>OZ025879.1:1145809-1498309 GCA_964019415.1 Ianthella basta
TACAAGAAGTTCTTCAGCCAGTACTCCCCCGAGGAACTGCAAGCAGATTCCCAGGTGAAGGACAGAGCACAATGATACATCAACCACTTCTTTTTGTATTTGTGCATGAGCTACAATTAATCACATTCATTAGCTACAATTAATCACATTCATGAGCTACAATTCATGACATAATCAACCCCATTTGACATTACATGTTGTCTGTGCTCATTTTGAATAAGTTAGATATTAATTTAATTCAATAATGAGGGAGCTTATGTTTTGACTCCTTTACCATGGAGTAGAAAATTGACTGGGGGTCCCTCAGGAGGCTCTGGGGTGTGTCATACTCATGGACACGCCCCTGATGCATCACTAGGATACGATCACATGACATCACAGTGTCAATTCTGCAAGCAGAAAGGAGGGGAGTTAACGTAAGGCGGAATAAATGTACCAACATACACATAGAGAGATGGTTACTAGCACTCCCATTACCTGTGGGCGATGGTGATTACAGTGCTGTGGGTGAACTCTACCGCTAGTGTCTGCTGGATGAGGGCATCTGTTTCCATGTCAACGCTGGCAGTTGCTTCATCAATACAAATCACCTGTGAATTAAGAAATCATAATGTAATTGGTCTCACTATTACAGCTTATTGGGCTCTGTCACATGACTAGGGACCATGTGACAAGTCATGTGACAAGTCATGTGACAGGTCATGTGACTGGTGGTCATGTGACAACTGAACTCACTCGAGCATTGCTGACAAGAGCCCGTGCGAGGCAGAGCAGTTGCTGCTGACCAGCCGATAGGTCCTTTCCACTCTCACCCAGTTCAACATCCAATCCACCTGAGACATTTGGAAGTGGGAGCATACATTCAGCCCCTGAGCACACCCATGCCACACAACACCCCATGCTGTACCCCGCTGACCGAGTGCCTGTATAGTGGCCATCAAGTGTGAGCGGTGCAGGGCTGACCACAGCTCTTCATCTGTGTGCTGCACAGGGGAGAAACACATTGATGGGACAGAGAGAAGGGGGGTTGGAGTGGGAGAGAGAGAGAGAGATTGAGGACAGAGAGGAAGACATGCAGCCACTGCAATAAGACAGCAATTGGGGGACAAGAAGCTAGAGAGAGATGAAAGGACAGTGGCCATGAAGTGTTGAGTGCTACATCCCATACGTATACCAGTGGAAGGGGGCTCCCTCTCAGGGGGAGGAGACTGTACATGCTCACCCTCATGAGGTAGTCGCACCAACCTTTGCAGCTGGGTCAATGTTGCTGCGAACTGACCCACTAAAAAGGAATGGATCCTGAGGAATTATGGCCATGGATGACCTATGTACATAGCATGGAACGAGACACCATGCAACACAAATTCAATGAAAGTCAGATGCCCACCATGCAAACCACTGAAGTGAGAGACACAAGTCATTCAAACTGCACCCAAAAGAGACACACTCCCTTCTCACCGAAGATGCCTGATAGCGACTTGAGAGATGTCTACACCATCCAAGAGCACAGCCCCAGAGGCGAGCTCCACTGTTCGAAAGAGCCCTTGAAACAAGCTGGACTTACCAGCTCCTGTCCTACCCACCACACCAACCTAGGCAAGGAGTGTACACATACACACTGCAGGCTACAATATCTGAAGTCAAGCACTGTGGGCCCCTATGCAGCTGCAAATACAAGCCCCTGCCTCTTAAGTAAGTAAAGCCTTCCTTCCTCTGATTGTGGACTAACCAACAATACCACCTACAATAAAAGCCCTGGGCCATTGTTGGAATAGTGCTATTTTGTGTCTCCTTCAGTCAACGCTCATGGCCCACTCCCCACCCACCTTCTCTCCCCCTCGAACGGTGAACGACACTTCTCTCAGTGCAGGGGGTAGACCGGGACGGTAGATCAAGACAACACGGTGGAACTCAATGCAACCAGTTTGTGGCCAGGTAGATGGAACCTGAGAACACACACGCACATGTAATCTAGCTCAAGGAACTATTTGCTTAGTCAAGGCAGTCCTTCACTTGCCCCAGGAGGTCTCACTTGCACTTCTGCTTGGTCCCGCTCTGCTGGTATTTGTTCAATGTACTGCACGGCACGTTCGACGCTGACCATCTCCTTCTCCGTCTCTGAGAAGGAGACTACCACTTGTGAGATGAGGCTGTTGATGGAGAGGGAGTAGGCGATAGCCAGCCCCACCAGACCTGCCGTGTGTGTGTGTGCATGCGTGCGCGTGTGTGTGTGCATGCGTACGTGTGCACGTGTGTGTGTGTGTGAGAGAAGGGGAGGAAGAGAAATAGTTGAAGGTAGTGTGAGTAGTAGAAGGGACAAGATGGAGATGTGCAGGGAGGGGATGGGATGGAGGACAGCAGGATGAAGGTTGATGCTGAGGGTAGATGCAAGTAGAAGGGATGGAGGGAAGGTGGGGTGGGGAGGGGTGGGGAATACCTGGGTCGATAAAGCTGAAGTGGTGCTCCAACACTGCTATGAAGGCGGCGGCACTGATAATGAACACACCAATCATTTGTAGCCGCAGAGAGAGCCAATACGACACAGCATAGCCTACACACATAGATAACATCAGAATGTAAACACACACACACACACACACACACACACACACACACACACACATAACAGTAACAACAACCACAACAACAAATTGAACATGTCTTAATTATGTATAATCCAATACTTTACAAATATCATTCCTCCAGAAAGTGCCCCACACACACAGTACACTAAGGCGCACACACCTCATGTCCTCCATTCACACAGCTGGACTGTCTCTGTAACTCACAAGCATAGAACGCCCTCTGGTTCACTTCCACTCTAGCCTCGTTCTCCCTTGCAAACCGCTGGCTATGTCTGAACGCTCTGATGACTTGCAGACCAGTGAGGGTCTCAGTGAAGTGCGCATAGATGGGAGACAATGTCACCGAAGACAGCCTCTTCAGCTCTCTACACAAGCAACAAGAACAAGACAACGCTGCACATTACAGCAATTGCAAATTGCAATGTACCTCACTTTTCTAAATAAATTTTAAAACATTATTTAATATTAACATAATTAATTATTATTAACAATTAGCTTAGGGTATGACTGAAACTGCCTGCAACTACTTGTACTTCAAAGTGAGGTTGATGTGAGCCAGCTGTCCCTCCCATGCCCCACCCCCTACCCTGCCCATCCTGCTCCGCCCACCCTGCCCCGCCCACCTTGATGTCCGCCTGTAGTAGTGCTGTATCTTGTAGTAGATCATAGCCAGAGGCACAAGGAGGAGAGCGACCCACGGCAGACCGTAGCAGACGGTGGCCAGTGTTCCCACCAGACCAAACACTTGGGCAAGGAAGATATTGAGCTGGAAGGGCAGGGAGTCGTCGATGGTAAACTGTGGGGGAGAAGAGGGAAAGGATAATTAGTGGAGAGTTGGAGGGACGAAGAAAAGGATGATGGAAGAGAGTGCTGAAGAATAAGGGAAAAGAGTTTCGGAAAAAAAGGAGAAAAATTTCATGAAGAGAAAATTCAACAACAAAGGCCTACTTAGTCTATAGTTGCCATGGAAACAAATCAATAAAACTGACCACGTCAGATGAAAAACGGTTGATGATTCTTCCAATCTGCAGTGACAGAAACACAAAAGTACACACCTCACTACAGCCTTCTCCTGTAGACATGCATACAGTGTAGAGCCCTCACAAGTGCAAGTCTTACTGGGTTGGTATCAAAGAAGGAGACAGGAGCTCTCAGCACGCTGGTAAGCAGCTTCTTATGCAGCACGGTTGTGGCACAAATGCCTCCATAGGCAAAAAGGAAGGCTCGAAAGAGAGTGAATACCTAACACAGTGGAGAACGAAAGGGGGTAGGGTCAATTTGGTCAGAAGAAGAGACCAACACCTTAGTAACATGAACACACAGTACCCCCCTCAGCAGAAGTAGCAAACAGTGGCAAAGCGCAGGCACAGGGCACACAGTCAGTTGTGGGCTCACAGAGTTAGCAGCTGCCAGCCCCAAATAGATCCCGATATAGAAGTAGACATTGCTGCTTGACTCTGTCACGTTGAAAGCAGGGAAGGCATCGTGCTCAAGGATTGAGTAGTGCGTAGCATGTGTGACAGCGAAGATTGGGGAGATGTTGTATGTGGAGATATTCATGTGGCTGTCACCAGGGTAACGGAATGTAGACACCCAATAAGCCAACCACCAGTTGGTGACATCCTTGGAAGCTGCAGTGTGAACAGGGAAGGAAGGTGGAGTAAACTCCTTCACACAACATGCAGAATTGCTTCAAGAACTACAGCATTGGTCACCCATGAAATTCCACACCAGCGATTGTGCAGTTATTTAGAATGAATCAAATATGCTCCCATTGAGCTAAATAGAGCTCCCCCCTTCACCCCCCTCCCCCCATACAGTACATGCTGTAGACAGCAATCAAATGGAACACGTCTCTTGTCAGGTCTCACCTTCCATGAGGAACAAGAAGACCCCGATGGCTGCTGCCAGCACGTACCCTACTGCCTTGACGTAGGACCAGTACACGTGGGGCTTTACTGCGTCCACCTCTTTCTCCTCCTCCTTCACAAGAGTACCTCGACCCTCTGCTGGGCTAAGGAGTGGAGCCTCCAAAGGGGAACACTCCTGTAAGGTGGACAGAAGCACAACCATCAGTCATGGAGCAAAATCGAAGTTTGAAGTCACAGTGACAAGATGGCTGACAACCACCACCCTCAAGTGCTTAGGCATCAACAGAGATTCCTTCACCTTTTCACTTGTCCTTCTGATCTTGGCTTCCTTAATGTTTCCTTCCTGCTTGGGTGACCCACTCTCCTCCTCACTGCTGTTCTGTTGAAGGAGATGGGGCAGTATCTCCTCCGGAGGGCCGCATTCCTTCACCCTGCCATCTTCCAGGACTACAACAATGTCTGCTCTGCTGAGGAACCTCACATGGTGTGTGCAAAGAATCCTGCACACACACACACACACACACACACACACACACACATACACACACAACACACACACACAGGTTGGACAATATCCGGAAAAGGGTCACATGACAGTTAGTGATCATGTCATTGTCACATGACAGTCATGTGACCATGCTAGCATCACATGACAGTCATGTGATTTACCAGTGCCACAAGTCAGTCATGTGCATGCCAGCCTCTCAAAGTGGCAATGTAGCTGACCTTGTCCTGTCCCTCAACAGTCCATTCACGCACGTATCAAAGATGTGTGTAGCTACTTGGGCGTCAACGGCTGCAAAGGGGTCATCCATCAAGTAGATGGACTTGTCTTGGTACACGGCCCTTGCCAGAGCAATCCGCATCTTCTGTCCACCACTGAGTGTGACACCATTTTCTCCCACCTCAGTCTGGTCCCCGGCTGGAAGGGCACGGAGGTCCTGCAGGGCAAGAGGCAAGACATCAGACAAACTACCATTTATCGCAGTACGATACCACAATTAACCCTTCTGCCACCAGTCAAGTTGAGGGATTGGTGCCCTTGCGTGCACAAGAGTACACACACCAAGTCCACAAGTCTCCCCTCTACTCACAGGCTCCAAAGCACAAGCCTGTATAACAGCTTCGTATCTTTCTGGGTCAAAGTCACAACCAAAGAGAATGTTCTCTTTCACTGTGGCATGCTGAATCCAAGATTTCTGACAACAGGTAATTCAGAACAACTCATTCAGTGAAGCAGACATCCCAAGCACAATTCAGCATGCCAACACATCAAACAGCTCACCTGTGTTACCAGGCCCAGTCCTTTGTCGTGCTCACTGACAAACACAGCTCCAGCTTTCTTCTGGAGCTCAGCTGTGAGAGCTGCAATAACGGATGTCTTTCCGCATCCCACTCGGCCAACAACACCCACCAAGTGGCCCTATAATGAAGAAGAGTATGTAGTAACCAGTGCAGTGAGAGAAACCCGTCACTGTGTGAGGCAGCCACCTCTCTAAAACACCAAGCCTCCTGGCCCCAAATAGCACTAACACAGCACTAAAACATTGCGGTCTACCTCTGTAATGGATCCACCTCTCTATAAAGGCCAAGTATGACTGGACAGCAGGTGGCTGTCTTAGAGACAGGTTTCACAGTAGCTAGCAGCAAGTGTTGCAATTTGACCACAGCTACAGATGGCAGTTTACCTGTTGGGCTGCTAGAGACAGACGTAGCAGCTGTCCAGGGCGAGGTGCAGGCTCCTCTGAGGGGCCAGTGCCCTCTGCTGAGCAAGTAGGACCTCCACCAGCAACCCATGTAAAGCAGCCATCTTTGATCTCTACTACGTGGGAGGGGTCAGAGGGGTGTGCCCAATAGTAATCAATGGGATCCGTCTCTTCAAGGTTGAGAAAAGCCTGTACTCGTTTGAGTGATACCCACGCCTCGACAAGACCATTAATGACCCAGGGGTAGGCGTTGAGGGGACCAAGGAGAATGCTGAACAGAGACAGACTTGTAAACACCTGGCGGATCAAAAAACAAATAAACAAACAACTGAGCCAAGAGGAAATGTATAGTGCAAAGATGTTGCATAAGACAGTGTGATAGTTATGCAAGATAATGAATCAATAGCAATAGGAAAAATAACCTTTGATGCTGTGAGCTGGTTGCCAAGGAGACTGTAGGTGACAAAGGTTACTATGGAGATTATGATTGGTGTGGTGGCCCAGAAATAGACACATGCTGCATCGAGATATTTGCGAGCATTCAAACTCTTCAACTCCAGTTTCCTGCGTGAGTGGTGGGGTATGTTAATACATACGTATATGAGTGCTATATACCAGTGTGAGATAGAACCACACTGCAACTCACACAGAAGAAGACTTGATAGTTGATACTCACCTAAACTGATTGATGGTCCTTGCAAATATGTCCTCCCACGCACAAAGTTTGACGATCCTGACTCCAAACAGCATCTCTGTGATGGTCTGAACACACACACACACACACACACACACACACACACACACACACACACACAGGCAGGCAGGCAGGCCGGTAGCATACAAACCACAGGTGTACTGTACTCTGGACAATGCAGGCCAGTTAACGACAAGCAACATGTAAGCACATAAACAGCAGGTCAAAGAGAAGGGCCTTCTCCCTCCTTGCCTCACCTTTACTCTGGAGTCCTTATGGGCCATCATGTCTTCTGTGAGCTTGCCAATCTTCTTAGCCAACCACCGGTTGACAGGAATGAGAAGGACGGCAATGGCTACCCCACCTAGGAAGGACAGGCCGACCTGACATATATGGGAGGGGGAGGGGAGGGGAGGGGAGGGGAGGGGAGGGGAGGGGAGGGAAGGGGAGGGGAGGGGAGGGGAGGGAAGGGGAGGGGAGGGGAGGGGAGGGAAGGGGAGGAGAGGGGAGGGGGAGGGGAGTGGGAAGGGGGCAAGGCAAAGCGTATAGGGAACTTCACACGCTAATGCCACTTTGCACACATTCACACACACACACAGGAGGTACGTAACATTTACATTTAGGCCTCCTCAAAGGGCTGGCTGAGTCAGGGACACCTCCCTACTGAGCTCAGTGGACAATGCCTATTGTCCCAATCACACAGAAAGAGAATTACACAACAAACTGTCTCTGAGAAAGGACACCCTTCACTGAGTACAATACAATGCATCCATTCTAAAGAGGTATCCTTGAATATGGAACAAACATGTTGTCAATGACCAGATCAGCTGTACTACAAGTGCTGATGATGATGCATTCAAACACTCAACAGAGAGCCAAAAAGCATGCCCTACACCCCAGAGCACTCAGTGTGCTCACCTGTAGATAGAGCAGGACTAGGGCCACAACAATTTGGAGGGGCAGACTCCAGAACTCGTGGAAGCTGTTGGTGTAGTTGGCAATGCGATCTGTGTCTGTGCTCATAAAGTTGGCCACCTCTCCCGTGCTGAACTTGGAGAGGGTGGCTAGGTTCACTTGGAGGGACTTGCGGTAGAGCAGGGTCACCGTGGCAGCTCGGAACTTGAGATTCACCTTGGCCAGCTGGAGAGGAGGACAGTCAACAACCTGCACACAGCACTCTAACTTAACATCACTTCTACTGGTTATGGCAGTGCAGCCACCCCCAGGTTCCAGCGTGATTGCACTTGTGTGCTCAATGGCTGACCTGGTAGGAGTAGTGGGCTCTGCAGAAAGCGTTCAGAAACACTCCACAGACCATTCCAATGGCATACACATACCCATGCCATTTGGGCTCCTAAAGGATAGGAAGGAGGGGGAGGGGGAGGTGGAGGTGGAGGTGGAGGGGGAGGGGGAAGGGGAGGTGGAGGGGAAGGGGGAGGTGGAGGGGGAGGGGGAGGTGGAGGTGGAGGTGAAGGGGGAGGGGGAGGGGGAGGGGGAGGGAGAGGGGGAGAGAGAGGGGAGGGGGAGGGGGAGGGAGAGGGAGTAAGGAAGGGGTAGGGAAGGACACTCCCATGGGAGAAGACTTATACGTACAATGTCAAAACGTACAGGAATGGTAAGACATGCCAGAACAGTCTGCTCTTCAGGTAGGTCACCCACAAGGCACGCACTGCACCTCACAGCCTCTTCCACTCCCTTCTCCTCCCCTAGTCCTCCCCCCTAGGCACAAGAGGTACAAGCGCTCACCTTTCTCTGCTCAACAAAGCTCACCAAGTACTGGAGCAGGATAGGTCCTGCAAAGGAGAGCGCATTCACAAGCAACTTCAACAGTGCCAGTGAGTAATACGAGCAGCCAAAGGCGCGATTCAGAGACCAGAAGAGGCTCATCCCTTTGACGGGGATGTTCTTGCCTTTGTTGCCAGTCAAATCTTCGTTATTCCTTGTGGGCTGGCTGGCAGTGGGCGTGGCAGGCAAGTCTCGTAATGGGTGGGGCACTCCATTGCAATCTTGCTGCTGTTCACTTCTTTTAACTAGGTGCTCTGCATTGCCATGGTAACACTTCCTGTGAACTTTGTTCCATACCTTCAGAAACATCTCCCTCACCACCGCTGTTTGGAGTAACCTGGGGAGGGTTGGGAGGTCCTGCACATGTCTAAGGCTACCACGAGCACCCGTGGACATCAGGGGCTGCAGCCACCAAAAAGTCAACTTTGAGACAAAATTAGCATCATCTTCTTCCGCAACATTCTTCTCAACCATTCTTCTGCTTCTGCGTTTCTTTCTAACACTGAAGGAGCCATAGGATTCCCGGAAATGGCGGTTAACGGGTGCTGATAGGCTACTATCAGAGGTAAGAAGAAGTGGTGCCGTCCCTGAGCTGCTTTCCACATCAGATTGGTCATAATTTAGGGCATGTCTGTCCCAAAGCTGAGGAGACGCAGGTAAATCAACCTCAGATATCTTAACAACTTGCTTCACAGGAAACAGCAGTGATAGGCAGTACAAAATCTGACAAGCAATAGCAATGAATGTTGTCGCTCGGGTTACGACCCCAAAGTAGAACTCCTCATACGCATACACCGAGGCAGGATTGTTGATGTATTGCAGTTGATGTCGAAAGAGGAGCACAACGGACACGAATGTGAGGTACCAGGAGAAGTTCAACACAAGCGGCCCTCTATCGCGAAAGCGAACGGACCTGCCAATTGTGATGATATACACGCAGTGTGCCAGCCATGCGAGGGCTATGGCACCCAGGGACAGCAGCTGGGCGGGTGAGTAGGAGTTGGCGAGCCAGAGCAGCGTCGTCAGGTCCGTCAGGGCGGACAGCAGCAGCACAAGTGAAAGGAGCAGTCTAATGGACAAAATGGAAGGGAACCCTTTCCTCTTAAACTTGCTTCGATTTAGTCCGGCGTAAAGGGCGCTCGTTAGGGCGAACAGGGCATGAGTGGGGGCCACAAATGCAATGTGCTCGAAGCAGATGTCCAAGGCCTGATGGTTCCACACTGTGAAATTAACACCGTCTTCCACTCCGAAGGTAGGCCCAGTCGAATAACAGAAGACTTCCATTTCTCCCCCAATGGGGGACAACCCGGCCAGGCAGCAGGGACTTTCCCCATGACGTAATACAACCATGTAGTCAGTTCTATGTTTCTACGCAGTTCACTAAAAGAACCAAAAATAAAAGAATATGATGAAGAAAAACACTCCAAAGGCGATGGCTATCTTCATCGCAAGTGATGTAGTGAGGTTGAGTTGTCTTGCTGAAGACCGGTACTTCTTGGAGTGCTGAGCAAGCATACCTGTTTTCTCTGTCAGTGCTGGAGAATGAGAGTACATTCGAGAAAACACTGAGCACACACAGCACACCAGTCACATTATGGAGAGTGAGGTACACCTCATCCCAACGCGACCCCAACACGCCCCACATGACACAGTGTGTACATTTGCTCCATGCCCCATTCAGAATTCGTCCAAGACTCACTCTCAATCATTTCTCCCCTTTTAAGGACAGCCCCAATGTTGTCAAACATGATCCTCTGCACTCCCTGCAGTTCACTGGCCACATGGGACAGCTGGGACCTCGGGCGGTTCTCACTGTAGCCCTTCTTAATCTGCTCAATCTCAGTGCCTGGGGGGGGGGGGGGGGGGGCAGGAGAGGGAGGAGGACAGGGGAGTTCAGACATCAGCACACTAAGCATGAAGTTCATAGGGAACAGGAGTAGGAAACCAACATCAGTGTCAACGTGTACTGTGTAGCTACATGTCCTAGTTTGGAGAGAGCGAGCAAGGCAGTTGGTGCTATTTCAAGAATGAGCTCTACTTTTCCTCAACAATCTATTGCACACACTTGTAAGGGCTCCTGTCCAGTTTGCCTATGAATACACTTACCAAACTCAATAAAGTGGTAAGGTCTGTGTGCCTCGTATATCTTGCGTCCACACTGCTTTGAGAACTCCTCACTCACTGCTTTGAGATACTCGAAAGCCAACGCAGTGGGGTAGGAGGGCTCACACAGACAGAGGTAGCACACTCCCTCCTCAATCATATAGCTGTGGCAAGGTGGGAGGATGGAGATAGTGTTGTGATGTACAAGTGATTCTATAACTACATGCATATGGCAATCACTGTACTATAGTGTGTGCCCTACACAAACCACCATAGAGTATGGGATGGCAGAGTCCACAACACAACAGCACACAATATGTACTACAGTGTTAAGTTTCGCGCGCGCACACACACACACACACACACACACACACACACACACACACACACACACACACACACACACACACACACACACACACACACACACACACACACACACACACACACACACACACACACACACACACACACACACACACACACACACACACACACACACACACACACACACACACACACACACACACACACACACACACACACACACACACACACCACTGGTACTGGTACTGGACTGGTACTCACTGAAACACTAGAGGCGGGCATTCGATGGTGCACTTTTCTGGTGACTGTGGAGAGAGGTTTCTAAATATAGCTTTAGCCCTACTTTGAAACTGCGTTAAGTCATCCTCTCCCTGAGCTTGAATGGAAGACGACAAAGGCAGACCATCGGAACACCGAGCGAGAAGAGTAAAGAGCGCCATTTTTTCGGGTGTACTTCCGTAACTGACCGGTAACCCCCGTTGTTGTAGGGTCTATATGGTCCGATCCACTCAGGGGGAGGGGTTGATAGCCACCCCGCCTGTCAAGGTATACTGAAATACGTATTTAAACATGGATGAAAGTCGAAAGCGGGCCATTCGCCAATGTCACAGCGACTGGAGAACAGGCATTATTGTCCATAATTTTCTGCCAGGCCTCCACAAAGATGCGCTAGGTTTCCTTAACGACGTAGAATACGCCGGAGTGCAATCTCTGAGCGACGACAATGTAAAGCAAGTGGATGAAGTAGTTAAGTTCCTTCTGACGAAGGAGAACAGGGATTTTGATGCATTCTGTAACATCCTGGAGAAAAGTGGTTATACTGCTTGTGCAAATGTGTTGAAAGAAAAGGCAGGTGTGTGGGTTTGAGGTAGTAGACGTGAGATGAAGATAGCTATGATTCACACGTTATCTGTTACTCCCTCATAGGCATTACAATTAACCAGCCAACAGAACCCACAATTTCCCATGATGCTGCATGCAGTCAAAGCTTCACTGCTGCCTTTGAATCCAAGCAAGATCCCTTTGAAGGCAGTCCACATATGTTAGCACAGCCTGATGTACAGGAAGAGCGACATGTTGGGAATGACACTAGTAGCTGCATGACCCCATCAGCTGGTGCTGGCACTGTTGAAATCAAAGGTAGGCCTGTGTCTACATCAATAATTCAATAATATAATTTGTATAGTTCATTGCTAACTCCTTCAGTTTCAGATTGATCCAGCCCCACCCAACACAGCCCTAGGTAGTGCTGTGAAGTGTGCAGTGTGCCCTTGCTGTTATCAGAATATTCCTTCTACACTACGTATACCCCTTTAGATTATGAATGTACACTATACCTACAGCATATTAAACTAATGATGTGGTTCAATATATTGCCTTTATCTGCTCCATTCAATTGACGTTACTACAACTATTAGTTGCATGTTTGCAGTGGATCTGGAACACTACAGAGGGTTTTGCTTCCAAAAGGCAAGGTATATATTGTATCTAGTTTAATTTGGGACTGTGTATGGTTTGATTTGTTCTTCCTTAGTCCCTTATGAGGTTTAAATTATGCAAGGAGTTAACCAACCGTGATAAGGTCATCGTTACTGCACTTGTGGCCCTGTGCAAGTTACCGCCGTAATGTACCACTCATTGAGCAACTTTCTCTCTCTCTCTCCCTCTCTCCTTTGCTTTAGAGATGGATGACGAAGACTTTGGTGTTAGACAGCCTCCACTGACAAATTTCATTAAGAGCCTACTCCAACGCTACACTGATGGTGAACAGATTCTGAAGGTGCGTTGCATCATAGATTCTCTGCACTAGCCAAAGAAAGAAAGCAGCTAGTTAGTCGCTGGCATTTTGTCAATGGAAATTCTAGATAATATTATCTGAATTTTTTCATTCCCTCGATCAATAGGAGCTCATTCAGAATGCTGACGACGCCGAAGCCAGTAATGTCAAATTTCTCATTGACTCCCGCCAACACCCTCGCGACCCTGGTGGCCTGTGGAAGCCATCCCTCGCTCCCTTTCAGGGTCCAGCCCTGCTTGCCTGGAACAACAGTGTCTTCAGTGAAGGTGACTGGAAGAATATTGGCAAGTTGCACCAGAGCCAGAAGGAAGAGGACCTGCTGAAAGTTGGTCGGTTTGGACTTGGCTTCCAGTCAGTTCATCATCTCACAGGTATGCCCAGGTGGGAGGGGGCTGTGTTTACTGTAAATGAACTAGCTCTATGTAGGCAATGATAATTATACCAACACGAATCTGAAGCAGTCATGGACTTTAAGTATATTTCCCTAACACAGCATCCTATGACAGTCTACCAGTTGACCATTGTGGTAGTACTGTTACATGGTATATAACCATCAACACATACATTCAACTCTCTCCTGTGCAACCTTCTGAGCCCCTTGCCCTGTGATATTTTGCTTACTCTTCAGACTTGACATCCAGGCCATGCAATGTAAAACTTGTATACAGAATATACAATGTAAAGTTCTTTATTGTGCAAGCTCAATACATCATATAGGCTGTACATGGTGACCATACACCTGGTGAAGTTCACTGTGCAAAATATGAGACAGCATAGCACTCTAGCACTCATTCAAATGCCCTGTTGCGTAGATTAAAGCAATATTCAAACCATAATTTCCTGTCGTCAACATCCTCAGACGTCATATGCATGTTCATGACATCTATTCAGGAATGGCCCTGATAAGAATGGCTGCTCTTTTGTTAATATATTAAATTAGCAAACTGTGGTGAAACTAGCATAACGGCAGTGTCAAAGTACTAGTTATAACATGGCCGCGAGGGCGCTGGCTGATTTATCACACGAGGGCATGAAGTGCCCGAGTGCGATAAATCAGCTAAGCGCCCGAGCGGCCATGTTATAACTGACTTGTTACGATTCAAACAGCAGCGATTAGCGTTTGAATTCGTTCGTTGTCGAATGAATTTACCAAACGAACCTGACTGAAGTTACTATAGAAACCAGAGAACACGCTCTTCTGGGAGCACAAGGCGAAAGGCGAGAAGCGTCGCAAGAAAAAGACTGTCAGCGGCTGTTCCTACCCCAATTCCTCTTTTCATGTTATTGTCATGATTATTATTCTTCCAACTTGAATCTGCAGTCTCCTAGTGCATGTTGCAGGACCCTCATGGATCCAAGTCATGCATCAGTACTCATGTATGGAGTAATTATAATTTTGTTACACTATTAACACACTGCTAAGTTCGCCCTACAATGCCCCGTTTTCACCAAATCATAATCAATCATCATCAAAACCTCTCCCATCTCCTTCTGCTGCATGGAGTTTGTGCTCTATAAGTGCTTTAGTTACTTCTGCATTTGTCTAACCAGAAGGTCAATAACTAGGATTGCTTGTATCATTTTGCAATGTAGATTTGCCAATCATTGCTAGCGGTAGCCATGTTGGTCTGATGGATCCTCATGAGACCATACTTGACTACCGTGACTCCAAAGGTGCCAGAGTGACAGGAAAGCGATTTACAATGGATGAATTCCGTCAGTACCATGGTCAAGTGGCAGCATTTGATGGTATCCTAGGCTTCAATTCATCTAGTAGCTCTTACTACAATGGAACACTGTTTCGCTTTCCATTTCGCAATAGGGAGTTTCACTCAGAAATATCTGATCGAACATACACCCGTAAAGATACAATGCGGGTGCTCTATGATTCCCTTGCCCAAGAGGCACATCGAGTTCTTCTCTTTCTCAACCATGTGACTGAGGTGGAGCTGTATGATGGAAACCCATGTGTGCTTGACCAACCCCTACTGCGAATTATGGTCAACAGTCATGAAGTGCAAGGCAGCAGGACATGGTATAGATCTGCATGCACTTCATTCAGTCAGAACCAATGCTGTGCAGACACCTACCTCAACAAGTGCACAGTCACTGTAGAAGGCCAACTTGCTGAGAAAGTTGGAACAGTAGGCACCTCCTCCTGGTTGATGTGCAGTACAATAGGAGTTAAGGACCGTCAAGTGATTGAACTGGCATCTAAGCTGAAGGTGATCCCCTGGGTAGGCCTGGCAGCTCCTCTTTCTCCTACAATTGCTGTTGGAGACTCTTGGCTGCGGAATCAAGCAAGTTTGAAGTTAGACTGTGCTGCTGTTGAGAACCAGGTAAGCCGTGCAGTTTCACGTTACTGTAGGTCCATTGGTTGGACTGATCCTTCCTCAACACTGAGCAATGGTGGATTTGCCTTCTGCTTCTTGCCCATGTCTGCAACCACTCCCACTGGCCTTCCAGTTCACATCCACGGCTACTTCACTCTCTCAGACAACCGCCAGAGAGTGCGTTGGCCAGATGCGAATGACAACAGTGACGAAGCCAACTGGAACAAGCACCTTGTAGAGCACCTCATTGCTCCTTCATATGCCATCCTCATGACAGCAAGGTGCATGATGACATCATATCAAGGATTTCCCCTAGCTCACACCACACTCCAGAAGAGTGCTGACCCATATGCACTCCTCCCTGTAATGAATGAGGTAAGGGAGGAGGTGTGGAAACATCTCATCCATAGAGTTCAACCTCTTCTGTCTCATTTGCCTGTTCTTTGGACTGCAGCTAACAATGGCATGTGGGTCAAGCCACCTTACGCCTACTTTGTCCCACTGGATGCATTGGTGCCCACTTCTGTAGTGGACCTTCTTCTTCAGTTGAATTGCCCCATTGTGTGCTTGCCCAGAAATGTTCAGGAGAGTTGCACCACTCTGGGCTGTAAGTTGATCACTCCAGATGTTGCAAGGGACTTTCTCAGAAGGGATGCTGACACAGCCACAAGAATTCTTCGAGAGGATTACAATCTTCTTGAAGAAGCTCTTCGCTATGTACTCTCTAATGGGACGAAGAACTTGCAGGGCCTTCCCCTAGTACCCTTGCAGCAGGCAGGGAGAGTGGGCACATTTTCCAGTCAGACATTCTTTGTGCTCCCAAAGGGTGACATGCTTGCCAGTCAAGTCTTGCATGGTCTGGATGACCAGATAGTTTCAAGTAGCCTCCCTTCTGACCTACACGCTTGCTTCATTCAATTGGCTTGTTCAAATCAGTTTCGGTTACAACTAGCTACTGCAGATGTGATCTGCCCCAACCTCCTGAGGGCTGCTATTCGCACTTGGTGCCGCAATCCCAAAGCTTCCAGTATCACTTGGAGCCCCAGTCAGCACAACCAACCTCCTGCCTCCTGGTTGTCCTGTGTGTGGCAGTACATTGCTAACAATGGGAAGCTGCAGAGTGTAGCAGGGCTACCACTCATTGCAGTGAATGGACCTGATGCTATACGCAACAAGGGGTCAGTCGCCTTATATCCCTTGAAAAGCTCTGGAAGTACAGTGTTGAGGAAGACATCAGCCATCTCCAAACAGGTGCAAAGCATTGCTGGGACCCTTGGCTGCACTCTAGTGAACGACTCCCACTTGTATGCTCTTTTTGATTGGCAGCTCAACCAGTGCCTTCCAGTACTGTCCTCCACTACACTCTTTGCTGCACTGCAATTGATTCCTAATGTAGCAGGGACAGTTGCTATTCTTGACAATGCACAAAAAAGATGCTTACGAAGGTACCTTGCAGAGGCTGTATCCATGATGGGTTCCCTCAATGGGCAGCAGATCACATTTCTACAGTCTCTACCAGTGTATGAGATTGGAGTTGGAAGTCAAAGTGTGACCTTTGTGCAACTAGGATACTACAGTCAAGTTATCTTTCCACACTACTCCATTACTTTTCCCAGTAACCTGGCATTTCCATCTCAGATAGTCAAGGTAAGTGAAGCTGATCAGCAGCTAATTCAAGCAGTTCTTCTAAGGTCACCACTTTCCCTTGGAGCTCTTGTGCAGCAGCATATCTTCAACCATGCTGTCACACAATGTAACATTGAAATGAGGAACCAGATTCTAATGTGGATAATTCACATGTGTCCGTCACAGCAAAATGGAGAACTAGAGCAGTTCATCAGGCGTAGTGAATGCATTCCAGCTAGTGACAACACGCTGTGTAGAGTGGATGCCCTGTATGACCCAGAGGACAGCAAGCTGCAAGAGTTCTTCCACAGTTGTGAAACAAAGTCTCCTTCTGATGGCTTTAAACCAGTCTTCCACAAGCTGAGGCAGTTTGGCCTGAGAACATGGCGTACTGTCACACAGAGGGCTGACATATTTGGAAGGTTTCTGCAAGACAGATCACAGTCAGTTCAGTTTCTCCTTTCTTGCAACATGGAGAAGGAAGCAAGGCAGCGCTCAAGGCTCATCCTTCAGACAGTAGCCAATCATGTACAGTGCCAATACCTGCTGCAATGGGTACAGAGACAGCGCTTCCTCTTCTTCCAGGAGCCACGTCCCAATGGCTATCCTGAACAGTTGCGCTGGGCAGGAAGTGGAGCAGCACAGCTGTTGTCACCCTCCAAATTATGTGCAAGTAGTGATTTCTTCCATTTGGCAAGTTTGGTGGGATCTGTGTGCCCTATTCTTGACAACTCTTACACAGACAGTGTGAGGAGGTTGGAACAAGTCAACGGCATGGGCTGTTTTCTTTCAGTCAATGCCCAGCAAGTACTCCAGCACTTCATCAACATCACTGATCTCCCTGCAAGTGCACTGGCAACGAAGGTGCCCAGTAGTGGACTATTTAGTAGCTTACTAGGCTATGCTAGTGGAGGACAGCCAGCTGTGAGTAGTGTGGTTGAGCACATTTATGAATTCCTGAGCGGTAATCACCCAAAGTGCTTTCAACAATGGATGCGTCCTTGTGTCTGGAACAACGAGCAGTGCTTGTTTGTCAAGAAGTCCAAGGTGGCCCTTTTGCCCTTGGAAGGCTGTTCCCTTGCACCCTACAGATACTCTGCCCAAGAACTGCCATCTCTGCAGAAGTACAAAAAAATGTGGCTTGCCAGTGGAGTGAAGAACCACCTCACAGTTGAAGATGGGGTACAGGTGGTTGGAGAGATCAAGTCATTATCAGACCAGCTGAATGCCAGAGATTTGGAAATAGTTGTGAATGTTGCCAGTTTCTTAAAGGAGAAGAAAAAGATGGAGTGTGTTAAGGACATGTACCTACCAAGCAAGAGCTGCAGATTGCACAAACCAGAAGACCTCACATATCATGACTACTACCTGGACATACCTGAGTCAGAACAAGGAGTGAACTTCATTCATCCCAGACTCACTTCTGATGTTGCTCGATTTTTTGGGATAAAGATATTACGATCTACTGCTGATCCTTTACTACCACTTTGCTTTAGCTATGAGTTCACTAAGTGCAATGAATCAATCACACACAGGATCAAGGGGCAGGTTGAGGACTATGGGGACAGTATTGATGTCTTTAAAGAGTTGATTCAGAATGCAGATGATGCGGGAGCCACAGAAGTGAAGTTCCTGATTGACTGGAGAACACACAACTCAGGGACACTGCTCACAAAAGGCATGGCCAAGTGGCAAGGACCCGCTCTTTATGCCTACAACAATGAAGTCTTCTCTGATGAGCACTTGAAGAACATATGCAAAGTGGCAGGTGGCACAAAGAGGCAAGACCATACCAAGATTGGCCGATTTGGAGTTGGTTTCTGTGCCACATACCACCTCACTGATGTCCCCAGTTTCATCACACGTAGATGGCTGCAGGTATTTGACCCACACCTGAAGTACCTGGGGGAGCGTGTGCGACCCCATGCACCTGGCATGCAGATTGACTTTGTGAAGCAGAGAGAAGGATTGAAGAGATACTTCTCTGATCAGGTTGCTCCCTACCAGGGTGTTTTTGGTTGTAATGTGTTTGGTACTGACCAGAATGGGTTCAATGGAACACTCTTCAGATTCCCATTTCGTCAGCAGGGGATTGTCAGTGAAATCTCATCAGAAGTGTTCACTGAAGGGTCAGAATCAGTAGAATCCCTGAAGAACTCCTTGCTTCAAACTGCTGACACATTGCTGTTGTTCCTCCAGAATGTGAACAAAGTTGAACTGTATGAATGCAGAAGTGGAGACAGTCTTGACAAGATGCTGAAGGTGTTTGAGGTTGCCAGATCAAACCCTGATGGAGAGGGCTTCAAAAGGCAATTCAGGATTCCCAGCAAGCAATTCAGCGGTGTGAGACCTTGCTCACAGAAGATGAAGATTGTCACCTCAGTGGGGAATGGTAGGCAGCAACCACAGGAAGCCATGTGGGAGGTGTCTTCTGCAATGGGGAAAGGACCCAGTCTTCAACATGCCATCAGTCAAGATGGCAGGTCTCAAGGCCTAGTCCCTGTTGCTGAGGTAGCTGTGAAGATCAAGAAGGAAGGACAATTGGTTACTATTGACAGCACCAAGGGTACAGTGTCTTGCTTCCTCCCTTTGCCTATTGAGACAAGCCTGAACTTTGTTGTGAGTGCCTTTTTTGATCTCTCCAAGGACAGACATCTGTTAAAAGGAGCTGGACCAAACACCTGGAATGTACTGCTGATGAAGGATGCACTGGTGGATGCTGTGTTCACACTTTCAGTTGCCCTGACTGAGTTGGCTCCAGTTGGGAAGCCTGAAGCAATGAAGAAATTTCTCAGGTCTTACTACAGCTTATTTCCTACCGAAAATCTATCAAGGAAGCAGGATGATGGGGTGAGGCCTTACTTGGCTGACGGATTTATAGAGAAACTTCTTTTGGAACAAAGAAGAATAATTTGGTCAGAGTGTTATGGTGGCTGCTTCTTGAAGCCAAGTGATGTAGTTGTTTTGAGTCCTGAATTTGACAAGAAACCATTTACCAATGCAGAAAAACAAGTAGTCCATTCCCTTCTTGTGTATCGAGGCATATGTATTGCTGAGGTGCCCCTTGGTATACGGGGATACTTCAAACAGGTCACCTTTGAAGAATTTTGCTGCCAACATCTCTTTGGCAAAATTGAAGCTGTCCCGTTGGAAACAAGGGATTATCTTGTTCTCTTCATTTTGAAGCACTTGATGATGTTAGTGGAATCTCATTCTTGGCTTACACAATTAGTGCAGGATACTGCTTGCATCCCATCAAAGCCATGTAATGTACTGTGCAAGCCTGACTTCTTGGTAGACCCTGGCTGTAAGCTCTTAGCCTCACTTTATGATGAATCAGAAGGGCGCTTCCCAGCAGACAAGTACAGTGACCTGAGTTTGACACTAATGCTACAATTTCTGGGAATGTCTCATGAGAAGCTAAGGAATGAAGATGTGCTTGATCGAGCAAAGTCTGTTCAACAAGTTCTCACAAGTGAGAATGCAGACAAGGCAAAGCAGAGAAGCCAAGCTCTGGTGGCATACCTAACAGAGTGCCATTTCAAACCTTACAAACAGTACTCAGAGTTTAGTGACATGTCACCAGAAGATGAAAGGCTAACTGAGCAACTTAGCACTCAACCATTCTTGTTGGCAATGCCCCGACCCAAAAACACAACCCTTCCTTGGTTTGTGGCAAGGAATAACCAGTTCACTGCTGCTGAATGCCTTTATGCAAGTGACTACAAGGATCTTGTGTTTGTAAAGCATGATGTTGTGGATGATCAAGCTTATTCTGGTCACATGTTTGATTTGCAGCATGTTCTTGCATTCCATCAGAAACCAGAGCTCCCAGTAGTGCTTGAACAACTCAAGGATCTCATCAGCTGGTGGACTATAGGCAGAGGGAAGCATTCATGCTCACCTGAGGACACTGACACAATTTCTACAACCATGAAGAGCATTTATGACTACTTGAAGCATGCAGTTTTTGCTTTATTCCTACACCAGAAGGGGACTGATAAAGAGGTACTGGAAACTGTTAAGGCGCATTTAAAGGATATCCCTTTTATCTGGCAAAGAGACTTTTACAGAGTTGATCAGGTATTCTCAGAGGAATCACATGACTGTCCTCCATATTTAGTGAAGTTACATTCAGCTAATGGGGATATCCTCACTGAGTTAGGTGTAGCCAAGTGGGCAACAAGGGAACAGGTGCTACTGACGCTTAAGGCAATTGCTGCTGATCACCGTAGCCAGCCAATTTCTGACAAGTTGATGGAGTATGCATGTTATGCAGTTAATCGACTGACAGTGTCTGCTGATGCTTTTGCTGCTTCTCCTGATCTTTTCCTACCAGACAAGCAGCAGGTGATGCAGCACGCATCCCAGCTTATGTACTTTGATGAACAGGATTACTCTTGGTTGGAGAGACATGATTTGTTTCAGGGTTTGACAAAGAGACTGGAAATGGTTAAATTCTTCCATCTTCATCCAAAGATTTCTTGGAAAGTGGCTATGGCTCTTGGCTTAAAAAACCCAGTACAAGCTCTCCAATCAAGATTCATTGACAAGCAGTTTGTGAAAGATTTGGAGTTTGGCCAGCATGAAGATCTGTGTGATCGCTTGAGTACCATTCTTCAAGGCTATCACCCAGACACCTCAATTTTCAAGGAGTTTGTTCAGAATGCTGATAATGCAGGTGCTTCAGAGATAGCATTCATTCTTGATCAGAGGGTGTTTAGTGACAGACACCTGTTGAGTGACAGCAACAACTGGAAGCAACTGCAACAAATGCCCTCATTACTAGTCTTCAACAACCAAAAGTTCACTGACCAAGACCTAGAAGGCATCACAAAACTGGGCCGAGGAGGAAAGCAGGATACTCCTGAGACAATTGGCAGGTTTGGGATTGGCTTCAATGTGGCCTACCATGTCACTGACTGCCCCATGTTTGTGTCCCACAAGGAAGGAGGACAGCCAGAGCACTTTTGTGTGTTTGATCCAACTCTTAACTTTGCACCAGACAGCACAGTACAGGTTCCAGGAGAAAGATGGGAGCTTGCCACAATACGAGATGATCTTAGCACTGCAAAAGACGTATCTAGCAAAGCAAAAGGAAGAACTGGTGAAATGAAAGATAAGGATACCTTATTCAGTGTTTTTGACGGTCAGTTTGAACCATTCTCCTTGGACATACTTGACAGTTTGTCATCCACATGCAAAGGGGCCTTTGCAGATATGAAGGAGCCTGATAAGTGGCCAAATGGTTTTGTTATGTTTCGCCTGCCCCTGACAAGGGACAGGCCCAACTACTTCAGCTCCCCCATACCTCCTATTGGATCTGCATCACATCAACGTGTTGTGAGAGGATGTGAAATGAAGCTTAAATTGCTACAGAAGCTTCTCTATGAATTTAGTAGGGAAGCCAGCCGTACCTTGCTGTTTCTGAATTCTGTAAGGAAGATCTCAATATTTGAGGTATCTGCTACTAAGAGGTGCTCATTGGTTGGCTCTTATCATGCAGCCTTGTCTACAGCTGACCAGCAAAAGTGCAAGGAATTTGAAACGTGTGTTCAAAAAGGAATTGAGTGTTTATGCATGGAGGGGTTGCCTCAGACCTATCAGCAAGTGTATGTACTTCCTGTAAACAGTGCAAGTAGTGTGTGTACTGCAGATGCACAAGACCTAAAGAAGCATCAACTGGTGGAAGACAGAACAACATGGGTTGTCAGCAAACGGTTTGGTGGGCAGGACATGAAAACATCCTTGCTGAAAACCGGTTTCAAGTGCAGTTTCCTGCCCTTAGGAGGAGTTGCAGCTGCATGTCCTGCCAAAGAACAAAGCACTCAACAGTCAGGCAGTCTCTTTTGCTACTTACCTCTTCCTCTTGGCTCACATCTTCCAGTGCATGTAAATGGACACTTTTGGCTGAATGACTCCAGAAGTGACTTACAACAGTGTTCAAAACACCATTACCTGAAAGACTGGAACAAGTCCATGTCAGATGATATTATATGTAAGGCATATGCTGAGCTACTACTGTATTGCAGAAGTGTGCGAGTCATGAAGGAAGGCAAAGATGGAGCTCAAAGTCAGCAGTTGGACAAAGAGTGGTACTATAGCCTATTCCCACTGTGTGCTGTTTCTGGACCTCTTGAGGAATTTAAGTTGCCTGAACAGCTTTACTGCTACCTTTTAGAAAACAGTGCAGATGTGCTTTTGAACAGGTCAAACCAGCTTCAGATCCCAACATGGTCGCGGCTTGCAAACCCCGAAGGACGACAGAAAGGATGGTTTTACTCTGAGGCATGTGGGCTCTCATCAGAGACATTGTTTAAGCTTGGCATGAAGCTCACCTATGCACCACTGGTGATTAGCAACAGAGTCAGCATTTCTCTACAGTGCATGAAAAGAGAAGGTGAGTACCAAGGATTGGTTAATCCACCAGTTGTGAGGAGGCACCTGCAGTCATTGTGCTCTCATTTGGCTGTATTCAAGAGGGTGATTGTTGAGGCTATTATTCCACTCCTTGAATACTGTTTAAGTGATGTGCCCACAGCGGCCTTTGGAGTCTACAGAGCAAAAAGTGATCAACGCCCCCCCCTGAAATGGCAAGACTTTCTGGAAGGAGTTCCACTCATGCTCACACAAGATGGTGAACTGCAGGAAATGTGCCAAGTTTTTGATGGTACATTCACCAGTCTCCTTCCTCATCAGTGTGGGCAAAACTTCATTCATGAGGCTGTGTGGAAGGACTCGACTGTTCGTGAGAAGCTTGTGTCCCTAGGAGTTATCAAAGAGCTTGCTAAGCACCCTGAGCTAGTTGCCAAGTATCTTCTAGTGTCAAGGGATTTAGAAGTGATTGACCTGTCTCAAGGGCATTTACATACCGTGGCTCTGTTTTGGAGGTATCTTGATGAAGTAGAGGGGGAAAAGAGAGAACTTTTTGAGCATTTACCCGTCATTCCAACAACAAATAACAAACTATATGCACTCTGCTTTGGAAAATATATTCTCTTTGAGGAACCAGAGATGAGTCTGACTAAAAGGTTTGGTTTTCCTGTTGTAGACTTTGGAAAGGTATTTCACACTGAAACTGAAGAGCTAGCTATGCACCGTCACTTTGAATATATGTTTGCCAAGTCAGATAAGCCAGATGACATTCTCCAAATGCTACGATTTTACCAAAGTGACATGACGCAGGTATCCCTTTACCCTAAAGAAGAAGAGGTTATTGAGTTTATCCAATTTCTGCAAGCAGGTAGTACATTTGCGGACGTGAGAGGATTGACATGGCTCAAAGAACTACCTCTCTTCCTTTTAGTCAGTGGTGAGCTGAAGGCCATTGATGGATACAGAGAGGCTCATGGTGTGCCAAAAGATCTACCTCGCAGTGGTCTAGTCCAGATAGGCAAGGCTGCAAATGTTGCTTTCTTAGTGGTACCTGCACACTGTGAAGAATTTGTGAAGAGAGCAGGTGTTACTGAGTGGGATAGGGTGTCAATGGACCTGTACAGCAGTGTTCTCATACCAATCTTTAGCAAACTGCCCCATGACCAAACCCCAGACATGCTGCAGCAACACATGGAGATTGTCTTCAGGTTTTACAAGCTAGTCAAAAATGCCAAGGCAACAAGCTTAGGTGAATTATGGAGTGATGCTTTCTGGCATCTCAAGTCAGTTCCATTTCTACAGACTCCCAGTGGACCGGCTTGTGCTGCTGAGCTATATGACTATACAGTACCCCTTTTCAAGGCATTCCTTCCTGCTGGGATGTTCCCACCTAGCCCATGGGATGATGACAGTGATCCAAAACGTTTGAGGTTTCTTGGTCATTTGGGTCTCCGTAAACAGGTTTCTACTGATGACTGGCTCAGGTTTGCCAGGTCTCTTGCTGTAGACATTCAGAGATTGAACTCAGATATTGTACAAGGGGAACAACCATGCTTAGCGAAGGCCATCCTGCTTATGGATGACTTTGCGAAGAGGTTGGTTGATCCACAGTATGTGACAAACATTTCAGGCAGGTTTCTGGTAGAGGCCCGTTCTATTAGCTGTGTCCCATGCAAAATTAATCAAGAACCTTATGAAACACTGAAGAAATTTGTTCCTTCCCTTCAGGGACCAAGCTTGAAATGGACAACTTTGCAGGACAGTGTTTTCCTCCAGAATCCAGCTGACTACCAACTAACTTGCTTGTACAAACCCATTTTGCCAACATGCTTATCTGTTACACTCTCAAGCTCCAAGCACAGTAGACAACTTAAACCCCTTGGTGTGATTGAACCTGATGCTATTCTTGTTGCACACAACCTGGCCTCTGTAGTTCAAATCCTTCAACAGTGTCATGAGTTGCCCAATAAAATGAGGAGGTCACTGGTAGACCAACTTGGGGAACTATTCAAAGCCCATTACGAGTACTTGGATAGCTATAAAGGGCACAGAGCACCAATTTGTGAAGTACTGCGTGACTGCAAGTGCCTTTTCATTGAGCAAAGCCAAGGCGATTTCTCAAACTTCCAGCTGCTATCAGCAGACATGGTGTGTTGGAACATGCCGCGCGAGTGTGACCTGTACCCTTATGTGAGAGAAGTGCCTTCTTCTTGTCGACAGTTCAAAACATTTCTGAAGCTAGCTGGTGTACCTGAAAGTTTAAAGATCTCTCAATGCCTTCATATTCTGAGACAGCTGCACATCAAGGGGATTGGTGATGACCCCAATGACAAAAGGCTAGCTGAACAGGCCTACATCTCTTTGGTGGAGTTGACTAGAGAAGAAGAAAAATGTCAATGGTCTGAACTGGTGTTGTCCGAGAGTGGTAATATCCCACTTCTGTCCATGGACACCAATCTCGTGGATGCATCCCAGCTGGTGTTGGATGATGCATGGCTCAAAGATAGGTTAGACAAGAGGACTACCAAGTATCAGGTAGTGAAAACGCCACCACAAGATGATTATGGGAACATCACCCTTCCTCGTTGTCTGGGAGTACGTCTCCTCAGCTCCATCATCTCCGAACGTCCTCACATTGACATGGAGAATGAGCACATCAGTTGCAATGATGAACAAGTTGCATGGTCAGAGGGGAAAGAACATGGATGTAAGCATGTCATGAAGCTGCAGGAAATTCTGCATTCGGATGAGTTGTACAATGGTATTCTACGAGTTATCAAATATGAGACACGGAAACCACCGACAGATGAACTAGCAGAGACTGTACATGTGAGATTGCTTGGAGTGACAGTGAAGTGTGTACAGATGATCAAGACAGTTCTTCACGATGAACATGGGCAGGAATTGGCAAATTCTGAAAGAGAAGACACCTTCAGTTTTGTATGGAAGGAGAACCCTGATTCCAGTGAGGCAATTGCTTACATATCTCCACACCAGAGGACAGTGGACATGGATGACTTGCTGTACGAGTTTGCCAGGGGCATCAATCAGCACATGGGAGATGTCATCAGAGACAATGCCAAGCTGATTAAAATGATATTCTGTGATAGCCCAGATACTATTCCTATTGTTCTAAACATGTACAAAATTCCAGTGTATGAGCATGTACCTCAGAAAAGGCCGTTGCTGACTAAACTTGGAGGGCTTGTTCCGCACAAGGGATATCTGGATAACATCATCATGTGCTCTTACAGGGAAAATGAGATTGTGAAGTATTACTCACTTGATGGTCGGTTGATCAATGCCCAGGTTATTCACATGTCAGGTGGTAGCAGAGAGTCTGAAGAGGATGGTTTGTCTGCTTGTAAGTTGCGTGTTGGCCCCAGTGAAGACAACACAGTAGATGTACCATTGGCTCACCTCTTCATCAGCAAATACCTGCAGCCACAGCAGGCAACTCGCATTGCAAAAGAATGGGACCTTGTGGTAGAAGTCAGCAATGCTGAAGGAGCTCCCTCTCAGCCACTGTCTATTTTGGAGTTGTCTATAGAAGATGATGAACACTTGAAGGTGCAGTTAGAAGACTTGCTGTCCCAGCTTAAAGTAGGACAACTGCCCAAACTGCATTTCTTCTATGCTAGTCAGCGTCTTGTATATCACCTTCACTACCTGTGTACTAGGAAGGAGTCTGCAGCATTCATACGTTTATCAGATGTTCTCTTGAAGGCTGTAGAGCCTCACCTAGAGCCATCAGAGGTGCAGCAGCTGCGGGAGACTGTCAGTGAACTATTGAAGAAGAATGAAGCTCCTCCTGTCCAGTTAACTTGTGGAGGAGGGGATCAGTATGGTGCACAAGCAGAAGCACAGCCATCTTCATATGGTGGTTCTGGGTCATGCAGGAGAAGACATAGAATGGGAGGAAGGGGTGTTGGTATCTCTAGCCTGTGGCAAGGAGAATACAGGAATCGAGATGTGCTACAGCAAAGCCTTGGCGAGGAGCCTGCTCTTCAACCTAATTTGGAACATGCTGAAATGTGGTTGATTCAGGCCCTCAATGACTATGAGTTGGCGAAGTCACTGCTGATTTCTTCCCAGGAGAAGTTCCGGCAAGAAGGAAACACAGTTGATCCTATACAAGTATTTCCCGCTCAAGTGTGCTTCCTGGCACATGAGAGTGTTGAAAAGTGCCTGAAAACCCTCTTCCTTGCTCTTTTTGGCCTCAACAGGGTGCTCTCTGAGCAGACCAATGTCAGAGACCTGTGTCAGGAGCTCCAGGACAACACCCACTGGCCAAAGGACCCTCCTCTTGACCTCATGCCGCAGGTCCTACAGGTGTCCAGGCACTACCTGAGGTGCCGTTACCCTGACTACAACACGCCTATAATGGCTCCTGTGCTGGCCTACATGCAGCACTTTGAAGAGGCAGAAGAGGTTGTTGCAGCCGTAGAGGCCATTTTGAGAAAAGTGGGAAGTATACCCTGTATTGCATCCATGATGGAGTCAGTCCGGTACAATGTGCCCACCAGGAGAAGAACCCCACTGGACCCTACACGTGAGTGTTCACCCATCACAGGGTATCACATGTACAGCAGTGATAGAGTGCTGTATCAGGGAGTGGTAGCACTAGCTCTCCATGTAGATATGGTACAGGCTGCTTTGTTCTCCTTTCTGGTATGGCAGTGAATCCCAAAGGCTGAAAGCCACCAAAACTGCACTCCACACAGAAAGCTACAGATACATTGTATTCATTGAACATTGAATAATATTTGGTTTGACTTTGGGCTAGGTGTGCATTGGAGTGTACTGCTTTCTATTTTTGATCTGCCCACACATTGAAAAACAAAGTTGTTCCATCTCCAGCTATATTTACACTGATTATATTAGCTATACTTGCGATGTTCACATGAACTCACTTACTTCTACTGCATGCTCATTTTCTCTCATAGAATTCCCCAAGGCATGGCTTCCTTTTGCAGAGGATGAAAAACTGAAGGTAGTTCCCCTACGGCTAGGCTCCGCAGAGTACAATAGCATGGAAGAGCTGTTCCTCAGCAGCATGGGGGTTCGCAATGTGACCATTTTCAACATCGAAAGGATTCAAAATGTCTACTTATGGAGAGACTTCATTTACTGTCAAAATGCCATTCTGGATAGTCAAGGTGGATGTTGCCGTGAAGAGTATGTGTTTCATGGAACAGGCTCAGTTGACCCCAAGACAATCTACAGTGGGCAGAAGAGCTTTGATGTAGTCCAGAGTGCCCAGGGCCGGTACG
This sequence comes from Ianthella basta, assembly GCA_964019415.1. NCBI lineage: Eukaryota > Metazoa > Porifera > Demospongiae > Verongiida > Ianthellidae > Ianthella > Ianthella basta. The sequence continues at coordinate 1,174,286 of OZ025879.1, forward strand.
GAAGAGGAATCTACTTTGCCAAAGATGCCTCCCTGTCTCACCAAGGGTATGTGCACCGCCGAGGGAGCATGTTCTACTTGCTGGTTGCTAGAGTGGTGCTTGGAGAAACATACGTTTGCCTGGATCCAAGTCAACTCAAAGGACATGGACCTCCTGAAATGCCACAGCAGGAAGGCGGAGTCACAAAATCATATGACAGCATTGAAGGGAGGCTTAATGGTTGTCCAATTTACATAGTACCTCGCAATGATATGGCCTACCCAGCATATCAGATAGTGTACAAGTTGAATAGCTAAGCTTTGCTTTAATTATAGTATTAGATTGATGGTGATTCATGCTGATAGATACTGTAGCTAGTGCGTTACTGTATTTGGCTTGAGCCATGTTGAATTATAACAGCATTTATACTATTTACAAGTCATAGTTGTATAGTTGTATAGTAGTTTGTATAGTATGTTAATTTTCCTATATATTATACTAATTTTTTGCTTCAAATTCATTACCACTAAATGTGCTGAACTTTTGAATGTAGTTTATGTGAGCATGTGAATCATCTATTTACAGACACTTTAAATTTCACATAAAGAGTGGTCATGTGAGTATATGTGATAGGAGCTATATAGTGATGTAAATGTAATGCCAGTCTATGCACATGGCGGGTTGTCCTACTGACATGCATGAGTTTGATGAAGCCAAACTACTGTAATACAAACTGGCCAATCAAACATCAATCAGCCACATACACTGCATGGTTACATCATCAAGTGTGTAATTAAGTTAATTGGGATGTGAGGTACCGTCAGTTTGACTTCCAATCCCATGGTGCATTTTCATGGGAGAACCATGCAGCCTGAACTGCACAGTATGGCATGTACTATGGTGTGAGAGAAGTGACAGACATGCATATATATATATATTACGGGAAAATACATGTAGGCAGGAATGAATTTTGGCTGTTTGCTTGATCCATGGCATTTGGTGAATTTTACTTTGATGCATGGTTGGGCAATACATACGTACTACGTGGAGGTAAGTCATGGCACATAGCCACACATGCATATGCACACTTGTACATGTATTACGCAGTTACTTGTGCATTGTGGCAAGGACATGCACTACATGTGTAGTGAATGCACAATGTCATGGGTACGATTTATACTAGTACATATTGCATGACTGATGCACATAATTATAGCTGTAGCCAGCCAAGGTACATGCACATGTAGCTATACAGGGTCTGAAGGAGTGCATGTGCACGCGTGGTATGGGAAGGAGCAATAGCCATTGCGGCCATACATGAAATGTCAGAGGATATGAAGTTGGAATTACAGTACAGTTGAGAGGGAGCAGGATGATAGTCTCGTACCCAGACCAATTCCTGCTGCCATTTTGAAATGGTGGCCAGAAGTGGTCTGGGTACGAGACTAGCAGGATGATTCCCTATTCCATGGGGCCATAAAAGACTGAGTCACATGCAGGGCAGGTAGCTAGAAGGTATAGCTGTAATAGTAATAATTCTATCACGAAGCTGGAGGAAGTGTAGTCAGTCAAACTTCATGTAGCGTTCAAAGTGCAAGGCTGGCAAATTAATGTTGTTTTATTCAACTAACCGTTTGATAGAAGCTTTCTGACTCTTTACAAGTGACAGCCATTTTTGTGGCAATAATTGTTAACAAACAGTGCGCATTGAGGATTTTCCTTTAATTTACAACAATGGCCATCAGCTGAACAGACTAAAGCTACTTACAAGTAAGTGCACATATAAAAAGAACACAATGTCTATAGTTTCACAACAACACATGTCAAGCAACTAATATTACTATAAATTAACTACAAAATGTTGAGTTTAGATAGACTATAAATAGTTCAGGCTTGGTCTGAGGCTCTGCATACCTTTGCGACCCCATTGGACCATAGCGTTGCAATAAGGACATCTGTCAGTTGAACCAAAGGTGAATTCCAGAGGAGGTCGGCCGAGACCAGCGTAGCACTAATCTCACAGCAGTCACAACCGTCCATTTCTGCAAAAATAAGTTCAGCTGTGAGCACAAAATGTGGCACAGAGTACACTTTCACCACTCCGTTCTTCATGCCAAGAGCCACAAGGGAACCTGTTCCACTTGAGAGGTGAACCGTGCTTGTGCAGCACACCTCATCCGTGCACCCTTCTAAGCCAGCCAGTCGCTCGGGTGGGTTGCTGTATCGCCATACCATTGGTGACATGCGTGAGGGTACCGTTGCTTTCGATAGGTCAGCATCCAGGGTAGTGAAGGTCACAAAAATATGCTGCTTCTTCATCACTAACAGGCGAGAAAGAGAATGTGGAGTCCCTTCGAACAGGCGAAACTCCCCCACAGTGACTGGTATTTGACCTGTGGTGTTCCAGAAGCAGACATGTCCATCCCTGCTGCAAGACAGCAGCTTGTTTCCTGCCATAGTCTGTGGCAAGGAATGGCTACATGTGAATTCTATGGAGGCAGCAAATGAAACTTGCTAGCAACTAAAGTGGTAGTCACACTATGGTGAAATGACAGCAACATTTGCATTTACAGTACATAACATGACCACAAGCAATCGGCCACACAATCATTAGCAGTAATATGTAGTAAACTAGGGCATACATTAAAATGCAACCAGCCTCGCTTGAATGTATATGGCTAGCTACTTCAGTAAAGTACATTGCATGAGCGTAACTCGACCAGGGCAAGTACATTTTGGGTAATAATAGCACTGCAATCTGCTTTCACTGACTGTCAGAAAGAAGGGATAGCAAGCCAGACGAAGCACTGGATGGCAACAGACCCATTAACACCTACATATTTGGAGCTGAGCAGGGTAGCCCATCCATGCTGTGTTAACACAGTGCACATTATCGCTTCACCAGAGTGAACAGTGAAAGTGTTCCTGGCCGGGGGGGGGGGGGGGGGGGTGGTGGTGGTGGTGGTGTGTGTGTGTGTGTGTGTGTGTAGCCCTCGCTGAAGCAATGAGCGACGTTAACAACAATTTGAACGCAGCGTCCAGCGATGAAGTGGAGTGTTGAGCTGATTCGTGGCCCATGGTGGTCAAGTAGAGTGTTTTGTTGTCGTGAAGCCTGTGGAGAACACTGGGCTATTGCACAATCTAGGTGTCTCGGGTTGACTGGGACGGATATACATATATACAAACGGGGGACGACAACGCATCACGATTACTAGCCTCACCTTTGGGCTCGGCAATAAATGGCGGATTTGTACATTGGTGGATCTGCCATTTTTTATTTCTCAGTCTCATGCTGACTTCTATATATAGAAGCAAAGGAGTTGATGTCAAAGCTCCTTCACCGCCAGTGGAGTCTGTTCAGGAGCTGTGCATCACTTTCTACATTGCTTCACTCATCTCCCCTTTGCCATGGCATCCCACTTCTCCTTTAACTGCCATAATGTGGTCATTGCATGGTGTTTCGCTCACAAATTGATTGGGAAATTCTTAGTGCGAAGAGATATAACGTCATTTCTACCTTCACCGTGGAAGTTAGTGGTCGATATTGTTACAACAATTGCAACGTTCAGCGTCACATTTGGCTCACACTGATGTTAATGTTGTTTTAATGTGTCGTGTGACCAGTGAAATACGACATCACCGTCATTTCACCATGTGACTACCGCCTAGTCCATAGCATGCAGGCTGGTGTACTATGTGTGGTTAAGGCAGGTGCAAGATAGGAATATTAAACAGCTGTGTTGCTTAACTGCTCACCTCCAGTCCTGTGACTCGGCTGTAGTGCCGTCGCTCAGTGAGGAGGAGGTTGAACCCCTTCTGCCGAGCCGACTGGACATACCAAAAGAGCATGCCGCTGTCGTTCCCACCAATGACATATTCCCCCCTCTCTCTGCTTGCAAAGTGAACCAGGGCTGATATTTCTGGCTCATTCTGAGATGGAACAAAGGCATATGGCAAAGGAGTAAAATACACTATGTACATTTGAAAATATCATAATCAATAGACACAATATCATAATATCATAATAATAGACACAATGTTGACAAGTGCACACTGCAGCCTTCACAGCCTGTCAGTGAGTGAAAACACACACACAGGCCCTTATCCAGGAGATCTGGCTACATCACTACTTCATTGGATTCCTGATCTGTCTCAAAGTCAATACTTCTGCTTCAGTACTTTACTGGACCCCACACAAGTCTCTGCCATCCTTTGACACAAGTACATAGCTTGTCTTGATTAGCTAGCACAGTCTGTTTTCGTTTATGTCAAGTGGTTGGGTTGCAACTGGTATTTGGATTTGGATTTAACAGTAAACACATGCTAATTAAGTGTGGGCATGACTCCTTGGTGCATAGAGGGTCTAGCGAACTAGACTTGGCATCGAACCCCTACAAACGACACAACAGCTCCACAATGTGGTATCACTCAAGATACAACACCTACCCAAACCCAAATTGACCCCACAACCTTAGGTGTTAGATACGTACCGTTAGCCAATGTTTGGAAACCACATGGAGCAAACAGCATGAACTTCCACATGTACTGTAACACACAAGCCCTATGCGCTATGTATATATCAGTACAAGCCAGCACGGCCTTCCGCCGCGCTCGCTCCGCATCATGTCGCAGAGTGGACAACGCAGGTCAGCCAGCACCATTTCTATGGAAGCCCTATAGTACAAAAAATGTGGTGCATTTCTGCACAACAAAAATAGCGAGGAAATTTGCCCTGCACGCTTTGCACGCAAACACAGCTATCCACATTGTGCGCAAAATTATAACGGCTGGTACTGTGCGCAAATAAATTGACACTCCGAACAATAGCTCATAACTATCTCAAGCATAGCCTGCACGCACATATCCCAGAACTTGTGTACAAAACGTGCGTGGAGAGGGGACATTTTTTGCACAGATAAATTTCCGCACAATGTTTTGCACACAAAGCATTCATGTCATTTTTGTACTTTAGGGCTTCCACACATTTCAGTGATTGCAGCTGGGTGACACTGCCCGGGTATAGTGCTGATCTTGTTTGCACTGACATTGGCCACTGTCATGCACTTGTATGCACATATATACATAGCTACACCTATATCATGTTAAAAGTATTGAGTGGTCATGTCTTTCCTTAGCCAATAAGGCAGTGCCCAGTGGTTCACCTTATGTTATTAGCAAGATTACTTAATTAGTCTCAAAATGGCCAACATATGTGAGGTGTACAATATATTCAGAGGAGGTTGGCCACAATTCTGATTGCACAACCCATTTATGACGTCACCGCGTAAGAATAATACTACACAGTATGCTGCACGATGGTTGCAAGCGACCAGGAAACGAGTAAGTTGGCAGTTTCTTACGTGTCATTCCTGAAGAAGGGGTGACCAGTTTTGCATTCCTTCTTCGTGCTTCCTGCTATCTTCGCTTGCACGTGAAGAAGCTCCCTTTTTCTCCGCCGTCTACCGCCCCAGCAACATAGGGGCAGGGGAGGGGTAGAATCAATTTTAGATTCTGCTTCAGCAGCGCTTTCGAATGGTGTGCAATGTATGCGGATACCTGCAAGCTCGAGCGAGAAAGCGAGGGTCGCCCTACAGTACAGAATATTTACAGTGTGTATGTGTATAAATTTGTTACACGCGTGCTTCCCGGACACAGTCACGTGATACGTGGTCACCCTCCTCTGCAGTATATTCAACCAGCCAGGCCCACTTAGTCATGACAGTCAGTGGACCTAGCCAGATGATCCATCTGTTCATGCCATTAGCAGGATTGTTTAATTAGCGCCATCATGGCTGCGCTAGGCCAAACACTCCTATATTGGCACCTTGTGCTGGCATTTGTCCCCTTTGCAGGAGCAGAGCACCACCACATACATGGCTGAGTGGTTGGGCTGGTCACCTTCCTAGACTATGATTATTATTATAAACCAACATAATGCTATTCATAGCCTGTGCCCCTGGCCCAGGCCATCACACCCGATAAACTCATTACCACTGTAATTTCATGTACAAGGCATGTACACATGCTGAAAGGTTAGATAAACACAATTGAACAATGGCATCAGGTGGACCACAGCCCCAGGCGCAAGTCATGCAGGCGCCTTCCACCTATGGCCTCCACAAGAGCCACACCCACACCAGCTGGCTGGTACAGCCCATAGTCCCATCGATACCTCAGGCCAACATACACGCTCGGGCCTCACCAGTACCGCCTATGTCGGTCACTAGACTACAACCGAATTGAGCCTGGGGCAATTGGTGTTGACAGTACTGCAAGCTAATATAAACATGTGTACGCACTCACTTGACCATTCAAAACTCTTGCTGTCCTCTTCAGGCTGAAGTCATGCCTGACGATGCTGCCCTGACTTGTGCCAAGCCACACCACCCCTTCCACGCATGGACAACAGATGTAGGACACAGCATCATTGGTCGTGCGTGCACCGGCGTGATCCCATGAGAGGTCAAAAGTTGCTACAAACCTGTAAGCCTGCTCCGGATGCAAAGCGGTAGTGTTGGTAGTCTCATTGAAGAGAATCCTGTAATTGTGCACTTGACTGTTAGAAGATAAATACAAGTCTTGCCCTACTGCAGCAAAATGTGTCATGGGGGCTGCCGAAGGACTGGCCTCAACATTCTTGGTGTCAAGCTGGCAGATGAGCCGGAATTTGAGACCCACAGCCTGCTGGGCACTGTTGGGTGCGACTGAAGGAGTGGACGGCTGTACGTGCAGTGGTTGCGTTTGTGTCCCATGGGAGTAAAGTTGCACCTGGGCAGAGTCTTGATGCTCTGTGGCTTGTGGAGGGGGAGCTGCCACCACGGGGGGCACCTGTGGAGGGGCTGAAGTGGGAGGCTGATGAGGATTGAGCTGCACGAGGTGGGGCACAGCTTGGTCAGGCAATTGAGGAGAGCTGGGCACAGCTGTCAGTGGTGGGTGCAAATAGCGACAGCCTGTGCCAAACTTGCAGGAGCCTTTCAAGTAGTACTGGCAAATAATGTGAGACCTTGCAGCAAAAGGCTGCCGAAATTGCACCGGATGGGGCTGCACAGGTGTGTGATAGCTGTGCTGTGCAGTGTTGGCAATGACCGTCACCGGCAAGCTGCTGCTAGCAGCGACTTCCTGTTTCACTGGAGTGGCCGGTATATGGTGCTGGGGGGCCTGCTGCATTGGTCCCACAGGCAGTGCAAGCAGTCCTGGCCTGGAAGGCACCCCCATGCCTATTGTTGTTGGCATTGGGTAGTGCATAAAAGATGCTGGTGAAAAGACAGCAGGGCCATACGCAGGGGGATACATGAATTGCGGCATAAGATTGTACACACCCTGAGGAGGGAGAGAAGGAGGAGGAGGAGGGGGAGGAGGAGGAGCAGGATGGTCCTGCAATGACTCCTTTGAATGCACTCGCGAAGGAGAGCTATTTCCTCCACTGCTCTGTCCTGATTTGGAGTGATGCAGTTTGGGTGAACGAGACATGAGGAGTTTCATCACCGTGTTGCCATGGTTCTGTATCCACTTCACGAGTCCTAGATGCAATGTTCCCCCTTTTGAGTCAATGGAAATCTGAAGAGAAAGGGGTCATAAGTATATTAGCTGTTTGACTAGTTCGATAAGTGTACCCTTACATTACGGCAACCCGCTATTGTGTATGCGAATCATCTCATTACGACCAAGAGCTGTACACCATTGCCCAAATTAGGTTCAGTAACTTGTGCACACGTAAGTGGCAAGGGATCCCGGCAAACAAACAAATCAATTAACACCTTGTTGCACGTGCTCTTCATGTAAACTGTGGGCATCCTTGTCATTCCTTTCCAGTGTATTATAGCCATAGAGACACAACTGTGAGCAGCCCCACTGGGTGTGCACGTGCACACAGCAGCAGCTCCTCTCAATGTCCTCACAATAATCGGGTGGTGTGATGCAGCCCAAGAGTGATCCTGGGTGCATGGTTCAACATAATCAAAGGTGTAGTGTTGCTCCCGTAAGTGTAATGAGAAGGTGAAAGCCCACAGGGTGCAGTATATACATGCCACTTACACTACTAGGGCCTGGTTGGTTGGAGCACATGCTGATGAGCATGTCAAGGTCCAGCCAGAGGTGACCGCACACTCTCCCAACAACACTGTTCTCCCTGTACACAATGTCAACCTGTGATGTGTCAACGTCACTATTGCTGCCTTCTGTCACACCGGGCTGCCAGCTGCACCAAGTCGTATCCTTCTCCACATCCAGTGCAAAGACATGGTATATGGTCTGTTGCACCTTACCCTATGCAGATACACAGTCAAATGGTACACAGTCAAATGGGGGAATAAGCAACACTGGCTGGAATGCTAGGTAAGTGGTGATGCCAAACACTTATGTAATGCAAGTGGTATGAAGTGGAGTGGGCTGCCATGGTCACAGCTGCATGCATGTGGTCATTCATAAAAATTCTTATTGTTGGAATGCTGGAATGGTTCCAAAATCGGTTTGTACAAACAGCATACTAACAAGCCTCAATTTAGCTAGTGCACACACTGTGGGATGAAGGATGTAGGAACAGGTCCAGTACAGTCACCTTCTTCATCACACCAATTATGCAGTTCTAATGGTCAAGTATGACAACAAATCCTAGCATGCTATTGGATTGCTTGCTCATGAGATACCTTTTGATAATAATTTAGTAGGTGTGTCAGAGTACACTGTGTGATTGGGAACTTTGCACACACACAGTGTGTGTGTGTGTCTGCCTAGACCCTTGTGGGCAGGCAATTGATTCAGAGTCTACAGAATTTGTAGCAACACGAAAAACAGTACTAATCTTTGTGTATACCACAAAGTACTCAAATGACATCATGTATGATAGGTGTGTGCACCCTCAAAGCTCATTGCAGTTAAACCTGGCTCGGTTTTGGACAGTTCACACTACAGTTTGCAAGCAAAAATGGGCAAAAGTGCTCAAAGTGGATTTAGAGTTATGGCCCCGATTGACTTTGTTTGATCACTTGAAATGAGTATTGCAAGGTAGAGTGCACATGTTTCAAGCGTAGATCAAAGCACATACCAATCTATCTTTCCAACACTTTGACATGATCAAGTGAAGCGCAAAAGTCAGTCGGGACTAGGAACCCCAAAACCACTGTACTGTATACACCATAGGAATCCAAGTTCTCTCTGTAGCTGGTCTATTACACTGAATGATGATATCTCCCCTAAGGTACTTTAAGCTACCTAGGCATAAACTTCATATACCCTGCTACATGCATCCACATAGACTAGTTGTTTGACTGTTTGAATTCACAGTACACGGCAAGGCCAATATCCACATTGGCTGCAAAGAACTCACAAAATAACTACAATATCTGTTGCTAATACTGCAACACTCACCATGGTCCCATAGCAACGTACAGGAGAAACAGCTGCACTCAACTATACATCATTTAACAAAAGCTATAGGCTAATGTATAGTCCATTTGCCCTGCAGTGTCTATGTGTAGGAAACACTGCATGTACAGGAAATAGACTGAGAAGGATAACACTATGTATTATAGATATTCGCAGGGGAGGGTGAAATTAGATTCAAATGTTTGTTTTCCATCACACACAGACAGTCTACCACAACAAACACTAAGATGATATTCATTGAAGGACAGTCGAGGCTCCCATGTTATCATGCCCAATACAAAATCAGTGCCAATGATATACCAGCATCTGTACAAAGGGTGTGAAGGTGCACACAGCCTCAAGTGGGCAATGGCATGGAGAAGGTGACATCCTAAAAAATGTACATTATACAAATCCAAGTGAGGCTGATTTGATTAACATTCAAGTCAGCTGTGGTCCAGACTCCTGGCAACAAGCTCCGCCCAAGGTCACAAATATTATCATAAGGAACTAAACATTAGATAGTGAGTGCACCTTTTCCAGTGGTAATGCTAGATACCATCAAGAGTCTACTACACACACACACATACACAAATATATATACATTGTACTCGTTGCTATACCACGTCTTTGCGTACTTTGTTACAGACATGGATGCAACTCCACTCACAAGATTAACTCAATGGAAAAATCTGCAACAAGGAATCTCTGAAGTGTTTCAGCCTCTCAGCAAAATAAACAACATGACCAAAACCCAATTATTACTAGAACTGAAACACCATCAATAATATAACGTGTGTACAGGTCTACCCAAACACTCTGCAGTGCTCTGCAAATTAGCCAAATCTCACCCTAGTACTGCTTTCGTTGTAAAGTCGGATGATGTGGATCAGGGGAGGCAATCCAAGCGGATCTCCGCCGGCACACTGCGTCTCTACCTTAGCAAGTACCCTCTTTTCCTCGCTCTCCTCCCCAGCTGCCAGCTTTCCTCCTGGAAACGACCATTTTCCGGGCGCGTGTGACGACTGGTCCCGTCGGACGCTCAGTACCTCCAGCGCTTGCTGACCCTCACGGCACCTGCATATCACTGCGAATCCTATCTTCGGGTCAACCATGGATACTCCAGCAGACAGCTCTGCCAACCTGCACCATCTTATCAACGTGCCTACTTTCCCGGCGACATCTCCGCGCGACCCGATGCGACAATAATAATACTTTATACATCACGTGACATGCAGATAATTAAGTTACACCAAAACCGAATGCTGTTTCAAAACTAATATTGCTACGTAGTCTGTGCTGTTTCCATGTCCTGCACACCTGCAGATTCGCTACTTGAGGGATGTGCAGTTTCAGTTTTCTCTGCCTCTTGCACACGAATCAACTTCTTTGCTTCCATGATAGCTCGTTCCTACATTGGCAGGATGTACAAAGAAGCACGCCCCAGGATATGTACATACATATGTGCAAACAGACTCCGTGCATGTACATTGCACACTGACTTCCTGGAGACAACATGAGATCACTCAATATGTGACAGTGATTGGGGAGGAGCAAATGACAATGACAGACACAAAACCTCTACCTACTGCATTGAGATAACATGCAGTGTCTCTGACACTTACACTGACACCCACCCACCCACCCACCCACCCACACGGACACACACACACAGAGAGAGAGTGTGTGAGAGAGAGACACTTACTCGCTCAGAAAGCACCAACTTTATACCAGCCATCCCCTTCTTGACCTGTGTAGTATAAAGAGATACAGATACAAGATATCCCGCAGCTTCAATGGGCACAGCTGGGCACAAACTTATACACTTGCAATTGCTCCACTTCCATGTGTGAATGTGGTGAATGGATATTTTTCTGCACTCACTCACTACAAACACCAGCTCTATGGTATCTGTGTATGATATGGTTGTAACTAATCATTGCTTGTACGGCTTCACTCTAGTATTTTGTAACTTGTACTGTATATAAATATATAACTGTTGCAATGGCATATTTCAATTATCCCTCCAAGAACAATAACCTGCAGAAGAGGTCCCCGCGTATGTGTGCATACATGGTGTGTGTGTGTGTGTGTGTGTGTGTGTGTGTGTGTGTGTGTGTGTATGCGTGTGCGTGCGCGTGTGTGAATGTGCACAAGTGTCGCATAGCTGGTGTAGCTGGGTGCATTTAGTTGTAGCACTGAAAACAATAGCAAAGTGATCGATGGGGAATGCTATCACATCCACACACTCCTACAGCACCCAATCAGTATACTGCCAGCCACCTGTGGGCCAGTTCTAATTTAACTTAATAGAGAGGTGGCTGCTTTACAGAGGTAGATGGCAACACTTTACTGTTGTTTGGGGCCAGGGAGGCTGGCTGTTTTTAGAGAGATGGTGGCCTAATACAGTGACCATCCTAGACAGGTTACACTTCACTGCACCTTATACTCACAAACACACACACACACACACACACACACACACACACACACACACACACACACACACACACACACACACACACACACACACACACACACACACACACACACACACACACACACACACAGGCAGGCAGACAGGCACAGCCCAGTATGTGGTGGTGTTTTACATGCATGAATGGGGAGAGCATTCCTGTGTGTCGGCGTTCACAGTGATACCACAGTGTTTGTGAATCACAATGAAGTGGCTTTGTTTGCGCCAGCACCTCCTGTTGCAAATTCATGTGACCACATGTACACTCAAGCATGGAGTGTGGGACGACCCCACATGGAGGGACAGGTCATGCTCCACTGCACTGAGTGTCCACCTGCCCATGTACGTGTACTGTGTGTGTGTGTGTGTGCATGTGTGGGTGCGTGGGTGTGTATGCGTGCATGCATGCGTGTACCTGTGGTGTGCACATTTGTGAGTACATGATGCATGCATTGATTGGGTGCTGCTGTGTAGATGTGTGCATTGGAAAAAGCCTTCAGACGCTTCACTCTCCTTTTCAGTGCTACATCTGATTCCCCAGTGATGCCTCACCCACCTTCCCCAGCCTAGTGGGTCCTGGCATGATGAAACCCAGTCTGTGTGCCTCCTGTTTCATTGTTAGCAGCTTGTTCCTCTCCTTCAACAAAACATACCTGGTTGGGATGAGGGGGGAGGGAGAGGGGGAGGGAGAGGGAGGGAGTTTCTCACGGAAATGCCGTTATGAGACCATGTGTTGCTGCTTGTGAGCTATAGAGTGGCCATGCACAACAACACTAGGAGATCACTTGATTGCGATTAACTGTGCAAAGACAATTAAATGGAGATTGAGGCAGATCAGCAGAGGCAGTTGAGGAAGTTGGAGAGTGCACAAGTCATAGTGTCAGTATGACACATGGTGTAGCAGTTCATGACATACGAATCCCATACACATACTGGGGGAGAGAGGGAATTCAGGACGCAAATTAGCATGAAGCTGTGCAATGCAGCGGTGAAGAGAGATCAAGTACTCTGGCTTCCCACTTACTAGTCCATAACAGCTTTGGTGCACTTTTCAGGCTACGAAGTGGAAGCAACCTAATGAAGGGGGTGTGGCTTCAGAAGTCCTCTGTCTACCTCTCTGAGTAGGTTTTACACTACACTTGCACATACTGTAGCACACAAAAAACTGATACACACTTAAGAAGTGGTAGTCCTACCACATTATATACAATCAGTTGACGCCACAGCAGGTCCACACACACCAATACAAACACTTCGCCAAGGGCGGCAAGGGTTGTATCCTGCAGATTTATAAATAACCTCTACCCCCCAAACAATCTGGTACAGATCATTGCACAATAATTGTGCAAGGTTGCCACACACCATTCCATGGCATTATCCACTGCAATGGACACCTATTGAGCAACAACAGGTGCAAACACTGAGCCAATTAGTTTAGTCACTACAAAATGAAGAACCGTGCGCATGTAACATTGTAGGGTAACTTGATGCTGACAAGTAGTGAGTGATACAATCAGTCTGTCAGCACTGTACTGTAGCTCCTGAGTATTTGACAAAACAGGTGGCTTTCCTCCTCAAATAAGCCACAAACAGTTTTGTGTCCCACAGTCAAACTCAGTATCAAAATGATACCTCTCAATTCCAGACATCTTTGGGACAGTTGGGCACAGGCTGATAGTATCCTGATTAGAGAGGTGTCCTTATATCAGAGAGAGTTTCACACACATCTCTATGTATGTAGACACTGTACGTAGACACTGTTCATTAGAGAGGTGGCCGAACCCAGGGTGTCCTCTACAAGGAGGCGGCGCCGCTGCACTTACGCATAATTATGTGCGCATTACTGCTGCAGATGGCCTGATACAAGGCAGACCTCATTGTGTGAAATCATTTCTCCCACATATGGGTCAATAAACACCTCTCCACCTCCCCATGGTGGTGATAATCTCCAGCAATCAATCAGGAATGCTGGTTATGATACAGCTCAAGACACACAGCTGGTGTTGTGACAGAGGTATTCTCAGGCCAGGGGGCACTTCATGTAAATGCTTAAACAAACAATCATTTGGAACTAGCAGGGGCAGAGTACCAGGATATCAAATCTTCCTGGGAGAATAGGAACTACACAAGAAAGTAACTATGGCTTGTTTGCATAACCGCAACAGAGAGAAAACACTGCCAACACAATGCTATTGTAAGGAAGAGGACTGCTGGGTGATAAAAAGGGGTACTTAATTAGGTCCGTATTGTAAACAGGCGTGAGCTTGTGTGACCTTTCGAATCGATTCAGCTGTAATTGTAACAGGAGAGGAAGTTTCTGGTACAATCGGGGTAGGCCTGATATCAGAACAGCTAAGTTCCACAAACAAGTGCCTGTACGCGAACACCCCCACACAGGAATGTTGTTTACAGTCGCCAACCATTTTCTCCACTTGCTTCCACAAATTACAGAGGATGGCACATTGTGACAGTTCCTGTGCAATCTGAGCATATTGACATAGGCCACACTTCCTCCCACAGGCTCTTGGAATTGTAGACATAACTGCGCATTTGGCTTATGACCTCACACACAGGTCAATACTCAGATGTGTCAACTCAAGAACACATCTACTATTGGAATGGTGGGCGGAGGGAGGGAAGTGTTGAAAACTCTCTCAGTACCCCTGTTATGGAGTCCTTGGGGCACAACAGGAAGGTCAAATCTTCATGCATGTACAGAACAGCCACTTCCATGCCAATTATACGGGGAAAATAGGTCTGGCACATTGATATTCATTGAGTTGTGCAGGCTGTAGCCCGCTGTGCAACCCAATCCTATTACAGATATGCTCTGATGTCACAAATGGGCTTGAGAAACTAATGAGACTGTTTGTGAACTTCCATGCACAAATACTGATAATGTGTAGTCTTGTTGGTTGTTGCAAGCCAGTTGTGACATCAGAGCATAGCTGTAATCTGATTGGGTTGCACTATGGGATGTAGCCTGTACAACTCAATGCATGGTGATTCGCCAGGCACCTATTTACCCTGTATAAAAGAGTCCAGGATTCGTCAGGCTACTCCAGGCCACAGCTACCAGCTGGGCCTCCTATAGTCTGACATAGCAAAGACATAGCTTCCAGGAAGTGAATCTGGGCTGTGTCAGACTAGGTCAGACTAGGTCTCCTACAGAGGATTGGCTGTCCAACGGCTGTCATGAACCATTAGTATTCAGCCAAGCCCTAACAGGATGTTTACACGAACTGAACGAATGCTGCGAACCTTTGACCTCTGAACCCGCAAACCTCGTTGATTTGTGTACGGAAAAGTGAAGAGATAAGGTGAATGAGCTTTGAGTTCAGTGACAGTTTACCCATAGATCCGACCGCTTATTAGATGGCAGTTGTTTTAGCTTGCCTGTAGTCAACACCCCAGCTCTCCCTTTCGCCGATGCAGACGCTGTGGACATCCTAGGGTAGTCTGGACAGCTCAAAGCTGTCAGCTCATCCACAGCATCGTGATAATTGTCATTGACAACGGTTGGACCACCATTATGCATTCCTGTGTATCCTGTTTACTGTGAAGTAAAAGACTTATCACACATGCACACTGTGGTGGGAATGGGAGAGGAGGGGGCGGGCCACTACTGGCTGGCAGGACAACCAACATCCCAAAGTTCAAGCCGCCACACCTTGACCTATCTCACACCAGAAACAGAGTAAGAACTGCCAGCAGCAGAAAGCTTGGTTCCGCTCTGCACGAGTGTGTTATTATTAGAGGGTTCCGATGATATCTCCAATTGTGTCATTCGTAAATTGGCCTTGCACCCTTGCTAATCGAAATACCACTAGAAAGATAAGAAAAGCAACACTTTCCAAAACAGATATTTGGGCTACTTCAACTTTGGCGTGGTAACCATAACATCTACAGTGGTTTCACGATTTCTAGTCCTGTTTTACATTTGCGCATTGCACTCAATCACGTGAGTAAAGTATTGGGACAATAGGCTCTCACGTAGAGTGTACGTGTGAGCCTATCCTTCCAATACTTTACTCACGTGATCGAGTGCAATGCGCAAATGTCAATCAGGACTAGAAATCGTGAAACCACTGTACACAGTTTCAGTCCACTGCTTACAGCACCAAATGAGATCAAAGCCCACAAGTGAGCTGTGTACGATGATTGACCTTTGCAACAAATGTCTTTGCCAAAATGCTGTCACAGTATTATAAGTGATTAGGCTGTGGTACAAATACCATTTGGTCATGCTACAATGCCATGAATGTGATTAGCAGTACACCTGCGCAAAGCACCAGCTAGTCACACTCACCAATCAGAATACTCCAATATTACAGAGCATTGCCACACAATTGAGCCTCTGGTCTTTGAGAACTCTGCATGATTGGTGGAATATGACTACCTAATGCGTTGATTCAATGAACTATCAATTTGCTGCTTCTTTGAATGTTCTTTGTTCCATTGGCCCCAGAGAGTTTGAAATCAGTAATAAATATAGCAATGTGTGTGTGTGTATAGTAACACATGCTAATAAAAAATAACAAGTATAGCAATCTCTAATTAATATGACACCTGCACATGTGCTATTGTAAAATACCAACTGAGGTAGACCATAAGCCAGGAGACCCTAAGGCACAGGCAGCAGCAAACCTTACATACATAAATATAGTTTTCACACATGCACACACACACATGCACACACGCACATGCACACACACACACACACGCACACACACGCACACACACACACACACACACACACACACACACACACACACACACACACACACACACACACACACACACACACACACACACACACACACACACACACACACACACACACACACACGCACACGCACACACACCATCTGCACTTACTATTCTGAACTTCCTAAAGAAGTCCTTGTACCGAGGGTCATCCTTCACCTTAAGCACTACAGAAATAGAGAGAGAGTGACAGAGGGAGAGAGGGAGAGAGTGCCTGCTACAAGTATTCAAGATATCACAGACTGAATCACACAGCAGACATACCTTCCTCTTCTGACAAGGCCAAACCATGGATATGGCAGTGGGGAGGCAGAAGAGAGGGAGGGGAGGGGAAGGGGAGGGGAGAGGAAGGGGAGGGGAGGGGAAGGGGAAGGGGGAGGAAAGGGGAGGAGAGGGGAGGGGGAAGGGTAGGGAAGGGAAGGGAGTGTGAGGAGAGTGAGAGGTGGAGGGGGAAGAGGATAGCAGGAAACAGTATAGAAGAGCCCTAATACCGTCAAAGGCTGCCTTCCATACCTTGAGCTATCTCAGGAGGTGGGGGTGGGGGGCCTTCAGCCTCAGTCTCAGGTGGAGGGGGAGGTCCTTCTGCACCGGGAGGGGGTGGAGGGACCCCCTCGTGTTTCTCCTCTGGGGCTCGGGGCGCGGGCTGACTTAAGCCAGAGTGTGCTGCAGGAGTCTTTGTGCCAGCGACTGCCAGATCAGAGGGCATCGTGTAAGTGCTGGTTGCCTGCACTCCATCCAGCTCTCCGTCTCCGATAGAATGCAACTAATACATGAAACAGACATCAATGGTGAGCTACACAACTGCCTTGTATGAAGCAGTGGAAACAGTGGATGTGACTAAGAGAGTGAATGAGATTGAGTGAAAAGTGTGACAGATGCATGAGCCAGTGGGTGCCCAAACAAATGCCTGGCTTGCTAGACCGTCCCATCTACGTGCCTCAGGCAATGAATGGAAGGGACGTCTAGCCATGGTAATGATTAGTTCACACCTTTGCATTTACAAACTCACACCTATTGGGCAATTGGGGTCGAACCATATGTCAGGCAAGATGGTACACTACAAGCATTTCTGCAATTGCTGTTGCCAACCACTAGAACAGAACTACAGGTTGGTGAAAGACTGATAGGCTGACTGTGGTGGGGAAAATACTGGGACAGCTTATCATCCAACCAAGGAAGAAGGTTGTCTCGCTCGCTATCTAACAGTGTTCTAGCATTCAGAACCAACATGAAGTGAGGAAGCGCACGTTGTGAGATACCACTGCTGGTGTAGTCTTCTCAAGTTCTAAATGAGTTAGTGGCCCATTGCAACCCTCTCCACGGTTGGTCGGTCGATCTCCAGCCAGAAAGTGATCCAAGGGTGGAAGTGGAGGAATAGAGTGAGGGATAGCTGAGCTTCGAGCCCTCGTCAATCACCAAAGCCAGAGCACAGCCACAGCCACGAACACCCACTCTTGCATAACTGAAGCTCCTCAAGCCAATGATTACTATTAGCACGAATTCCTGCCAAACGCATCTGATTGGTTGAATAGGTGTGAACTAATCATTACTGCCGCTAGACTGTCCCTTCCCAGTCCTAAGTGCCTGGCGTTTAGATGAGACAATCTAGCGAGCCAGGCTACTGCAGGTGAAGCACTCACTGACTAAATGCAGGACTGAAGCAAAGGCACTTGTGCTCTACCTATCAATGGCTCCCTTCTCCTCCTACCTTCCCCTCCACCTCACCTGTGCATCCAGTAGGTTCAAGGTGATCTCCAACTGCTGCATCCTGAATGAGAGTTGTTGCAACTTCTGCACAAAGGCCAAGATGAGAATGGCCCTGTCACATGCAAGTGCCCAAAACAATCAGCACAAACTATTAAGCACTATCACATGTCTGTATTCAGAGCGACAATCTGGAGTGTGGCTCTGTACACATCACAGTGCCTAGTCTGGTGTCCAGTCCCTATTCTTTGTGAGCTATTGCATGTAAAATCTCCCGTGATTGTGCAAGAAACTCTTGTGATTGTGCAAGAATCTCCCGTGATTGTGCAAGAATAAGCTAACGAGACATACACAGGCCTGAACATACGTGTGACTACACACTGTCATTCATGCAAGTACATGCACTTCAAACATACACAAGTGGTGAGAGTGGTACATCTGGTGTTGCGTTATAGGCACATGAGTGGATGCTCACAACATATACCAGCGCTACTACCTCTTCAGCAGTTGACGCAAACTTGTTGAGAAAGTCCACAGTGTTAATGATGAACTTATTGAGGATGAACATGATCCGTTTGGGCTCCAGCGCATTGACCTACGTAAGCCATGGCGGTTGTGAGGGCAACACAGGGAAGGAGAGGGGAGGGGTAACAGAGTGACAATACGAAACACAATAACCAGTAATAGGATAAGCTATTGCATTTGGAGGTAGAAACTTCTCTGTGGCTCAATGCTTCGACCTAGGCAGTTAGAAAATGTATAATAGCATGCATACCCGGGTGTAGTCGACGCCCTTTCCAACGATGGGCAGGCCATGTTCGTCCATTTTGTTAGAAGTCACGTGATTAGGGAAAATTTCTAGTCTAATTCCAAGAACAGCTGTGTCACAGTGTGCAGCTCGAAGATGGCCCTTCCATGCAACAACAATTTTCTCCTCTGCGCTGACTCGTACAAGGTAAGAGGCGGTAAGGGCCAGAAATTGACGTGGACTGTTCTTGCTTCTTGATCCTCTCCAATGGAATTTGAGACATCATCAATGGACTCCAACGTCACGAGCTTCCGGTGTATTGTACGTACTTACCCCAGCGCGCCCTTCTCCACTATGCGTACAGGTCACCCACTGGAAGCAGTATCCTCCAGGGACGGAGAAGGTCTACGGGTACTTTGAGAGTCGAGGAGGCAAGTTTCCCGAGACGGTCATGTATGGTTTACAGTATGTGATAAAGGTGAGTCCTTGCATCGCCTCAATCAGCTCACTGCAACGCGCCAATGACCCGACCCAATGCAACTACACCTCCTAAAGAGCACTCTATTGCAGAGATTGACCGACTGGTTGCGTTATTCAGAGCCTTCTTTTAGCATATGACTTTGGTCTCTGGATTTTGCAACATACAATTTAATGTAAATTTGACATCATTATATCACGGATAGTAGTGTACGTGTGTGAATGTTGTGATGCTCTTCTCTCTCTCTCTCTGTGTGTGTGTATGGCAGAGGTGGTTGGCGGGACAGGTGGTTACAGAAGAGAAGATTCGCGAGGCCAAAGAGATCTATGATTCCCACCTAGGGCCGGGACACTTCAATAAGGAAGGTTAGCTGGTGCTACTTTGAGCAACTCAATTGCTCAATGCTCTAGCATCTCTCTGTGCTCCTGTCGATCTATGCATGTAGGCAGCCCTTAGTTCTGTAGCCGCTGCGGTTGCCATGTGCAGCTTTTGTGCTATGAAGTGCATGTATGGAATAGTGAACACTGCAACACTGGTAAAATGGATGGTTGCTGCAAACAGACTTGTAACCCACCTCTGAACTTTGACCTCACTGGGTACAATTAGAATAGCCCACTGGCTTCAGTAAGACCAAGGTTTGGAGGTGGAGCGTGAGTTGATTGTCATGGCAACCATTTTACATAATGCTGCTGCATATCTGCCAGTTCCACTTGGTAGTTGGTGCACCAGTCCCACTTGGTGGTTGGTAACCAGTCCCACTTGCTTGCTTTTCACGCACTGTGGTAGTTCTCCCTAGGGGACAGAGCTAGTCTTGTGTCACCACACCACCATTTTGTAGTCTCCACATACTGAAAGTTCAGTCTGGGTACTGTCATGACCGAATTGGAGGAAGCCTGGGCCAACAATGGCCATGTACTGCGTATACCCCATACAGGGGATGCTGAGTGGTGTAACACTTAGCAATTGCTGCTAGTTGGTGTTGTGTGTTACCAGGCGTCTGTGATCTCAAGTGATTAGTGTTGAAAGGTGACCATCCTCCCTTATTATCACCCAGACCATCTTTCAGTAGATATGTAGAAGTGACAAATGTCAACTGCCCATTAATTTTAACCAACCAAGCAGAGATGTTCTCTCCTCAATAGGAGTCTGCTGATCTCCAAGGTCTCAAAGTAGTTGGAACTAGTACTGCAATTTTAGCCTAGTCTGATGTATGTAGCTATTTTGTGCTGGTTCAACCCCCAAGGAATAGTCTGGGGCTGACTCTTCTCATTTAGTGCAGAGAACAGGAAGTTGAAACCACTAGTAAGTAACAACTTCTTATTTGGGCGTAAGGTCAACCTGACCTGTTAAAATTCCTCTTTGGGTTGCAAGGCTACCTGTCTGCCAGTGGTTGCAGGCTTTGTCAACATGAATGTGGTGATTCATTAACCTCACACCCAAAACTATGCTACTATATATGATTGTGCAGATATATTATACTAATTAACATAGCTGGTGTAGTAACAGAGTCCCATACCCAGTCTGTCTGTTGGGAGTGGAACCTGGCTATGTGTAGTAGGAGATGGTAGCATACTTGCCTCACTTGGAACAGCTTTTGTGATTGTCTGCTTTCCTCTTTACTTCTCTTGGGTTGCGTGTGCAGCTCTCAGAGGTGTGGACTGTGTGTTATCTCTACTGCTGTGTGCGTCTCCATTGTGCCCCTTTTGCATCAGCAAAGCCTCTGGGCTTACAACCAGCTGATGATTTGGTAAAGAAGGTACCGCGAAGAGTTTTGTAGCTAACAAAGACCTTTGGGGACAAATGTCTTACACACTGCATCGTCCAACAATTGCATGTTGCTCTACTGCGTGTTTCGCTCATGAAGCATTTGCCCTAACCTATGTTGTACAGTGGAACCTGTCTAAGGTGGTCACTGAGTTAGGCAGCCACCTCTCTAAAACAGCCAGCCTCCCTGGCCCCAAATAGCACTAAAACACTGCAATCTACCTCTGTAGAGCAGCCACCTCTCTATAAAGGTCAGTTAGAACTGGCCCGCAGGTGGCTGTCTTAGAGACAGGTTTCACAGTAACAGTGAACTCATGCCATCAGTGTGTAAGCAGGTTATAGGACGAATAGTGTATTCTGTATCATTTCCCACAAGGCAGAACCAATCACTCACACTTCATCCATTTCCACATGGTACGGTTGGAGCAGATGAATGAATTTGTACTCTCAGCTCTTTAGCCACTATGCACTGTGTACAGCACCACTTTAGCTAAAAAGACAGAATGCAACTGTTTGTCTGCCCACAGCTGCAATGTCATTTCTGTAGTGTTTGTGTGCCGTACTTGATTGCATTGGATGCTGTGCGTATGTGTTTGTCTGTCTGTCTGTCTGTCTGTGTGTTTGCAGGATGGCAATACATTTTGAAAACACATGGTGGGAAGTTGCCTCTGGAGATCAAGGCCATACCTGAAGGCTCCGTGGTTCCCTATAGAAATGGTGAGATGCACACAAGGGGGTAGCCTACCATGTACCTCTGATGGTGAGCTTGAGACTGATCTCAATGTCCTTCACTGCAGTTTTGTTTACGGTGCAAAACACGGACCCCAAATGCTATTGGCTTACAACTTATGTTGAGGTATGTTCTATTGCTGTCCTCCGCACTCCTCATCTTGTCCAGTTGTTGATGCACGCACGCTCCTCTCCCTTCCCCTGCAGACTGTCCTTGTGCAAGTGTGGTACCCTATGACTGTTGCAACACAGTCCAGAGCAATGAAGGAGATCATTGCCAAGGTGTGTGTGCGTGCGTGCGTGCGTGTGTGCGTGCGTGCGTGTGTGTATCTGTGTGTGTGTGTGTGTGTGTGCGCGTGCGTGTGTGCGTGCGTGTGTGTGTGTGTGTGTGTGTGGTGTGTGTGTGTGTGTGTGTGTGCGTGCGTGTGTGCGTGCGTGTGTGTGTGTGTGTGCATGTGATGCATGGGTGAGTATACCTGTGTTTGTCCTTTGGCCAGTACCTCGATGAGACTGCAGACAACCTGGATGGCCTGCCATTCAAACTCCATGACTTTGGCTTCCGAGGCTCCACTTCAGTAGAATCAGCTGCCATTGGTGGCTCCGCCCACCTAGTCAACTTTAAGGGCACAGACACGATCGCGTCATTGACGCTAGCCCGAGATTACTATGGCCCCAGTAAGGAGCTGGCTGGTTTCTCTATTCCCGCAGCAGAGCACAGGTAGGCCATACTGCGTGTGTCATATGGGGGTCACTGTCATCGTCATCATCGTCATCGCTGTCATTGTCGGTGTTGTCATCATTGTTGTGTATCTCTGATTGACAGAGTCATGTTGTATATGTGGTATTATATTTACCCTCTCCGTCCACTCAGCACAATGACAGTGTGGGGGAGGGAGGGAGAGAGGGCGGCAATGAAGCATATGCTTGATGCATTTGACACTGGGGCAGTGTCAGTTGTCAGTGACAGTTATGACATATGGTGAGTCGTGTATCCAGTGTCAGTCCATCCCCTGCACTCCCGGTTGATGTCACTGCTGCTGTGACGAGTGGTCCTTCATGTGTGGCCTCCCTACTCACTTTAGGAATGCATGTGAAAACATTTGGGGAGGAGAGTTGAAGGAGTTAGTTGAAGACCGTAGTCGCAGAGGAGCTGGTCCACTTGTGGTTCGTCCTGACTCCGGGGACCCTCCCACTGTGGTGTGCCGGGTGCTGGACATGCTGGGTGTGTGCGCTTGTGTGTGTGCATGTACGTGGTGTGGTGTGGTTTGTGTACATGGCCTGTACGCGTCCTTCCCTTGCAGGTAGCAAGTTTGGCACCATTACCAACGGCAAAGGCTACAAGCTGCTTCCACCTTGCCTGAGAGTGATTCAAGGAGACGGCATATCCTATGAAACAATAGGAGCCATTCTTGAGAAGATGAAGGAGAACAAGTGGAGTGCAGACAACCTTGTCTTTGGTTGTGGAGGTAGGAAGTGGATTAGTTCATCAGTTACAGTTGGCTTGTTGTATCAGTTCTGTTGTATGTATGCATGTGTGTAGGTGGCCTCCTACAGCGCGTGCACAGAGACACCCAAAAGTGTGCCTTCAAGTGCAGCTATGCCGTTGTCAATGGTAAGGGAGTGAATGTGTACAAGGAACCCATCACTGACCAGGGCAAGACCTCCAAGAAGGGCACTCTCTCCCTCGAGTTGGAGGACGGGAAGTATGTGACCAAGACAGAGGGGAGTGGTGACCCGAGCAAGGTGGGTGGGGCAGGGGAGGTTGTGAAGGGTGTGGCATGGGAGGTTGTGAAGGGTGGGGCTGCATGTAGCTAATTGTGCGAGGGGGCACCAGCCGTTACATCTTTGTATTGTTGCCTCTCTCTCTCTCTATGGCAGGACCTCCTCACTACAGTTTTCAAGGATGGAGTGCTGGTGAAGGAACACACCTTTGACCAAGTGCGGGAGAGGGCAGAGATTGAACTAGTTAAGAAGCAAAAGGTTTGTATATATGCGTGCATATGATTCAGTTTGAATGGTGTAATTTCTTGTTTTTTTCTTGCACGAGTAGCTACTTATGTATGCAGTGAAAGGGGTAGTGTGGCTGATATCCTGTAGCAGGCAGCATATCTTTATGTTTCACATCAGTTCCACTCATTTTCCAATTTCATTCTCATCACACTCGCAGGTTTGAATCCGGCAGCAGCTCCCATTGTTTCATGACATTATAGGTATAAGCTATGTGCGCATCAATCCTGCTGCATAATTATTAATGCTTAGGTTTTGTAGTGATCTCCTGGCTGGCGATGCAGTCCACCAACCTAGGGGCTTGACACATAATTGTATGTGTAGAATGATTTCTTTAATTGTTTTAGCCTTTTTAGTCGCTAAAAAATAATTCTGCAATGGACTCCACTCTTTCTTGGCCATATGCATGCTGTAGTTACTGGTGGGGTATGCTGTCTTGCACTAAATACTGTTGCCTATAGCTGCTGGGTGCTTGTGGCTTCACAGCTATTACGGTTGGTAGGAGGCAGATGTAAAGTTCTATCTGCAGATTGCTTACACGTGTCTCCTCCAATTCACCATACACCGGCTCCAGTTCTGGCAAGCATGGGACAGGTCACCAACTGGTTTGCACCTGCATGTGTGTAAGAGCAAGTCTAGTGCTAAGTGGGATAGTCTGTATGTGTGGCTACAGGGAGTTCGTGCAGGATACGAAAGATTTAATTGGTCCGTATTAAATTTCGATGATCCAGGTACCACGTTAGAGCATGACGAGCATGAGAGAGTGTAGTGCAGGTATGTAGCATATTCTCGATTCTTGCTATACACGCCCACGTGCAAAACACGTGCTTGCTAAAATGGCGTCCTTGGCTCCATTGACACTGAGACTGTGTTCGAAGCGGATATGGGGTGCAGGAGCACTCACAGTGGCGAGACCACCCGCTGCGGTGCGATGGGAGTCACACGTAGTGACGTTGCGAGGACTGCCTTACTCATCGAGGGAGCAGGAAATCGTAGAGTTTCTCCAGCCGTTGCAGGCCGCGTCCATCGAAGTGATATACAACCGCAAAGGCCTGCCTTCTGGTAAAGCCCTTGTGACGCTGGACTCCGAGGAGACGATGAAGCAAGTACTCAAAAAGGATAAACAGTACATTGGTAAGCAGGGGTGCGCGTTCGAGTGCACTTGTGCGGGTGTGTAGGCGCATGATTGATTTGGTGATCTTGTGCGCGTGGTTAGGACGTTGGTTATGCATAAGTACGTGTGTGCAGTTGTGCTACTGCTTCTGGTGTTGTGCTAAGGAGCTGTCTTGCTGTAGGTAATCGCTACATTGAGATCTACCCCGTCAATATTCCACCAGAAGGACCTAGTAGTGAGTGGGGGTGGGGTTCAGTGAGTGGGGGTGGGGTTCAGTGGGAGGGGGGTGGAGTTCAGTGGGATGGGGGTGGGGTTCAGTGGGATGGGGGTAGGGGTCAGTGGGATGGGGGTGGGGTTCAGTTGGAGGGGGGCGGGGTTCAGTGGGATGGGAATAGGGGTCAGTGGGATGGGGGTGGGGTTCAGTGGGATGGGGGTGGGGGTCAGTGGGATGGGGGTGGGGGTCAGTGGGATGGGGGTGGGGTTCAGTGGGATGGGGGTGGGGGTCAGTGGGATGGGGGTGGGGGTCAGTGGGATATGGGGGTAGCATGAATTGTTGATTGTAACTGCTTGTACTATTCACTGTACCTAATATTAATTTTTCCTTCTGCAGAAAGTAGCAAAGACTAGTAGTGCTTTGATCCCTTCTGAAAGAAAATGCCTTGGCTTAGCGGAGTGTATTAATCATATTGTGTGTAATGTTATATGCAACATTCAAGTATGTAAGCATGGAGGCATTTTATCACCGCTCATTCCTTCCACAAACTGTATTGTTGACCTTGCTGTTGAGTGGAGCTAATGAACTGTTATTGTCACTGACTGTGGATCACTGTGAGTGTTGGTGCTGTATACCAAGGCATGCAGAATGTGTGTGCTTCTAGACAAAGAGGCAGTGGTACAAGGAATGCATTTCCGCAAAGCTAGTTTGAATTGTTTGGTTAGCCAATTGGTGTTTGGGTTGGGTTACTTGCAAACTATCAGAGTTGGTCTCAAATTGAGCTTCAACTAGTTTATTTGAATCATTAGGTCATTATTGCCCTACCCTACAACATCATAAGTTGGTTGCATAATAGACCAGTGTACCACCGTTACAGTGGACAGGACTGCGTTGTAATTAAATTAATAACCAATTGTGACTACTATCATGTGCACATACATACAGTGTGTCATGCAACTTGGTGAATTTAGTGAATTAAGGTTTAATTATTAGTAGTATAATTTAAATTGTTCTGCATGTATTGTTTTATGCAGATACCGTGAATATTTACAGTTAAATTAGTTGATAGCATGTGCTATGGTCCTCCTGGTTTTGTGACAAAGCAGGATAGCATACACACTCACTCCTGGACTGGACGTGCCATTACAGTTATATTTTAAGCTCTGCCCTCTCCCGCACTTGGTCAAAGGAGTGTTCCTTCACCAGCACTCCATCCTTGAAAACTGTAGTGAGGAGGTCCTGCCATAAAGAGAGAGAGAGGCAACAATACAAAGATGTAACGGCTGGTGCCCTCGCACAATTAGCTACATGCAGCCCCACCCTTCACTACCTCCCCTGCCCCACCCACCTTGCTCGGGTCACCACTCCCCTCTGTCTTGGTCACATACTTCCCGTCCTCCAACTCGAGGGAGAGAGTGCCCTTCTTGGAGGTCTTGCCCTGGTCAGTGATGGGTTCCTTGTACACATTCACTCCCTTACCATTGACAACGGCATAGCTGCACTTGAAGGCACACTTTTGGGTGTCTCTGTGCACGCGCTGTAGGAGGCCACCTACACACATGCATACATACAACAGAACTGATACAACAAGCCAACTGTAACTGATGAACTAATCCACTTCCTACCTCCACAACCAAAGACAAGGTTGTCTGCACTCCACTTGTTCTCCTTCATCTTCTCAAGAATGGCTCCTATTGTTTCATAGGATATGCCGTCTCCTTGAATCACTCTCAGGTAAGGTGGAAGCAGCTTGTAGCCTTTGCTGTTAGTAATGGTGCCAAACTTGCTACCTGCAAGGGAAGGACGCGTACAGGCCATGTACACAAACCACACCGTGTACATGCACACACACAAGCGCACACACCCAGCATGTCCAGCACCCGGCACACCACAGTGGGAGGGTCCCCAGAGTCAGGACGAACCACAAGTGGACCGGCTCCTCTGCGACCACGGTCTTCAACTAACTCCTTCAACTCTCCTCCCCAAATGTTTTCACATGCATTCCTAAAGTGAATAGGGAGGCCACACATGAAGGACCACTCGTCACAGCAGCAGTGACATCAACCGGGAGTGCAGGGGATGGACTGACACTGGATACACGACTCACCATATGTCATAACTGTCACTGACAACTGACACTGCCCCAGTGTCAAATGCATCAAGCATATGCTTCATTGCCGCCCTCTCTCCCTCCCTCCCCCACACTGTCATTGTGCTGAGTGGATGGGAGAGGGTACCAGCACATATACAACATGACTCATGTCACACTACTAATCAACATACACAACTGCTAACACTGCAAATGACTATGACATGAATCCAAATACAAAGATAATGACAACAAATTTGATGACAAAGACAATTAAATAATGACATATAATGACAAACATGACGACATTGAGAATGGTGATGACACTGGCTGACAAAGTGGACATGGCCTTGACGACCTGCTATCTCTTGTACCAAACGTACATACAGTGATTCAGCCCCTACCTGTGTTCCGCTGATGGGATAGAGTACCCAGTCAATTTACTGCCATAGTAGTCTCGTACTAGCGTCAATGATGCAATCGTGGATGTGCCATCAAAGTTGACTAGGTGGGCGGAGCCACCAATGGCAGCTGATTCTACTGAAGTGGAGCCTCGGAAGCCAAAGTCATTAAGTTTGAATGGCAGTCCATCCAGGTTGTCTGCAGTCTCATCGAGGTACTGGCCAGAGGACAAACACAGGTATACTCACACACACACATAATATAGCATAGACACTCATTGCTATTTAGCTACAGTCACAGATCACCGATAGGCTTTCAAGCTGGTTATACATGGCAGGACTGCAATGGATCAGGACGTTTCAGGCCACATAGGCCTTCACAAAGGCCTACACACACACTCTCACACACACACACACACACACACACACACACATGCACACACACACACACACACACACACACACACACACACACACACACACACACACTCACCCTCACACACACACACACACACACACACACACACACACACACACACACACACACACACACACACACACACACACACACACACACACACACACACACCACACACACCACACACACACACACACACGCACACATGCACACACACACCTTGGCAATGATCTCCTTCATTGCTCTGGACTGTGTTGCAACAGTCATAGGGTACCACACTTGCATAAGGACAGTCTGCAAGGGAAGAGAGAGGAGCGTGCATGCATCAACAACTGGACAAGATGAGGAGTGCGGAGAACAGCAATAGAACACACCTCGACATAAGTTGTAAGCCAATAGCATTTGGGGTCTGTGTTTTGCACCGTGAACAAAACTGTAGTGAAGGACATTGAGATCAGTCTCAAGTTCACCATCAGAGGTACATGGTAGGCTACCCTTGTGTGCAGCTCACCATTTCTATAGGGAACCACAGAGCCTTCAGGTACGGCCTTGATCTCCAGAGGCAGCTTCCCACCATGTGTTTTCAAAATGTATTGCCATCCTGCAAACACACAGACGGACAGACAGACAGACAGACAGTTAGCTACAGTGACAGCCACTTGGCCCTCACGGTGCAGATGTAGAGCTTTGATTGTATGAACAGTATTAGTATTATACTATAGATGTATATATTCTGTGCAGTGAACAAATACACTTAAGTGATAATGTATTGTAGTACAGGATCCCCTTCAGTGACATGGAGAGAGACAGAGAAGATTGAACGATTGAGTTGCTCAAAGTAGTACCAGCTAACCTTCGTTGTTGAAGTGTCCCGGCCCTAGGTGGGCATCATAGATCTCTTTGGCTTCGCGAATCTTCTCTTCTGTCACCACCTGTCCCACCAACCACCTCTGCCACACACACACACACAAGGAAGAACATCACTGCAATCACACTCAATCACATTCGTGTATTTTGTCCACTGCATATCATTGTCTGGAGACCTCCACACAGTTATACAGCCCCTTCCACAGATTACTTTCAGCAGAAAGCCCATTGGAAAGAATATTAATATAAACAATGATTCAGGAATAGGAAGTTATACTCTATAGTGCTAATTTGTAAAATGTTGCTACTGGCCCACAATACATCATCCACTTAGCTTATACTAATGTATGGGCATATCAACTGCATTTAATTTTATTCATTTAATGCCAGCTATTAGGTCTGCAGATCTTTCCTACTGCAGCTGGCAAGCAATAACTAATTGCAATAAAATTGAAAACACTACAGTGTAGTACAACTGCAATACGATAGTGAAAACTAGAACTATGTAATAGCACCTGGTCCCAAACACAGGATAAAGAGGTGCCTTTGTCGATTCCTACAACAGACTGCTCTTTAGGAGAATTAGCTGCATTGGGTCGGGTCACTGGCCCGTTGCAGTGAGCTGACTGAGGTGGTGCAAGGACTCACCTTTATCACATACTGTAAACCATACATGACCGTCTCGGGAAACTTGCCTCCTCGACTCTCAAAGTACCCGTAGACCTTCTCCGTCCCTGGAGGATACTGCTTCCAGTGGGTGACCTGTACGCATAGTGGACAAGGGCGCGCTGAGTGAGGTACGGAAAATCGGGCTGATCAGTCAGTGCCTCGAATTCCGATGGAGATAGTCAAGAAGCAAGAGCAGTCCGCGTCAATTTCTGGTCCTCACCGCCTCTTACCTTGTACGAGTCAGCGCAGAGGAGAAAGTTGTTGTTGCACGGAAGGGCCATTCTGCAAGTTGAACACGTACAGTGGCATGCACGTGCATGTACTGCATGAACCATTAGCGCAAGGGGAGCCCTGTAGTCACGTGACACCCTGAGCGACACACACAGGCAGCTCTCTAATAATAATTAATATCTCGAACTAATTGGCTCATACCTAGCACAGGTGCTGAGACAAGTACCCTGAAACTCCAAGCCAACACCTCCTTCATGAGACTCACCCACAAGCGCCCAATAGTACAGCACGGACAATCCTGCCAGGAGGCATCACTTCTGGTTTGACATGCCGTGGTGCTAAGTTTCACCATTTTATGTACAGTCTACCAAATAATACATCTCAAATTACCACCAAGATCAGAGAACTATTACATCCACTGAAATACAGTAATGAATGCCAGCAATCGAGTCTTAATGTGTGCACGTGATAAAATGCTATGTACGTGTGTTATGTGTTATATACTTCTTACATTACAGAGACAACATAACATATAATATTCCGCTAAAGTCAAGGCCGTTTCTTCTAGGAGGGAACAAGAACCACTAATACCCCCTGTAGCCACCTGCAGGGGGGAAGAGGAGGTGTAGTGAGAGCTGCAGGTTGCAAATCACTCCTTCACCACACCCATACATATACATGATGGGGAAGAAGTGCCTCCATGGACACTCACCTCGCCCACCTCGTGGTGGAGGGGGCCGGTTGGCAGGGGAGATCTCAATGTAGCGATTGCCTGCAACAGATCACAAGACAGCAGTGCACATTGATAGCTTCGTACTAAGAACAACTTACACCAATGACACACAAACACACAGTGCACTCACACACATGTACCCACCCAAGTGTGCACACACATGCACACACACATGGAGACCCACCCACCACATACCCATATACTGTTTGTCCTTCTTGATCACTTCGTCCATTGACTGCTGTGAGTCCAGCGTCACTATTGCCTCCCCAGAGTGCCTGTTGTGTATGTCATAGATGACCTCAATGGATGTGGCATGCACGGGGTGAATGAAGTCTTCAATATCCTTCTGGCCAGATGAGAATGGCAGGCCTCGCATTTTCACTTGAAACAGCCCATGACCCTTCCATTGGCCTGGAGGAGAAGGATGAAATGGTACAGGTACACTGGTGCATGAGTGCACAGAAACGTGCAATTCAGTTAACAAAGATAAAATGTCCAGAATACTCACTAGAATGGTATGCCTACACTCAACCGTTGTCATGTATACACGGACATATAAAGCCACAAACAGTTACACACACACACAGACAGACAGACACACGTGCACACATGTACACACACACATGCATGCACGCAGCCACCTGACTAAGGTACATACGAACATACATACATGCATGAATGCATGCAAACACACAGGATACCTACCCCCAACTGTGCTTTGTATGGGTGGGTAACTGACCATGTCAGACCCGGCACCCTGCCCCGCTGCCGCAGACCCATCACCATAGTAACCACCCCCACCCTGGCCATACTGCACCGCAGGTTGCTGGTACCCTTGCCCACTCCCAGAAGAGCCACCGTAACCACCATAACCCCCCTGCATCCCGCCCTGCTGGGGAGGTACCATGGCAGGTGGAGGAAGACCTCCGCCAGGCATCACACTCGGCTGCACTCCTGGAGGACCTGCTACAGGAGGCCCTTGCTGCTGTGGTGGGGGTACCCCAGGTACCTGTTGAGGGGGAGCCCCTGGGGGAGCCTGGGGAGGTGCCACATAACCCTGGTAACCCCCATAACTACCGTTCGGACCCGGACCATACCCAGCCATGGATTGGCTACCAGGACCACCGTACCCAGCGTACGAAGGGTTCTGGGAGTAGTCGGGATACTGACCACCTGGCCCCCCTCCACCGGCACCTCTGGGGTAAAGACGCTCATACCCACTGCCCTTTTTGGGCCCATAACCATAACCGTAGGCCTCATTGCCACCTTGGTATCCTCGGTCGTAGGGTCCCTGACCACGCATGCCTCTTCCACTTGGGTACTGGTAGGGTTTTATCTCAGAATAGCTGCTGCGGAAGATTTCTATGTACCTATGGATAGACATTGGAGTCGCACATCCACAGCAAGTAATAGACTATCACAGCTTCATCATAGAATGTAGCATTTAAGTATGTTGCAACTCACCTGGCACCAATCCTATCTCTGTGCTTCTCCATTGAGCGCTCCGCCTCCTCGGCTGAAGAGAATATTACATAAGCTTCACCGGTCTGCCTCCCGTTCTCGTTCACTTGGATGGTAATGGATTCAATGCTATACCCTAAGGGAGAGGATTCTAGTTGAGCAGTACCTACCTGATATACATGTAACACCCACTCACCCACCCACATGAATGCCGCGCACACACACACACACACACACACACACACACACACACACACACACACACACACACACACACACACACACACACACACACACACACACACACACACCAGTTACATATCCATTATACACTACGTACCTGAAAAGAAAGATGAAATATCTGATTCTGTGGACCCAAATGGGAGCCCTCTTAATCGAACCACGCCACCATCGTGGTCATATCCTCCAGTAGCTGAAGGGTTCAACTCCCTCTCCATCAGGGAGTAGGAGGAGTCATACACCTCAACGTATCGATGTCCCATGTATTGTCCACTCAGGTTGAGAGCCTTGGCCTTGTCATCATCCGTCTCCAGCTCAACATACGCCTCACCAGTAGACTTCCCATCCGGCTGATATGTGAAGTGGATACCATCCGCGCCATTCTTCACAGTAATGTCATGCAAGAACTCGATCACCTGATCAGCCTTTGCCTCCCAAGGCAAGCCTCGCAGGCGAACAACACTCCCTTGAGAGCCATCCTAAGCCGGAGGCAATAACAACTCATACACACAGTTTGGCGGCTACAAGTACAAAATACACCAGGTTTCTCAGGAAATTTTGCTACCATGCACTCACGCACATTGCCATACTCCCCAAATCTCAGGGAAAAATCCATTTCCTCTTTAGAGGACTGACGCACACCAACATATCGCTCCCTCATGTACTGGTTATTGTACTTCAAGGCTTTCTCCACCTCGGCCTCACTGGCCAATAGGACAAAAGCCTCTCCATTGGGTCTACCGTCTTGTGACACAGGCAAGCGGACACCTTTCTCCCCTCCCACCACCTCACAGTCAGCAAGAAAGGCACAGATATCACTGGCTCTGGCTGTATAGGGAATCCCCGTGGCTCGGACAATAAACATCTAAGAAGCATCAAATGAGAATTTGCTAGCTTTAAATTATTGATAGCACCGACAAAATGGCTACCACAGCTCTGTTCATTCCCGGGTTTGTCCTTGCTACAGCCTGTATTACCCCGTAGGCGAGCCCCATTAGCGAATTTAGATGCATACACTGCAGATCTAATGCAGTATGTAGGTTTTGAGGCTGGTGCATTTGGTTGCATGTCCATTGGGCCATGTAGCTGGTCACGTGGGTGAACGCATGGCTCGAATTTGACAGTTCACTGCCATCAAGCACGCACAAACGAGGAACGCAAGGTGCAGCACAAGACAACAACCAACCTACAGCTCGGATAAGCCGGATACAACTTACCTGCGTGCCCTGATTCGCCATTTCGTGATGACAGACCTTCCCCCCAAAATCGCCCCGTTCAAAGGTGTGGTGTCGTGACGCGTGGCAGAATACGGAATTATTTCCGTAAAACAATTCCGTCGGTGAAAGCCCGCCAACTGCAAACCAGCATAATTAAAATGCCTGCAAAAGAGGAGAGTACCTGTGTGCGGTACGCATACATCCGTGCACGCGTGCTACACAGCGTCCCAGTCTTCCTTCTCTTGCATGTACACTGGTGCACACAGCACCGTGCAGCTGCTTGTACAGCCACTGTCACATAGGTCACTGTCGTCTTCTTCACTGCTGCTAGAGTGCTCAAAGTAGGACACACAGACAAAATCCCCAGATGCATCCAACACCAAGTCCTGTAGTGGTTCACCACCAGAGAGAACTGCCCTGCAGAGCAGCCACAGGAGCAAACACAAAGCAGTTATAATATAAGCATGACCAATCACATGACCAGTACACAAAGACTGACAGACGGCATATTCCCTGAAACATCCCATATTTAATCACCGTATATCATCCACACTATTAAAGCACTT
This sequence comes from Ianthella basta, assembly GCA_964019415.1. Taxonomy (NCBI): domain Eukaryota; kingdom Metazoa; phylum Porifera; class Demospongiae; order Verongiida; family Ianthellidae; genus Ianthella; species Ianthella basta. The sequence goes on from OZ025879.1 coordinate 1,208,521, forward strand.
TTTCATGGAGCGGTACTGCATCAGAGCTGAGAGTGGGAAGGTCCAACTGCCACTGTCACTCAGTCCTGTCTCGTCCCCTATCCGCTTACTGGTAGCCACCATATGAAAGACATGGTACCTGACTTCATCCTGCAGCTTTTGCCTGTGGGAGACTTCACTGGCCACAGGGAAGACTCCCTCTGCAACCTAAACAATGACACCCATACAGAACAGTAAGATGTGCATCACTTGAAACAGAAGCAACATGTGATATACGTGTAAGTGGACAGTATACGGCTAAAGCAAGTTAGAGTCTACTTACTGGTACATAAGGTTCACTCATTGCACTTCTCTTCAACTGGTCAACTTCTTCTCCTTCACAGCCCCTATTACCATGTCTGGTGAACATTGCTACCTGGGTACAGAACCCTACATGTTCAAAGCCAGCTGTGGGCTCACCCACTCCTGACAACTCTACACTGTATGGGTATTTAGTACATATGGATGTGCACCATTGGGAGAATTCGTGTCTGGTCCATTCAAATTTGTGGTCCCAGTGACGGAAACCACTAAAATTTGGAAACAGCACATTGTATTCTGAATTGGGAGTGGAGACAATCACGTGCTGAGGCATCAGGGACCCAAATACAGTGCAAGGAACTTGTTCCAGTGTAGCTCCCTCCAAGTGTTCCACTCTGTATAATCATTTCAAAAGAAGGAGTGTGTCAGTGTGTATGTGCGGCATATGACAAGATATAAGCTACATTAGTATGAATCCCAATGACTATGTGGTAGATAGAAATCATACTGTGTGCATGCATGTGTCTGTGTGTGTGTGTGTGTGTGTGTGTGTGTGTGTGTGTGTGTGTGTGTGTGTGTGTGTGTGTGTGTGTGTGTGTGTGTGTGTGTGTGTGTGTGTGTGTGTGTGTGTGTGTGTGTGTGTGTGCACGCTCTAATCATGGACCTACACTTCAATGAGTGCAATTACATCAGCATCCAGCAGTCTTGCATCAGGCTCAGCTACAGAGCCTGCAGAACACACACAGACAAACTCATAGTCAGAAATCTAATCAAAGAGAACAGACAGAATACAATCATTTATAAAGATGATGACACACAGAAGTAGACAGTCTTCTGCCACCCCCCCCCTCCCCCCCCCCCCTTCAGTGAGCATGAGTACCATGTAGGAGCTGTATTCTGAGGGGTTTCTCCCTCCGCATGACGTAGTCACTTGTGAGGGGCTGTACCACTCTGGAACAAGTACCCAGCACGGTGGCATCTATGTCCACCCCAATGATTTCCTCTGTACATGAGACCTGCCTCAGTCGACGTACCAAACCACACTCTGCACACCCCACATCTACCACCTACAGGGAGCAAGTGGAAGAAGGCGGAGCCTAGTCACTTACTGAATGCACAGTACAACACATACCCAGTAATTATGGTAGCCATTGGCTAATAACATAAATTATTGTAAAATGCCATTAAATACAATCACAAATTCTACTGTTATTGAAATGTTATACAATATATACGTATATTGGTGAGGTTTGGTATGTGTGTACTGTGGGTGTGTAGGCCCCTTCCACCTGAAGTGTTTGGAGTGCATAGCTAGCAAGTAATCAGCCGCAGTTTCGTGGTTTATTGAGTCAGCTGGTCAGGAAACTTAGCATCAATGACTCAATGCCTCTACCCAATGCATACACTCATTACAATCTGAATGAAGAATACGGCTTGCAAAACCAGTTATACGTACTGCAATTTACCTTTCTGGCGTTCGTCTTTGCCACAAAGTCTGTCACTAACTTGTATCGTTGTATGTAAAGTGGAGGGTTAAATAAGATTCCTGCAGCGCCTTCCTCGGTAGTAGCGCCATCGTCAGCCGCAGGAACACGCGGGTCTAAAATAGTTTCGCATTCAGCTCTGGCGGCCATTTTAGAGGGGATTGCGAAAGAATTTGTACACAAATGAAAAGGGGGAAAAAGAAAGAAAAATCAACTCGGGTTATTTGTATGCGGTCTTGTTTGCTGCTCTTCCGCGGGTGATGAAGAGACGTTTGAGCCACTTGTCTCCGTAAAATGCATGGTGTCTTTAAACTGACTGGTTCCTGTGGGCTGGCTACTTGTGCGTCTGTGAAGAAGCCTTTTCTTCCCAGCCGCTGTACTGAGGGAGGACCGTGGCAGCCCTCTCTCCCTGTTCACATGCATATCTGTCCTGCATGCCTGCCCAGAGAGTTGTGCCTGCAACTCCATGATCGTAGCTTGCAGTCTGCCTTCACTCAGCGACTCTGCCACTAATCGCTCCTCCAATACCTGCACATATGGTATAATATCCAGTGATTCAACCAAGTCCAAACTGCACACACACATGTATGACACACACAACGTTCCTTAAGCTCTGCTACTTGCTTCTCCACACTAACATGGGAAGCACAGTGGCATCTGAGGCACTCACACGCACCAGCAATATTCCCCAATGAGCACAGGTATATACGTAGCCAACTTCACAGTAAGGCAGCTCAGTAAATGGAGCGAGCTACTGCCTCTGAAACGCCCATTGCTCTTCACATACGTAGACAGGCACATATAACAGCACCCAAACCCATTAGAGCTGTACCTTTAGTAAATTGAGCTGTTATTCCGACATCAGCCTACGTCTATCACAAGTACCAGTCTGCCAATTTCGGTTGTCACAACTACCTGTCTGCCAATGTACCTTCATGTCAGCTTTGTGGCTTCTCATCAGAGACTCCATTTTGGTTTTGGTCTCTTCCACTACTGTGTCCTTGGCATGCAGCTGTTCCTTAAGCTCTGCTACTTGCTTCTCCAGTAAGGCAACCTGCTCTCTGTGCTGTGAGCCCTCTCCTGCAACACAGAGATGCACACATAAGCCTCTTGACATGCAGAACTCTGCATGTCTCTCTTACACACACACACACACAGTCCAATATCTGACATAAACCCCTCCCCACGCGCTTACACTCTCGCACAAACATGGACCAGGTCAATTCTTCATCAGATGACCGTCGCGCTAACCTTGCACAGTCGTTGGTCCAGGAACAGCCAGTGATTGGCTGTCACTGCATACTTGGGGTGCAGACAGACGTGACGTCTGCTGGCGCACCCACTCTCCAAGAACAAGCCTCTCCTTCTTCAGCAAAATAAGCTGACGAGAAGAACATAAATGGTGTGTGTGAATGAATAACAACCAACCAGCTAGAGCTGTCATGCTTCCCTTCACCCTCCTACCTGTCCTTCCATGTCTTTGGCTCGGGTAACCTCCTGCTGGAGGTACGAGTGCTTGTTTTCCATGTAAAATAATCTTTCTTCAGCTCTCTCCAGTTTCTGAGGCAGGGAGACAACCAAGTCACACACACACACACACACACCACACACACCACACACACACATGCACACGCACACACACACACAAATGCACACACACACACACACACACACACACACACACAGCACACACACACACACACACACACACACACCACACACATACATGCACACACACACATACGTACATGCACACACACACACACGCACACACACAATGTACCCTGGATTGGATCACAACAGTGCACCTAGGAAGTAGCCTGAGCACCCAGATTAGTGTGAGCACGTGTGCACACACTGTGGTGTGTGTGTGTGTATGTACGTAAGTAGGTGTGTGTGTATGTATGGTGTGTGTGTGTTTCATGTGTGTGAACCTCACCACTAGCAAGTCCTGGTTTCTGCTGGTCAGAGCCTTCAGTTCCTCCTTTAGGAGTGAGTTCTCCTCCAGCAGGGTTAGGGCCTTTTGCTGGTAAGAGCTACCATGAAAAGAAGTGTGCAGGAGAGGGTGAGGGGGAGGAGAAGGGGAGGGTGAGGAGGAAGCGACATGACTTGAGTGGCTGGAAACCCAGCAAGAGCACATAGACAGCAAGCCACAAATCACATGTATGTATATCAGACTCACTGAATCTCCTTCTTGGCACGGTCCTCAAAGTGCTGCCGTGCATCACTCTCCCTCCTGCAAGCATGAAGAATACAACCACATCTTCTTCATCTGTGAGACTCTGACTAGACTGTCACAGACACCATTACATGACAATTCTTCTGGCTCAGTTGCACATCAACACAAACCTGTACACCCCCACCCCCACCCCCACACACCCACACACCCACACACACCCACCCACATACACCCACACACACCCACACTCAACACACACACACACGTGCACACACCTGCACTGCTCTTTCAACAAGGCACAAGATAGCTCTCTCCCCTGCACTGTCCTCTCCAATAAAGTATTCTTCTGCTCCTGAGGCATCAAGGGTTGGAATGGGAGAAGAAACAGCAACAAAACATGAACACAAACTAACCACACCAAGCAGCTACATGCATGTACATTCACAGTAAACACACCGAGAAGGACAACTCCAGCTGTTTACCATGCACAGTTAATAGCACCTACCCGTGACTTGACCTCCTCAGCAAGGGCACTAGTACGGCTGGCTTGACTGACCAACAATCTGCTGCGCTGAATGTGCTGTTGACACTTGTAGCGCTCGTACAGCAGCTTGCTGCGGAGGAGACCTGCGTGACACTGGACCACTGCCAAGGCCTCTTGGTGAGGGCACACTGTGAGAGAGTTGGTCAAGTGTACAGCATCACATAGCACAATGCACTTAGGTACTTCTGTCAATCAGCTACTGACACAATTGGTGTGTTAAGCGAGTATGCATGTTTTGCTCACCTCCAAAATGGGACCAATTTGTCCCCTCCAGAGCTGTTAATGGAATACTGTGAAGACAGAGTAGTGAATGGATTACAGGCACTTACCTCATTGGGACATAAGACTCAATCACAACTATCACAGAAGACACACAAATACACACACAGAGAATGACAGACACGTGCATGCCAAGAGACTTACTCGGTTTCCTCAAAGAGGTGAAGGTTTGCTCCATTCTGCAAGCACAGGTCCAAGTACTGGATGGGGGACAGCTTCACATGCTGTTTCCTCAAAGGAGCAGGCTTCCCTTCGAGGTGGCCCGACTCCGCTTTGAGTCCAGTCTCATTCTCTTCTGACATGGGGCTAGTTGGGGCGACAAGGGTCCCCGTGCTGCACACGGAAGTGGTCCTATGCGACATCCCACCTTCCTTGCTGCATGTGCTTTCAGTCAATCCAAACAAGTCAGAGGACACCTGGGCGGCCTCTGTTGAGGTAGGTTCTCTACTCTGGAGAGCTGAGTCACTGGTCTCTCCTGTGAGTAGCCGTAGGGTAGACGAAGTAGGAGAATGCAACTCCGACATTCTGCCAAAGCTGCCAGTGCGTCTTGGAGTAGCTATTGTGGATGCTGGGCAGCTGGAGCTCATGGCGTCCTTCTTGGAAGGAGAATCCAGCACAAACGAAGGCCGTCTGTGTCGGAGAAGGGCTCTCAACCTCTGCTGTGTGGGGTCCACTTCATGCTCCAGGTCTTCAGCAGGTGGGAACGATGCTGAGTTGTGAGAACGCTGTGGGATAGCCATGTGGGGTGAGGTGGGCAGTGAGGAGGACAGCTTTCTCTCAATTGAGGCAGGGTCTTTAGGAGAGGGGGACTCTGACACAGCTTGGCTGAATACGGACAAACAGATGAATAAGTAGTTGGTTGTAAAAGCATGAACCCCACAGGCAAGCAAGCTACGTGGGCTACACATCACTCAAGGTTTGACTAACGTGACCACCCCCGGCAAATCCACTGAACTCACGTTGCTGTAGTGTCTTGCTCCATGTTAGCAGACTCTTGGCTCTTGCTGTCTGCGGATTCACTGGACTGCTTCACCTCTGATCCCTCCTCCCTCATCTCATCACTAGAACACTCAAGTGCAGTTGACACATTTCGCTGAGCCAAAGCCTCTTCGCTGTGCTCCTGAGGTTTGCCATCCACAGCACTCACTGAGAGATCTTCACTTACAACTGTCCTTCCCTCAACCACAGACACACTAATGTTGTAATAATCATGGAGGACGTCTTCATCTTTGTCTTCCACCACAAACTGAGGGGCAGTCTTACGCTCGGGACTGTTTCGAAATACATTCTTTATTCGACTCCATGTGTTGGAAAGTACACCAGATCCACTCTCTCTCCTGCCAGCGTGTGGCGACACACTGCCTTTGAAGCTCCTTGTGGGTGAGTTATATGCAGAACTGGTGGCCACTGGCTGCATGTTGCCTAAAGAGGAGGCAGGCAGGGAGCGAACAAGAAGTTCAGCTTCTCTTGGGACACTGGGGAATCTTCCGGTGGACCCAATGGAAGTGTCCAGTTCCACATTGCTCGCTCCATCGTCAATATAAGCAGAAAGCGACGATGCAGTGGGAGAGTACGTCCCAGCGTTGGCTGGAGGTTGCTGTGGACCAGTGGGCCATGTAGTACCACCTCGCAGCGAGTGATCAAGAGCAGGACTTGGCAGGCAGGAGATCTGCACACTGGGCACGCCACTTCCAGTGGTAGAAGACTGCAAGCTGGCAATACTCGACTGCTGTGAGAGGTTCTGGCTCTGAGCCATGCCAAACGCCTCCGACGGGCTCCACAGTGTCTGCATCTCCCTTCCGGAGAGGGTCCCTGCATTACTGGATGCGACTATCTCATCTGAAGCTACGAGCCCTCTTACAGTCGAGGCTGAACTGGTCCGCTCACTGGCACTGGAGTGATGGCTCTCTGAATGGTCACTCGACTGGCTCTCCTGCAGGTTCCCATGGAGCATGAAGGGCCTGGATGACACCGCTCTGCTGGAAAGATGCTCCACTTCCTCCTCAATGCTGCCCAGCATAAAGGATACTCCAGCCTCCTGTGCCATTGGATTGTCTCTGTCGCTGCCCTGTGGTGTGGAGGGTTGAGGAGTGGGCAGGGAGTGCTCTGGAGACTTCTTTGACGGGGTGCTGGCTGTACTAACAGGAACAGATGGAGCGTGAGGCATCTGTCCTAGTTGGTGGAGAAGACTTAACGGAGTCTCCAATGTGGGTGGGGCTATGGATGGGTCGAGGGATATCTCCGAGTCCAAGACAGCAACCTCATGCGGGTTGTAGTGATACCAGCTGGAAGACAGGGAAAGATGCCATCATCAGAGCAAGGCACAATAATACATACTTGCTTTACACAGCAAGTGCTACACATAACTATCCCACAACTGAACCAGCCCTCCACTACCGTACATACCCGCAAGTCTTTTTACAGTATGTAGCCATGAAGGACATTTGCAGTTATGCAACTTACACTCTTCTGTCCCTTTCTGCTTCTGCGTCACCCGCAATCAGATGAGGGTGGATTTGCACATGTGCAAAGAGCTCCTGTGGTGATATAACATTATAGAATCGCAGCTTAGATTTACAGGAGACACGAGAAATCATTCATGTGCAATTCCCTCACACCTCACATATATCCTCCTCTCTCTCACAACTCGCTCCCCACACTCCCTTCCTGTTGTCAGGGGTGACAGTGGGGATCCATGTAGTGCATACAAGTGTTACTCACAGCAATGTACTTCTTAAAGATGGCTGCCTCTCCTTTGGGTCCGTAACGTGCCTTCAGGTAGTTCACAAAGTTGCAAGGGAACATGGCGTAGAGCTGCAAGAAGAAGTGGTAAACTCCTCCCTCCAAGTGGAGAAGGAGAAGGTGAGGGATGCGTGCTGTATGGGAGGGAAGAACAGGACTTGGCATACAACATTCTGTGAAACATAAAACAGCCCATTTGTGACACGACTCATATTGAAGAGCTTACATATTTTGCATAGCACAACACACACATACCCCACAGACAGGTCCACCCACCTGCCTTCCCCTTGTCCTTCCATGTGACCAGTCGCGAGAACACCTCAAACAGATCGGCAAGATGTGGCGCAACAGCAATGGGAGACAGTGGCAAGATGGCCGCCACCGTATACACAGCAAAAGTGAGCACAATGACATCCGTGTGCATCTGTGGAAGAATGAGGAAGTCTGACAATTTGAAGAATGATGCAGTCACTTGAGGGGATATATTAGCTCCCTTTACTGAACCAGCTGACAAGCACAAGCATACGGAGGGCTCACAAACACGACGTGCTAGTCTCTCGTAGCCTCAACCCTTTCCTCTGTTGCTGCTATTGCGTCAGAATATAACAACAGAGGGAAGAAGTGTCGGGGCTGTGAGAGACTAACAACGCGCATCAATTGCATACATATCTACGGACATGCACGCATACACAAACACACAAACACAAAACAAATGCTCTATTTCTCACCACACAATCATATACACCTCACCTTCAGCAGTTTCAAAATGCTATTGAAAAGGGTCACGTCAATCACTCTATACAGCCAACTCAGCTACGGTGGGGGTTGAGGGGCATATAGATCGTTGCCATTGAAACACTTCACATTGTTCTCCCAAAAAATAATTCACACAATAACATGTATAGACAACATATGCACGAATTCATATAAGGGAAGGAAGGGCAAAGGCTGTTGCCATAGCAAATAGTTCAAATCCACAATGGAAGGAACTAATGGCTCTACACCCAAATACACCGAGCTACGGCCAACAATACCAAGACCTGTCTTCACCGCTACGCTCAGACAGCAGGCAGCACACGGGTGCTACATTCACAGTACTGCAGTATTGAATATACAGTGACTTGGAGAGCAGTCAACCTAAAGTCATTAAGAGTGATGTTGCGTGATTGGATTTGGTTGATTGGATTCAGCCCCTCTAACCCGTAAAGTGGCACCCTCAAACAGGTACACTTGCTCATCAGCTGTAACACACTAGAGGTCACCAAATGACATTACAGCCTACATGTTGTCACAGGCTGACCACACACGTCATCACAGAGTTGACAGGCAGTTGACCAGGGTCATCACACTCTGAGGTGTGAGGGACACAGTTTATATCACCTTTCCCCTTTTCACCTCAGACCACATGGGTCAATTGAGGTTAGGAGTAGGTACTCCTTCAGCCACACTTGCTAATGTGATTGTACCAGAGTCTTTAATCAACACTAGTGGGTGTTCTTTGAGGCATGAGCCCTCCTGTGTCCATTCCTTGTCACGGACCACACACAACACGCACACACACACACACACACACACACACACACACACACACACACACACTACCCCTCCCCTCCCTTCCCAATACCTGTGCAGTGCACAGCTGTAGAAGAAGCTCCAGACTGGGTATTCGCGTCTCTCTCTTCTGTAGGGTGTCATTCAGCTTATCGAACAAACACTGCACACAAACAGCAAAACACCGACCTTAAAGTAGAGCCAGCCACTCACAGACACGTATACCTCCTCCCTCCCTCCCCCCCCCCCCCCCCAACACACACTGGCTGTGAGAGCAGACACGAGAAGTCTACCTTCGCTAGATACGTACAAGGGATCAAGGCGTTAGTCGCCTCAGAGCTCGTTCGCGCAGTGTGCCTGGTGTGTCGGACCGGTTCAGACCGCCTGACAAAAGCCCACCTGCGCTTGTATCTCTGGGAGCGTTTTAAGGAGGGTCAGAGCCTCAAAGGAGCCATAGCGAAAGTAGTAGTCCACCAGCGTGTTGACTACCCAGGGGCTGCGGCGCGCCTCCAACCCCGCGCGCACTATGCCGTGAACCTCCTCCACTTCATCCTTATGACACGAGTCCAACTGGCGCAGGAGGGACAAATCGTCCATATCTGGACTGCAATGCACTACCTATACCTCACTGTAGCTAGTACAAGCCGCGCCGCTGAGCCAAAGAAAGTCGTCTGTCGAAGTCTTGCAACGACCATTCTGGTGCATTTGTACTCCAGTGCACCTACTTCAATTAGTGCTCACCTATATGTTCCCGTTCCCATTTCAATATAATCCAACCCATGCCATGATCATATATATGCATATGCATGCATGCATCATTCAACCGCTTGCAGCCAGCTATTATATATACCATTGACAACATACAAAAGCTATATACTCGGCTATAGTATACAAGAGTCTACAGTTATTTATCATCTTTCTAAATTCTAAGAAAAAAAAGTTAGCTCACTAAATATGTAAAGGTGTGTTCAGTTTGGGTTAGCTATTTAGCTAGCTAGCTAGCTACAAAGTAAAATATGTTAGTTAACTACCAATGCCTAGTTACCTAGCTATGAACAACAGCATCATCACGGTATGTGATGATGTATGCTGGATAAGTCTGGTCGTTGTTGTGAACAACGTAGATGGTGCCATTGCCAAGTTGTCCCTGGATGCTGTCATAGGAGACTGCCAGTCCTCCTTCTTCCTGCGGCTTCGTCGGAGGAGAAGCTGTGTTGTACCTCCTGTATGAGATATCCCCCAGGGCAGCCTGGACAACCAGCATCTGGCAGTAGCCTTGTGCATCCACATGGCGGTAACCGTGAGACACAGTTGCATCTTTGGCGAGGTAGACACCCTTACCGTATGCTCCCCGCTCACTCCTGATGACGTCGAGCCCTCTTGTACCACGAACTATGTCCTTGGGGTCATTTCTACTGGTGCCATGAAACACGAGCTTCTCGTTGCAGTAGCCCAGTCGCTGTCTCATCAGTTTGCAAGCCGAAGTGTACTTCCTCCATAGGACCACATTCTGGATGCGGTCGATGCTGTATATGCGCACATTTCGTGTGCCCATGGTGGCATTGAACAACTCAGCCACAACACCGTAGTCATAGCTGTCCTCGAGAGCTGGCACCTCCATAAACATGTTGTCCCCTTCATGTGGTAGCCATGTGGGAGGTAGACCTACGTATGTAGAATGCATGGTGAAGGCGTATCATCATCAATCTGTCATGGTCATACAAATTCAGGGTAGCTAAACCACTACTGCTGTGTATATGCAAACACATCATGCTTGCCATTGGAGTCACATATCAGCCTGCTGTGTGGTGCAAAGTGTACCTCATTGAAAGAGGTGAAAGCTCCCTTTGACTCTCTTACAGCCTCAAAGTGCATGTTAGTGATACCACAGGTGGACAGTGACAAAGAGCTACACTGTGAAGTCTATAGGCCACACATTAATGTGAGACAGTCTGGGTGTAAGGAAAATATGGTACAAGGTGGGTAGGCATGAATGCACCCATGACTAACTCGCTGGGTTCACTCAGGCTCACCCCAACCAGCTACATGCAGTGCATGACAGCTACATATATTTTATATTGTATTTTTTGTTGGCAAAGATATACAAATGTAGTAGTGTGAACGATGTGTGCAGCTCACTGTTGGGGTCCATCTGCATTTCCGCTTCCATTGGCATGCTGTGGTCAATGGCATCAAACATCTGGGTCACTTCTTCCTTTGGCAATTCCCTCACGGTCCGCAGGAATTTCTCAACAGCAGACACAGCTTCAATTGCCTCCTCAAAGTTGTGTCTGTATGCCTCTGCAGGGGCCATTTTGGGAATATTGTGCTCAGGGTAGCGGCAGCGTAGGAAGTGGCTGGACACCACAAGGACTTGGGGCATCAAGTCAACAGGAGGGTTGTGGAACCAGTGCTGGTTGTCTTGCAGCTCTTTGCACAGATCAGCTACATTGGTGTGCTCTGCAAGCCTTCTTCTCAGTCCAAACAGTGCAAGGAAGAGGGACTTCAGGCACTTCTCCATGCTCTCATGTGCCAGGAAGCACACCTGAGCAGGAAAGACCTGCACAAGCAGAGGGAGGCTCTCCTCATCCTGCTCTTCAAGCTTATGCTTTGAATCCTCCAGTAGCACCTTGGCCGCCTCATAATCATTGAGTGCCTGGATCAGCCACATCTTTGCATCCACTAGGTTAGGTTCTGGTGGTGGCTCAATGGCAGGAGGCTGCCAGACAGGAGCAGTGACACCTGTGTACCCATGGTAGCCACCTCCATATCCATGATGGTGGCTACCACCACCTCCATATCCATGATGGTGGCTAGCACTACCTCCATATCCATGATGGTGCCTAGCACTACCTCCATATCCATGATGGTGCCTACCACCACCTCCATTCCATACAGATACAATGTGACCTGTGGGGAAATACCCGCCTCCACCCCCACCATACATAGGTGCTTGAGTTTGGACACTTGGCTGTGGTTCTTGGGAATAGCTGACTTCTAAAGGGATTGTCTCTGGAGGCAAGAATGCCTTTATTTCCTGTTTAACCCTCTGGAGGATACTGGGATCTCTCACTACATTCTTAAGTACCAGGAGGAGTTCATCTGTTGAGGTTTTGTATTTGTTGACACAGTGTTTCTTGGTGCAAAGGTAATGGAGATGGTGTACCAAACGTATTGATACATGCTGAAGTTGGGGCTGTGAGAATTTGGCCATCATTGCAGTATACAATTTTGTTAGCTCTTCTTTCAGTGTTATGCTGTTTTTCACAGCAAGAGGGAGCACTGACAGTGGTTGCAGGTTAACATCCGCTCCTCCTGTGGAGTGTGCCACTTCCACTTGCCATTCACTGGCAATGTATGCTCTCTGTTGTGAGTACAAGTACTTGCTCATTACAAGAGGAGACATTACCATTTCTATAATCGATGGCACAGCTCCAGAATTGCTCAATTTTACACGTAGTCTACAGGTTTGGAGTTCATTTCGCCTTTCACTTGAAATACTAACTACCTGAGCATTGACAAGTTGCCCCTCTGCATTGCAAAACTTGACAATCTCTTCAACTCTGAATGTGCACACAATCACATTGTCCAGCTGGTCGGCATACTTGACTGCCTGACCTATCTTGGAAGGAGATGGCTGCTGCTCAGAACCATGCACATACATAGGTATACCAGCATTAGTCAGCACACCATCGATCAGGTGAGGACTACTACACATGAACATCTTGACAAGTAATCCATTATCCTTAATGATGCTTCCAAGGTATCGGTTCAGTCCACAGGCCAGCTGATAGAGTAGGTGGTAAGGATCGTAAAAGTCTGAGTGTGGAGCAATGTAGACTGTGGCGCCACTCTCTTCACCTTCCAACACAAGACAGAGGATAGACTCATTCTCAGAGTTGGGAATTTGGCAATTGTCCTTTTTGTACAGCAGAACAGTCTTGATAACTTGCACACACTTCACAGTCACCTCCCACAGTTTCCCTTTGATGCCCTCCACAGTTCTGTTTGATGGAGGTTGCTGGTTATCATGTTTGACAATCCTGACAATACCCCTAAAGAAGTCACCTGAAGTTAGCATTTCAATTGCAGCTGTCACAAACTCACATCCGTGCTCCTTCCCTTCTGCTGCAGCTCTTCTTTCCTTTGTGCAGGCATTCTTGTCATGCAACATGTGGGGATGAGGGTGCTCTGCAATAATTGAGCTGAGCAGATGTACTCCAAGACAAGCAGGGAGGGAGTGATTGCCATTTTCATCCTTTGGAGGAGGCATTACCAGCTTAAATCCAGGTAGTGACTCTGCAGTGACTCTCTTACTGTATTGCTGCACATCATCCAGGATTAACTGAGAGGCAGGCAGCAGTTGTTGATCTTTGGAGAGCAGAGGGATTACATCTGCTTCCAGACATTCCACGACAGCTTCTTCTAAATTCGATTCAGACTTTCGAAGCAGGTTGACAAGGTTATTGTATGCTGCTGTTGCACACGATAGGCTGTTTGGATTGTTCTGAATACCCTCTTTGAATACATGTCTCAGAACAAAGAGGCAGTGGGATACTTCTAATCCATCAGCCACACCAGCCATCCGTAAGAAAACTGCCAGTGTCTGAAACTCTTCAGGAACTGGTTGAATGAGTGGGAAAAACATTTCTTCCTGTTGCTCCATGTCCTTCAATCCTCTTGCCACGACCTGATGACCTGGAAGCAATTCAAATGTAGAGCAATCTTCAGTTTTGACCAAAATGCACTTTGCACCTTGCAGAATGGGCACAATCGTTTCCAAAGAAGAATGTGCAAGATTCAAGTATTCATAGTGTGATTGAAACAACTTGTGAAGTTCTCTGACTGTGCGTGATCCATTCTTAAAGGAAAGCTCCTTGCAATCCTTGAGCAAATGTGTCAACTCAACAAGGTTTCTGGCCACTATTGTGGGATACAATTCAAGGCTCCACACACCCAACAGCTTCAGGGCAATATCAGGGGGTGGGGGGTTGAAGCATCTAGGCAAGACTGGGCGATAGAGACAGGCAAGTTGGTAATCGGAGTCTTTTACCTGAAGGACACTATCACGCAAGGTAGTCCACCCTTGATGTGGCAGTTGAAAATCAGGAAGAGCCTGTTGCAGGGTCCCGCATGGTTCAGGTTTATTCTCGCAAGGTACAAACCTGATTACAGCTGCATTACACAAGAACTGTGTGAAGGTTTCGGGTGGAGTTCCATATTGCCAAACTGTCATCTTTGATGCCAGGTCTTCTAGCAAGAGTTTGCACTTCTGAGCACTGTCTTCACTCTGCACGTCGTCTGCAGTAACTGTTGCAAACTGTAGCCAATGTTGCTCAGAAACCACACTGCAAAGTTCCATTTTCGCATTGAAAAAATCCAGCCACTTACTGCTGTCCCATGGTTGAGGTGGGAAACTGTCCTCAGGAAGGAAAGCCCTGAGTAGGGCATTCCGTGGATTATACAACTGTTTCACGCACTTTGGTCCACTACATGTTTCAATGAAAGGTATTTCAGCAAGGATACGAAAGATACTACGCCACTGAACACTTGTACGTCTACTAATGTCTACTTCTGCTGTTACAGTAGACAAATAGTAGAGTTTCTCTACATGGTGATTCAGTAACTTTGGAGTATCCACTGTGGGTATGTGCTTAAAATTAGGCACCAATTCATTTAGATACAACTCCAGTATTTCCTGTGCAGAAGAGGCCATACACACTCCGACTCTTTCCATGAATTGAGCACAGTATGTTGGGATGATCACAAATGCTGTGTTGGTAACACGACTTATCAGAGCCAATCCGTCGTGTGGTATGTTGCTCACATTATACGCTGTCACGAAAGAGTTAATAGTACTGAGCTCACCACTGACTAGCTTGAACAGAGGTAGACTTTGCATCCAGCGAATATTGCTTGTGTTCTCTCTGACTTCTTCACTTCCCTCCAAGAAGCGAAGCAGCTCCTGAACGTCCACATCTTCTGGTGTGATATTACTCTGCAGAATGTCATCTTTGTACACATTGAGCAAGTGGATGATGTCATCAGGGTTTTCAGCTTTAGCAAAGTAAGGTGAAAATCTCTTGCACACTTGCAAGTCAATCTGGTTTGTGATAATACAGCTAAAATCCACAGTTGGGAGACAGAACATGTTGATCAGTGCCTTACTGGATGCCTGGAACATAATGTTCTTATGCTCAGAAAAGGGAAAGAGCTTGCCATCTGTTGTTGGTACCACAGAAAATGAGTTGAACAAATGCCTCCAACTCTCATGAACTGCACTGAAAAACTTCCAGAAGAGTGCTAATGTCTGTTTGAATTCATTGCCTTCTGGCAAATTGATAGTACCATTGCAAGGAATAGCCAAGTGCTGAGCAACAAACTGTGGGTACTGCTCCAGTGGTTTGATGATACCTAACTTCTGTAGAGCTGCAAAAATATCAGATTTCTCAGAGATGCTCTCATGTACAAACTCACCCTTGCATTGAGGAAGAAGATCAGCATATTGATCCTCAAACACTTCACACATCATCTTCAGTTCATCATCTTGTGTCAACATTAATGGTACACTTTCAAATAGCTCCTTCCACTGGACTGGTTGTTCTAGGCTTACATCCTTCAAACAGTAGGCTAAAAGGGATGCTATTGCTTCAACAACGGCAGCCTTGTATGCTGCAAGTCTTGGGCAAAGGGTCCTCAGGTGGTCTCTCAAGACTGCTGGGGTTATTCTTCCTGCATATGTCACCTTTGGATTGTTCCTCAGTTTTTCAAGTCCAGTTTCAACATTGGATGCTAATTGCAGGGGTGCAGCTGTTAGCTTTAATCCCAGCTTCAACAAGGTACTGTGCTTAACCTTACAGCGCTCATGATAGAACCACCCTTTGGCAGGCCCATCTTTGCTGGTGAGGGCTAACCACTGGGCACATGCTTCTTGTTGATCCTGCAGTGCAAGAAGTACTTTGGCACCATGGTCAAGAAGGAGGCAGTAGAGGTGTTCTGCTAGAAGAAAATCATTTGGAAAGCCAGCAGTGCTACATTCAGGAAACAGCTTGTAGTACCAGTCTTGTACAAACTCTCCTCTCTCTGTCCTCACATCTCTGCAATACAACAATAGCTCTGCATAGGCTTTGCAGATCACATCATTGCAAATAGACTTATTCCAGTCCTTCAGTGGGTGTTCAGAGTCACTGAACTGTAGCTCCCGCCTTGAATCATTTAGCCAGAAGTGACCATTCACATGAACTGGCAAACATGATGACTTAGGAAGTGGAAGATAACAGAATACCTTACCTTCCTGAAGGTGATGTGCAAGCACGTCAACACTGTGTGGTGACGTTGGCCCTTTGGCTGCAACTCCACCTAAGGGCAGAAAGCTGTGCTTACATCCAGTTGCTAAAAGGTTGGTATCCATATCTCTACCTCCAAAACATTTACTGATAATCCAAGAGCTGAAAATTGCAGTTGAGGTCTGCTTGGTAAGGCTTCCACTGGAAATCTGTCTAGTGCTCAGTTGTATAGGGGTAACTTCAGTGTGGGAGAGCTCTGTCTGGATGCCACCAATTTGAAGTTGATAGACAGTCTGCACAGTTTGAAGAGTGGATGATTGGTTTTCCTTCAACTTTCTCTTCTCTTCCTTTGCCCTCTGTGCGAAGTCACTGCACTTCTGTTGGTCTTGAGGTGATGCTTCAGCATGGCATGACCCAATGACAGTACACCTGCCTTCAGCTGAAATCTCAAAAATGGAGATTCTTTTGACAGAGTTCAAAAATAGCAATGTATGGGCAGCTTCCTGTGAGAACTCTACCAGATTCTTCTGCAAATTGACAACAGTAGTTTTATTGCCCTCTCTAAGTCGAGTTGCAGGGTACTGTGAAGATTCTCTGGTCAAAGGCAGTCGAAAGAGAACATAGCCATCTTCCCACTTCTGTATTGAGCTCAGTTGTGCAAAGGAAGCAGGGTCTGCCTTCTGTAATTTCAGCAATGTTTCTTGTGAGTATGGTTCCATCTGATCCACCACAACAGTGTCCAGTTGACCCTGCTCCTTCGTTAGCTCCCACCTGCGACCAGGTGGACTTCTCAATGGAATAGGTGCATACGTGCGATTAGGGTCAAACACACAAAAGTGCTCTGGCTGTCCTCCTTCCTTGTGAGACACAAACATGGGGCAGTCAGTGACATGGTAGGCCACATTGAAGCCAATCCCAAACCTACCAATGGTCTCAGGAGTGTCCTGCTTTCCTCCTCGGCCAAGTTTTGTGATGCCCTTGATGTCCTCATCAGAAAATTTCTTGTCATTGAATATCATCAATGATGGCATCTCTTGTAGCTTTTTCCAGTTTCTGTCTTTGGAGAATAACCTCTCTGTTCCAAATTTTCTCTGGTCTAGAACAAAGGCTACTTCAGAGGCTCCTGCATCATCAGCATTCTGCACAAACTCCTTGAAAATGGAAGTGTCAGCCTGGTACCCACGAAGGATTCCATTTAGTCTGTCACACAGATCTTCACATTGGCCATAATCAAGACCACCCATAAAGCTGTTGTCACTATAGCTCTCCAGAAGTGCCTCAAGTGGACTCTCTATGCCAAGTGAGGAAGCAACTGTCCATGAAATATTGGGGTGAAGATAGTAGCGCTTGGTGTCATCGCATTCAGAAAACGTGCGGAAAGTGTCGAGGGTCTCTAACCACTTCAAGTCCCGACTGTCTGCGTACATTAGACGAGAGCATGGCCTCATAACAGACTTGTCGTCAGGCAGATACAGCTGCTTTCTCATTTCTTCACTGTTGATGCCACTAAGCCTGGTGTTGGAGTCATCCTTGCTACCACTATCTTGGTCTTCATCATGCTCCTCCAAATGGTGTGACAGCCTAGTAGCTACACTGGTTGCAAAATGAATCATTTTCTCTTCTACAGGTGTTTCTTCAAAGTCATTTGCAATTTGTCTCAACATGTCCACAAGTTGGCCATCTGATGCACGCTGTTTCACTCCAAGCTGATAAAAGAAGGAGAGACAACGTGTAGATACATCTTGTAGGTGAACAAGGTATGGAGAGCATTCAAAGGATTCCTCTAGGAACACATGATTAGCCAAATGAAAGCCATCTTTCCAAATGAAAGGCACACCATTCAACTCTTGCTTAATCACAGCCAATGTCTGGATTTTCTGTTGCTCTATAGAACCAGTAGGAGGATTGAAAACTGGTACTTGTAATGAAAGGTTGGAATAAATGCTCTGTGTCACACATGATACTGTCTCCCTCTCCTTTGCTAGCATTGACTGGTTTCCATTCTCCTTCCACCACTCAATGATACATTTGAGCTGAAGAAGCACTTCCTGCACACTAGGGTTGTGGCGAAAGAGTAAAACTTTATCCAGAAGGTCCACAAAGTTTGATCCTTGAAGCAGAGTGTTATTCAATAGCCTACTGATTGCAAATACCAAGTACTTACATTTCGGAAGATACAGGTCCTTAGAACGGGCAAATGTCCCTGTATCTCCAACCCAGCAAATGGATGTGTCAGCTGGTCTTCCCATCACTGGTAGAAAGTGAATTGTAGACAGTTCCTTAGCCAGTGCCACATCTTCAGGAGACATTTCAGTGTGTTCTTCATCTTTCTGCATTAATACGTAATGATAGTGGCATGACACAAGGTAGGCTACTAGATCAGAACTTCTCTTGCTTGCTCTTACAAAACCCTCAGCTTCCAATAACTGCCGAACAGTTGTGGCTCTGTTAGAAACATCATTACTTCTCAATTTGTGAACTGCTGCTCCCAATGTGCCAAGAACAGATGAGAATGCCTCATACTCAGCAGCTGGAAAGCGACCTTCAGATTCATCAAACAGATTTGCCAAAAGGGGATCACTTTGTGTCACTAGGATACATGGCTTGCACAGGTCATAATGGGGTTTGGATGGGATGCAGTGGGTGTCACTGAGGATGTCCTTCAGCCAACCATAACTCACAGACAGCAAATTGAAGTTCTCCAATATGAACATCATCAACTGGTCTCTGATGTCTGGTGGGACCTGAAGGATCACATTTAGGAAGTGAGTCTTGCAGAACTCCTCAAAGTCCACTCTCCTGAGATGCTTTCCCAGTCTAAGTGGTACTTGTGCAATAGGCACATTTTGTTGCACAAGAAGAGCAAACACCACATCATACTGCTTAGTAAAAGGGTTTTGTGTGAATTGACTTCCCAATACTACTACTTCTGATGGCCTCAGCCAACAACCACTGTTACAAGCCGACCACATCAAGGGTGCTGGGTGATTTGATATCCTTTTCTCAAATTCTTCAGCAAGATATGGTCTCACACTATCAGGTTTAGCTGCTGTTGAATATTTTAAGGGGAAGTGACTGTAATAGGCCAAAAGAAACCTTTCCATGGCTGTATGGCTCTCAACTGGTGCTTTCTCAGTAAGGGCAACTAAGAGTGTGAACACAGCCTCAACCAATGCATCCTTTATCAGCATCACATTCCAGGTGTCATGGCTGGAGCCTTGAACACCTTTCAACAAACGTCTGTCTTTGGAGACATCAAAAAAGGCATTAACAACAAAGTTCAGGCTTGTCTCAATAGGCAAAGGTAGGAAGCAAGACACTGTACCCTTGGTGCTGCCAATGGCAAATGATTTTCCTTCCTTCCTGACCCTCACGGCTACCTCAGCAACAGGGACTAGGCCTTGAGACCTACCATCTTGACTGTTTGCATGTTGAAGACTGGGTCCTCTCCCCATTGCAGAAGACACTTCCCACATTGTCTCTTGTGGTTGCTGCTTACCATTCCCCTCTGAGGTGACAATCTTCATCTTCTGTGAGCAAGGTCTCACACCGCTGAACTGCTCTCTGGGAATCTTGAACTGTCTTTGGAAGGCTCCTCCATCAGGGTTTGATCTAGTGACTTGAAACACCTTCTGCATCTTGTCAAGACTGTCTTGTCTTCTGCACTCATACAGTTCCACCTTGTTCACATTCTGGAGGAACAACAGCAATGTGTCAGCACTTTGGAACAAGGACTTCGTAAGGGAATACACTGTTTTTGATCCTTCAGTGAACACTTCAGATGAGATGTCACTGACAATCCCCTGTTGACGGAATGGGAATCTGAAGAGTGTTCCATTGAACCCATTCTGGTCAGTGCCAAACACATTACAACCAAAAACAGCCTGGTAGGGAGCAAGCTGGTCAGAGAAGTAATTCTTCAGTCCTTCTCTCTGCTTCACAAAGTCAATCTGCATGCCCGGCTTGTTAGGTTGCACACGCTCCCCTAGGTACTCCAGGTGTGGGTCAAATACCTGCAGCCATCTTCGTGTGATAAAGCTGGGGACATCAGTGAGGTGGTACATTGCACAGAAACCAACTCCAAATCGGCCAATCTTGGTGTGGTCTTGCTGTTTTGTGGCACCTGCCACTTTGCAGATGTTCTGCAAGTCTTCATCAGAGAAAGTCTCATTATTGTAGGCATACAGAGCAGGTCCTTGCCACTTGGCCATACCCTTTGTGAACAGTTTCTCTGTGCTGTGTGTTCTCCAGTCAATCAGGAACTTCATTTCTGTGGCTCCTGCATCATCTGCATTTTGAATCAACTCCTTGAAAACATCAATACTGTCTCCATAGTCCTCGACCAACCCCTTGATCCGTTGTGTGATTGACTCATAGGGTCCAGTGCACTCATAATATATGCCAAGTGGTTGTGAGGGAGCAGCACGAATACTCAAAGACATTACTCCAAAGAAACGGGCAACATCAGAAGTGATTCTGGGATGAATGAAGTTCACTCCTTGTTCTGATTCAGGCATGTCCAGGTAGTGGTCATGGTATGTAAGGTCTTCTGGTCTGTGCAACATGTAGCTCTTGCTTGGAAGGTACATGTCCTCAACATAGTCCACTTCTTCATTCTCTGTCAAGATGTTGGCAACATTCAAAACAATTTCTAAATCTACAGCATTCACCTGATCTACTGACGTTTTGATCTCTCTGACCACCTGTACACCATCTTGAACTGTGAACTGGTCCTTCACCCCACTGTCATGCCACATGCTCTTGTACGTCTGCAAACAAGACAAGTCCTGTGCAGAGTATCTGTAGGGTGCAAGGGAGCAGCCTTCCAACGGCCTAAGGGCCACTTTGCACTTCTCAACAAACACGCATTGTTCACTGTTCCAGACACAAGGACGAGTCCATTGGTAAAAGCACCTTGAGTCATTACTGCTCAAGAATTCATAAATGTACTCAACCATGCCATCCACTGAGATGTGTCCTCCACTAGCACTAGCACAGCCAGTCCAGCTGTCGTTTAGTCTACTCTTGGCTTGGGCTGCCAATACACTTGCAGGGAGATTTATAATGTTGATGAAATGCTGGATCACGTGATGGGCACAGACTGACCGAAAGTAGACAATACCACCAACCTGCTCAAGCTTCCTCACACTATCTATGTATGAGCTGTCAAGGATGGGGCACACAGATCCAACCAAACTTGCCAAATGGAACAAGTTGCTGCTTGCACATAACTCAGAGGGAAACGCCACCTGTGCTGCTCCACTTTCAGCCCAGCGCAACTGTTCAGGGTAGCCGCTGGGGCGTGACGGCTGGAAGAAGAGGAATCGTTGTTTCTGAACACATTGCAGCAGGTACTGACACTGTGCATGATTGGCCACAGTCTGAAGGATGAGCCTTGAGCGCTGCCTTGCATCATTCTCCATCCCACGTGAAAGAAGAAATTGGACTGACTGTGATCTGTCTTGCAGAAACGTTCCAAACGTATCATCACTCTGTGTGACAGTGTGCCATGTTCTCACGCCAAACTGCCTTAGCTTGTGAAAGACTGGCTCAAATTCATTAGTTGGAGATTTTGCTTCACAACTGTGGAAGAACTCTTGCAGTTTGCTGTCTTGGGGATCATACAGTGCATCCACTCTACACAGTGTGTTGTTGCTAGCTGGAATGCATGCATTACACCTGATAAACTGCTCTAATTCTCCATTTTGCTGTGGCTGAGACATTTCAACGATCCACATTAGAATCTGGTTCCTCATTTCAGTGTTAGATTGTGTGACAGCATGGTTGAAGATATGCTGCTGCACAAGAGCTCCAAGGGAAAGTGGTGGCCTTTGAAGGACTGCTTGACATAACTTCTGATCAGCTGCACTGCATACCTGGAGCATATGAGATGGAAATATCAGATTACTGGGAAAGGAAATAGTATTAACTGGAAAGACGACTTGGCTGGAGTAGTTTAGTGGCACAAAAGTGATACTTTGGTTTCCAACTCCAATCTCATACATTGCCAGAGACTGTAGAAATCCAATCTGCTGCCCATTCAGTGAACCCTTCAATGAGGATACAGCCTCTGCAAGGTAGTTCCGTAGGCATCTTTTCTGTGCACTGTCAAGATTAACAACTGTTCTTGCTACATTAGGTATCAACTGCAGTGCAGAAAAGAGTGTACTGGAGGACAGTACTGGAAGGTACTGGTTGAGTTGCTCACCAAAAGGTGCATACAAGTGGGAGTCGTTCACTAGAGTGCAGCCAAGAGACTCAGCAATGCTTTGCACTGGTTCAGACTTGGCTGATGTCTTCCTCAACACTGTACTTCCAGAGCTTTTCAAGGGATATAAAGTGACTGACCCTTTGTTGCGTATAGCATCAGGTCCATACACTGCAATGAGTGGTAGCCCTGCTACATCACGCAGCTTCCCATTGTCAGCAATGTATCGCCACACACAGGACAACCAGGAGGCAGGAGGTTGGTTGTACTGACTGGGGCTCCAGGTGATACAGGAGGCATTGGGATTGTGACACCAGGTTTGAATAGCAGCCCTCAGGAGGTTAGGGCAAATCACATCTGCAGTAGCTAGTTGCAGCTGAAACTGATTTGAATGAGCCAACCGGAGGAAGTGAGCTTGAAGGTCAGAAGGGAGGCTACTTGAAACTATCTGGCCCTCCAGACCATGCAAGACTTGACTGGCAAGCATGTCACCCTTTGGGAGCACATAGAATGTCTGACTGGAAAATATGCCCACTCTCCCTGCCTGCTGCAAGGATACTAGGGGAAGTCCCTGCAAGTTCTTTGTCCCATTAGCAAATACATAGTGAAGAGCTTCTTCAAGAAGGCTTTCTTTTTCTTGAAGAATTCTCATGGCAGTTTTGGCATCTCTTCTGAGATAGTCCCTTGCAACATCTGGAGTGATTAACTTACAGCCCAGAGTGGTGCAACTTTCCTGAATATTTCTGGGGAGACACACAATGGGGCAATTCAACTGAAGAAGAAGGTCCATTATAGAAGTGGGCACTGACGCATCCAGTGGGACAAAGTAGGCATTAGGTGGCTTGACCCACATGCCATTGTTGGCTGCAGTCCAAAGAACAGGCAAATGAGACAGAAGAGGTTGAACTCTGTGGATGAGATGCTTCCACACTTCCTCCCTTACCTCACTCATTACTGGGAGGAGTGCATATTGGTCAGCACTCTTCTGGAGCGCAGTGTAACCATAGGGAAATTCCTGATATGATGTCATCATGCACCTTGCTGTCATGAGGATGGCATATGAAGGAGCAATGAGGTGTTCTACAAGGTGCTTGTTCCAGTTGGCTTCATCACTGTTGTCATCTGCATCTGGCCAACGCACTCTCCTGCGGTTGTCTGAGAGAGTGAAGTAGCCATGGATGTGAACTGGAAGGCCAGTGGAAGTGGTTGCCGACATGGGCAAGAAGCAGAAAGCAAATCCACTGTTGCTCAGTGTTGAGGGAGGATCAGTCCAACCAATGGAACTACGGTAGCGTGAAACTGCACGGCTTACCTGGTTCTCAACTGAAGCACAATTTACCTGCAAGCATGCTTCATTCTGCAGACGGAAGTCTCCTACAGCAATGGCAGGAGAAATTGGAGCTGCCAGACCTACCCAGGGGATCACCTTCAGCTTAGATGCCAGTTTTATCACTTGATGATCCTTGACTCCAATTGTACTGCACATCAACCAGGAGGAAGTGCCTACTGTTCCAACTTTCTCAGCAAGTTGACCTTCCACAGTGACTGTGCACTTGTTGAGGTAGGTGTCTGCATAGCCTTGGTTCTGACTGAAAGTAGTGCATGCAGATTTATACCATGCCCTGCTGCCTTGCACTTCATCACCATTGACTGTGATCTGCAGCAGTGGTTGACCAAGTGCACATGGGTTGCAATCATAAAGCTCCACATCAGTGACATGGTTAAGAAAGAGAAGCACTCGATGTGCTTCTTGAGCAAGGGAGTCATAGAGCACACGCAAAGCTTCTTGACGAGTGTAAGTACGATCAGACATTTCTGAGCGAAACTCCATATTGCGAAATGGAAAACGAAACAGTGTTCCAATGTATCGAGTGCTAGATGTGCAGTTGTAGCCTAGGACACCATCAAATGCAGCCACTTGACCAGGGTAGTGACGGAATTCTTTCATTGTGAACCGTTTTCCTGTAACTCTAGCACCTCTGGAATCACGATGGTCAAGTATGGTCTCATGAGGATCCATCAAGCCAACATGGTTACCACTGGCTATCATCGGCAAATCTACAATGCAAACATAGTATTACAGACAAATTGAAACAATGCGTACATACGTATAGACATTGACATCTATATAAATGCAGAAGCAATACAGTTGAAACTTCTTAATACGAACTCACTCAACATTATGGTGTTCCCATATACCAACACCAACAGTATTACCACATATGTCAGTATCAAGCTGGACTAGAATGGAGGCCGGGGCTCGTGAATAGAAGCTGGGGCAGCTATTCTTTAATAGAGGGGCTGGGTCTGAATTGATGTTGGATCTGAAATCCACACACTGGACATCTCTTGAACATCTGAGGTGTGGGCTGGAGGCATGACCCAATTGTAGCATCACCCATGGTGACTAGTTTGAGATTGTCAAGATTGGCCATCTTTTTGAAGTTCAGTATCAAATGCAGCCAACCAGAGACTGTGGAGAACTATGTACCTATAAAGGGTGATAGGGGTTACTTACCTTCACAGCCATACCACTCACAATTACAGCTTCCATGTGACTTCTGATTGATGGCCCCTTGAGCCCTCACTTGCATTTTCTACAATATACTTCATATGATTCTTAATACTTGTGAAGTGTATTAATACAACAACGAGCAGATCTATTAAGGCTGCAGTGGCTTTACAAAAGGAGTAGCCAGAATTCAACTTGTGGTAGCCAGAATTCAACTTGTGGTAGTAGGTATAAGCCCACCAAAAGGCAGGTGCTCATCTTACCCAAGTATCAGCTGCAAATGAACAAGCGCTGTTACCTGTGTATTAGGAATCATGCTATGTGTCTAGCATGATTCATCAAGAGAAGACATGGATATGATTGGCAGTACACTCACAGACAAAGCTGCATGTTGTCTTCCGTACCATGCAGTAAACTGGGTCACACTGACTTGGAACAATGAATGTTGTGTTCAAGAGAAGCACAACAAGATATGCTGTGCCAGTCTCTTCTCTATGCTTGGATAGGAGCCTAATTTGCTATGGAACAGCTTATGTGAGCTGCTTATATCTGTTAATTCACTGAGAGTTGTGAGATATCTCTTTTACATTGTATGCAGGAATCATAAATGAAAGACAACGTTCGGAACTACACATGGTAAGGAAAGAAGGGGGAAGGAGAAAATGGCAGTGAACCCGACCAGCACCGGCAACCTTTAGCCAACCCTTTAGCAGCCGGGTCACTGGTCACCGCCAACAGCCACCGATCCATTCCCTCCTTAAATACCAATGTGGGCGGGCTCTATCCAGAGCCTCCTTTGAAACTCCCCCACCGGGCACTGACTAATCAGTAATGCTCGGAAATGCTAATTTAAGATGGTCTATGTACCTTGGTGACACGAATGAAAGCCTTCCTTCCTTTTCCCTTCCCTCTTTCTTACCTTACCATGTGTAGTTCTAAACGTTGTCTTTCATTTGTGTCACCATGGCACATAGACCATCTTAAAATAAGGAATCATAAATGAGTGGAATTTGCTCTGACGTACAATTTGACAGTCGCATCAGAACATGCAGTCACCATGATGACAAAGGATGCTGCTATTTCGTGTTGAGTCCATCACTATTCCATACTGATGTTGATACAATAATAATAATATCATTATACTTACACATGTATAAGCTCCATTTAAATTACTTACAATAAACACAGGCCCTATACACATAAGCATACCTGTGAGATGATGAACAGACTGGAAGCCAAGTCCAAACCGGCCAACTTTCAGCAGCTCCTCCTCCTTCTGGCTCTGGTGCAACTTGCCAATGTTCTTCCAGTCAACCTCACTGAAGACACTGTTGTTCCAGGCGAGCAGGGCTGGGCCCTGAAAGGGAGCGAGGGATGGCTTCCACAGCCCACCAGGGTCGCGAGGGTGTTGGCGGGAGTCAATGATGAATTTGACCTGGCTGGCTCCAGCATCGTCGGCATTCTGAATGAGCTCCTGTGAGAGAGAAAAGAATGGAGTCGGCTCTGCAATGTTGCAGTGCGTTCATGGAAAGAATTCTTTATTCCCTTGTCAGTGTAACGTACTTTCAGAATCTGTCCACCATCAGTGTACTGCTGGAGTAGGTTCTTAATAAAATCTGTCAGTGGAGCTCGTCTTGTGCCAAAAGCATCATCAGTCATTTCTGCAGTGATAGGATGAGTGACACAGAGGAGGAATACATGGTGCGGGAAGCTTGTGTTGTACATTCCGAACATTATTTAAGTGGTGTTCTGTACTGTAACATTACAATAAAATAGGAGGGTCTGCTATAGCATGCATAGTGCAGCTGCCATTCATGTCAGAGTAGAAGAAGGTGGGGACACCAACAGTGCAGGTTGAGCATTTGCTGACCACCTAACGATATAGGTAACATACTCAGTTCTGGTATACCTTTCTCTTCTTCTTCATGTGCATTCCTCAATTCTTGTTCAGTGCTTTCTGCCATTTTGTTTCCAAGAGTAGCCTGTACATTTAAAAGAATGAAATTCTCAGTTGTAGGCCAAATGTGTATGACTGACACATACACAGTGTTGTTTCATACAGTTGTCTAGTCTAGCTGCTATAGACTCTACTTTTCTTCTGCCTCATGCAAAATGATAAAGTAGGGACCAGCACCTAGACCGGCTGTTGACCTGTTCCCACAAATATCCAATATACTTGTTACCATGGTAATCATGAGCTGAGAAATGTCATATCACCTAAGAGCCTAAGGCTGGTAGTTTGACCTGTGCGATATTATCAATATCGCACAGGTCAAATTCTCATATCGCACAGGTCAACGGAGAGAGCACCAGCTGTCAATAAAAGATAGCTGCTATGTAAACGAGATCTAGACTTAACAGAGTCTTTGATGACCATCATCAAAGAAAGCTGAAGCTGCCCATGAAGACATGCAATACATGTCATCGAGCAATAGAGAATAGGTGAACATAGAAAGGGCATCAAGCAGATGCATCAAAACAAGGACTAATGAGTATACACATGCTTGGAATACTGCAGACTCATAGGCCGTCCGCTATTCAATAGGGCCTCGCACTGCACGGACAGTCTGGGATCAAGCCTTGAAGGACAAAATTAATGCAAACCTAGGAAAACTGAGACCCTGTACCATTCCTGTGCTTCAAGTAACGGAACGACAAGTCTTGTGCAGCCGTTCCTGAATCTCTGCACACCTAGTGGGGCTGAAAACCTTCTCTATATATTTGCTGCAAAACAATGACCTGCAATGAGTTGTTTGTAATCTTCCATGAGCCTTCCTTCAGTCGGCATGAGCTGCATGCACGGTACCATTATCTTCCCCATGGCAGCTTGTCGGTATATCAGAGCAGGAACGCTGGAACTCTCGTCGAAGAGGCCACACAGTGGCACAACACAAGCAAAGAAAGTTGACGCTAAAGAACTCCAGCCGTGTATTCTTGCCAATGGAGGAAGAGCGCTTATTTAAGTGACATGCAGGGCATATAGACCTCTTAGTGTGCGATACGATGCATATACAGCACTTGCCCTCAGGTGCAAAGTCGGGGCTCAAGCTGTATATGCATCGTATCGCACACCAAGTGGTCCATAACTATTACTTGTTACATGAGGAAGCCATACATCAAAGCAAGCTGCAGTGTGCTAATTTTGGATAATGCCACTGTTTACGTTTTCACACCTCATAACACACTGTGTCGAATGGGGCTCATATTTGCTAACCCATACAGTTCCTAGCCTTAAACGTACATTTTGTTTACTGCTTTAGCAAAATGCCTCTGATATTCATCACCTTGCAGGGCCGTAGCACCAAGATATAAACCGGTCAAGCCATAGATGATGTGACGCAAACTAGGGGGGCTGGGGCATGCCCCCCCAGGAAACTTTTTGAAATTTAGATGTTCTGTGAGTACTTTTGGAGCAATTCTAGGCCCATCAACACTTCAATGAGTATGATAAAATGTAACATAGACCAACAGGCACTTACAGCAGGAAAGGCGATCAAGTGCCATGTAACAGGTAATACAATGCACTGAAATAAGAAGAATGCGCATTAAAATTTGAAATCTAGTGGTTTTTTGGCTTTCTCTCTGATGCTAGGCAGCACAAATCTCTCCTACCCTTGAATAGAAGACACCATCAATGCAAAGGGTGTGTAAAAATGTTTCCTCCAAAGACAGGAGGAGGGCCGGTCCATGCAAAGAGGGGGGCCAGCCGGTCCATGCAACAAGGAGGGCTGGTCCATGCAAAACCCAGGTCATTAACATGCGCTGACTTTGAATACGTTTTCCCCATCCCTACATCTGCCAACATTTTGCCGCTCTTGCTACCATCCCCTGTTTCTCCACCTGTGTATTATAGTGCAAGTGTACATGTGAGTGTGCAATAACAAGGGTTGTCACAGGAGACTATCCTATTGCATGCATATGCCCATTCAAGCTACGTACATGTTCCCATGTACAAATATATACCACCATGCTGCATGCATGCATCCATGTACAGCGGATTTATGCAACCTTGCAACAGTTCCCATACCTGGGTTGTCGTTGCCTAGGATACGAACAGGGTGATATATAATAGGTGAGTACAGCACCAGTCTGTATCCTAGGTAACAACTGCCCATGGTGTGGGAACTGTTGCAAGGTTGCATAAATCCGCTGTACATGACTGAAGCGCTACTGTGCTGTCTGATTTTGCACGGCGATCAATTAACACACCATTTTATGCATCAGAAAACGTCAGAAAACGTCATGTGACATCCGTAAAATGGCTGCCGCCGTTAAGGTTGGTTAGAGGACTAAGTATCTGGCTATTCCTTGTTCAAACTAAGTCCTGCAACACTGTAACAAGACCACTCTGCTTTTAGAACGTTGTTTAACCTTAGGCCAGTACCCCCTTCCCAATTTGAAAGTGTGTTTAGAATGCATATCTTCAATATTTAGAATTTTGTTCCAGCAGCAAAAACCGTTCCAGCCATGGCCGGACCGGCCAGACTGGGTGCTACGGCCCTGCCTTGTGAACTTTCTCATGAACATTGGCTCTGGAATGATGACTGCTTGGCACTTGGAAACATGTTCAACATAAATTTATGCCTATCACAGCTTTGCACTGCATTTTTTATGGCAGTGACATGTAATTGTGCATGCAATGTCTTTAGTGATAGAGAAAGTCAAGATTCCCTTTCCTGACTTCACTTGATGGACCTGCATTCAACTTGAAGGTAGGTCATTCGACAGTGAACGAATTCAAGTGCTAATTGCTTCAGTTTGAATTGTAACAAGTCAGTTATAACATGGCCACAAGGGCACTTAGCTGATTTATCACACTCGAGTGCTTCGCACCCTATATATGCATGTATATGTAATAGTTAAATGCTGACCAAGAGGTGTCTCTGAGATTTAGAGCCCAAGTGCCGAGTTGTCTAAATCTTCAGAGACACCGATTGGTCAGCATTTAAGTGTTATAGATCCCAATAATTGGTCAAGGAGTGGCAGCGAATCAGTTTACCTACTTGTCATTGTGTTATTACGCGTCTTCCGGAAGTAGTTTGCTATTTCTGACAATGGCTGAGAAAACGTCTTTTGATCTGGGTCTCAACTTGGGCTGGTCATCTCGCAGCAGATGTTTCTTACAGGTCGGCAGTGGATGCGGCGTGTCAGCTAAGCGTAAGCTTACTCACTGTCAACCACGTCAGCCACAGCGTTTCCCAGAGCGGTGTACACAAAGCCTGCTCCCAGCTCGTAACCAGTTCGTTTCTCGGCTCTGGTTCGTAGCTGGATTGTTGCTTTACCCTGTTTCTTGTCGAAACAAGTAAGCTGGGCAACCTGTACATTATAAGTTGTGGTGTATTTTAATAAACAGCTGCAGTTCTCTGCTATAAAATTCCTATAAAATTCCCAGCGCAAATGATGCGCCTTAGTTAGAACCCAGCTAGACGAAATAGAAGTCGTGGTGCAAAGGTACAGCTAGGTTGTCTACGAGATTTAGGGATCGCGAAATGAGACCCGTTGCCATGGTAATAGAGATACCGTTACCATGGTAACGGGCCTCTTTTCGCAATCTCTTTATCTCGTTTCGGCGAGAAACAGGGTAAAGCAACAATCTGGGTATGAACCAGAGCCGAGAAACGAACTGGTAAAAGCTGGGAGCAGGCTTTGTCAGCATTTAACTATTACATAATTGTTAAATGGCGACAATAAGGTGTCTGCGCAATTTAGAGCACGAAGCTCAAAGGGCGCGAAGCGCCCGAGTACTGAGTGGTCTAAATCGCATAGAGATACCAATTGGTCGCCATTTATGTGATATAGATCCAAATCCGTTCGCTTACCCAATCATTTTGCCTTCCTCTCGCTTCTTGACGGCGTACGTGTGAATGACATCATATTACAATGATAATTGCCCCTGCGGAGTTCCCACAGATGGTTATATGGAATTTATACCCCCCCGCGCTCTGCCCGCAACGTACAATTATGGGATTTAGAATCACACGCGAAGCAGTTGGAATGCTTCTCAGAGATTTAGAACCATCGTTTAGAGGCCCGTTACCACGGCAATGGGATCTCTCTCTCTATATATATATATAGTATGGTGATTGCGCAACCATAGGAACTTAAGTATTGGCAGGTGATCCCATATATGTGATATGGACCTCTTCATAGGTCCAATATCATGATATTGGACCTCCTTACTGATCATTAGCTACCAGAATTGCAATGATTATAAACATTAGTCCATAGATGACTAAATCAAATATGTACTACAATCAATGGTAGAATCAAATTGTGTACAATATCAGACCTCTGAATTGTGTAGTTAACAGGTCTGAATTCAAGAAGATGGTGTAGTATTTTATACAAGGTCAAGTGAAGCAGTCTTACCATTTTACCATGGCTGAGACAAACTAGTGCTGCGGAGGATCTGGACGCTCAACGAAAGAAGCTGAGACTGCAAAAAATCGCCGCACGAAGGATAGTCAGTTGGACAAGATACCAAAATAAATGCGTAAATGGACATCTTCTAGTCACCGAACACTGTGTCCAGCTCTGTTGCACGAAACACAATGGACAAGAATATGCGCAGACGCAGTTCATTGTGTGACTTCTTTAATGGCGAGGAACAAAGTCCAGCAGGACATCGTCAAAAGCTCCGAACCGTGATTAAAAGATCCCTTCTACTTCTAATTCAGCTTTGAAGACCGTCTTCCTCCACAAAAAAGCGTTTTCCAAACCCTTCATGCAGCACCCTGCCACGGCCACAACCAAAACTGCTGACTATGCATTATTTTGAATTCTGTTCCCTGTAATCTCATTGGTCAACGTGCTGCCAAAAGGCGCGCAGTATTCTCATTGGTCAGCCCGTAGCCCATTGTGATGTCACGGAGGTGTCTACTGAATGGAATGGTACCCTTACCTGTTGCAGTGACGTAAGGCAGGCGCTTACCGAATGCAAATGGCGTCGTCTCGGGAGAGGTCCGATCTCGATATTGCTGTAGAAGGTTCGTTTCTGTTGCGCACTCACCATACAATATATTATATATAGTACGGTAGGTCGGTCCATAGCCTCTATATATGACCTCGACACTCATATTTACCTCGGCGCTTCGCGCCTCGGTAAGTATGTAAGCACCTCGGTCGTATATATCAGCTATGGACCTCCCTACCGTACTATATATATTACATATATACAGTGCAAGTTGCAATATATATATATATATATTAAAGGTGGGCGGTATTGACTTTTTTCAATACTGAATAACTATTCCCACCAATACCTTGGTATTACTAAAAACTGACTAAATGGGCTAATTAGACTTCATTGATTGACTGAATCTGTTTTTGAAAGTGTTTCAACTGTTCTCTTGCAATCAATCATCAATCAATCAATCATACACAGCTTTGTCTCCAATGCTGGAGGTCGCTGGAATTATTTTCTAACAGTTCTGTGCAAGAAATAGTTCACATCATGCTGTACTAAATAGTTCAATAATTAACTGTTCAATTTACTTTCAGATCATCAGCCCATCTTTTCCTTGGTCTTCCTCTCGGTCGCTTCCCGGGCACATTCTCCATATACACCTTCTTTACCATCCTGTCATCTGTCATTTCTTCCATCTTCTTTAACCATTCTGTCTTCTTGTTCTCTACTCTTAATACCACTGCCACCTGTCCCAGTCTTGATCTAATATCAACATTCCTCACTTTGTCCAACATAGTCACTCCTTCCACTCTCCTCAGGCATCTCATTTCAAAGGCTTGTATTCTGCTCTTGTGTCTCTCTAGCAGGGTCCAGGTCTCACATGCATACAACAGAGTTGGCATCACCGTGGCATTGATCACTCTAAGTTTTGTTGCCTTGCTCAGTTCTCTTCGATCAATTATCTCTTTTCTCATAGCTCCAATCACTTTGGATGCTGCTCCTATTCTGTGGTCTACCTCTGCTTCACATGATCCCTCTTCATCTAACATGGCTCCTAGATACTTCATTGTCTTCGCATTTTCTATCTCCACTCCATTTACTGTAATGTTGCATGTGCCTCCTCCTCTCTTCACCACCATTACCTTTGTCTTTCCCCAATTGATTGTCATTCTCCATTTCATCATCACTTCATCCAGCACCTTCACATTTCTTTCTGCATCCTCATCTCTTTCTGTCACTAACATTAGGTCATCGGCAAACAAGAGAAGCTGTATTGTGCCTGCTTCCATTTCAACTCCTCCTTCAAACCTCTGTTTTGCCTCCCTCACAATGTTGTCCATAAAGATGTTAAATAGCCATGTTCTCTTGCAGAAAGCATTAATTTGCAAACCAGCATTGCTCAAAATACTCACAAAGTTAGGATACCTCCGGATATTGTATTGCAAAATCCATATAATTTATTGCGAATGAAAACACGGCCAAATACAAGTGAAGCTCAGATTTGAAGCAGACTTATTTACCAAGTTGATGGATGCCAGTATGAAAATATTAGTTACAAATGTAGCTCATACCAAGTAATACCAAAAAGCATTGGTATCTCAGTATCCATATACAACATACCAATAATATTCGGTATCCAGTAAACAACACCGAAGTTAACTATATACCATATTTGTCCATATAGAGGCCGGGTCCCGAATAGTGGCCGGCGTCGCAATCGACACGGAATGCCTCTCGATCCATGCTTTTGTGCTCCTTAGCAACTGCAAGTCGCTTGTCACACTTCACAGTTGCCAAGGATCATCAGAGTTGCAAGAGTGATGTCTAAGAGAAAGTCGTACAATGTCTCCTTCAAGTTGAAAGCCGTTGAGTGCGCAGAGAAGACGACCAAAGAATCCACTGCCACCTTATACACGTGGTGGCCTCTAACAATGCTCTCTTTCACGACAGAACTAGTCGCGTGCGAATCTTGACTTGCAGTCATTCTCCCCCATGCGCGGAGACACAATACTATACACCACTGATTTTATATTGGAAACAAGGCCAAGTATTAAGAAAACAAGTATTTCGAGTTAAAAAACTCGTGGGGCGCCGGGGCGCCCTTGAACTCGAACTACTTGCTAACAACTTCCCTGTGTATGTTCAATAGTTCAGACAGTTGGGCATGCAGCATTGCTGCTGGTGTGAAAGATACATCACAATGCCATAGACTGGGGTTGCAAAGGTTTCAAGTCTCCAGACCAGGAAGTCATCCAGTGAAAGCACCCCTACCAAACTGTCAAAATGCTTTGCTGACACTTTTTAATTTACATAACATTCTGAATGTGCCTGGAGGAGGAGTGTGCTGGCTAAAAAGGCCACCCTAACTGGTAATGACATGATTGGATTTGTCTCCCATTGGCCAACGCACAGGAGAATAGTTAGATAAGCTTTCTACTACAATACTATTACTTAAACATGTTCTAGAAAGACTACGCGTTCCTTGGATACACGGCGAAATACGAAGAAAGATGATTATGAGCCTAGCAAACAGAGAGCGTCGAGCGCGGCCATTTTACAATGTCCGTCAGTGATAATTGGAGCTGTATCTCGCAGAAGAGTCTTTCGTTAGGCTTTTTACGAGTATCACTCTATCAGCACATGTTCTTGAACACATTTCGTTCGATTAAGATACAGTGAAACGCCATTAGAGATGATTTTAAGGTTTGTAAAGATTGACGTGAGTGCTGCCATTTGCAAAATGACAGAAATATATACAGTGCAAGTTACAATATACACCACTAATCTAAAGTAAATAATATAATATAATATAATATAATATAATTCCCGGGTGGTTTGGCAGCCCTCATGAACATGTGCTAGGTATGGCTTTGAAGTATGAGAGATTTTAACACTTTTAAATGAGACGGAATTTTTAATTAGGTCTTCGTTCTTCTACAAGCAGCCCGCAAAATGCTTATATAAATGCACATAGGAGAACACTTAATGTATGGTGCATTTATATCGATGCATAGTGGTATCTTGTATATTAATGCAACTCGGCTCGTTGAGACATGAAACTTGGTGGACACGTCCAAGTGGTCCACCTTCCTATGTTATTAGCGGGATTTCTTAATTAGTCTCAAAATGGCCGACATATGTGAGGTGTATGATTTATACAACCAGCCAGGCCCACTCAGTCATGACACTTTGTGAACCTAGCCAGATAATCCGACTGTT
Source organism: Ianthella basta (assembly GCA_964019415.1). Lineage (NCBI taxonomy): Eukaryota > Metazoa > Porifera > Demospongiae > Verongiida > Ianthellidae > Ianthella > Ianthella basta. Next base: position 1,243,711 of record OZ025879.1, read on the forward strand.
CATGTCATTAACAGGATTTCTTAATTAGTCGCAAAATGGCCGAGAAAAGTGAAGTTCATTGCATATCCCACCAACCCAGCCCCGCTAAGTAGTGATACTAAGTGGACATAGTTAGATGGTCCATTTGCTCATGTCATTAGCAGGATTGCTTAATTAGTCACAAAATGGAGGCGACCTTTTGAACAATCACATTTTGACACCAATTTGTAGGCATTTGCTGCTATGCTGGAGCAGAGCAGCACCCACATATACACATGCTCACAACTATTCAGCCACAATATCCTGCTACTATACCACCACATATATAGATAAATACAACCACCATCACCACCACCACAGTGGAAGTTGCAATGAGTAGTATATTATGTGCTAGAGCTGCAAGAAAACAGACCACCACATCAGGCGCTGCCACCACATACTACTACCACCACCACACAGTGCAAGTTACAATATTACAGCCACCACATGCATTCCTAGATGGAAATGACTGCCACCACCACCGCCACTCAGTGCAAATTACAATGCATACATTCAGTATATGCACCATTGCTCTAGAAAAAAGCACCACCGCCACCACCACCACACAGTGCAAGTTACAATATCACAGCCACCATCACCTGTGCCAGTAGAGTATCTACGACAGTTGGTCATAGAAAAAGACCACCAGTGCAAGTTACACTAGCCACCACCACCTGTGCCAGTAGAGTATCTGCGCTAGTTGGTCATAGAAAAAGACCACCAGTGCAAGTTACAGCCGGGCAGTACCTGCACCGCCGCCATTGGAGTGCACGCTGCAGCAAGCAATTGTAACTTGCCTAAGGGCATGCCATTGAATTTCTTCCCATGCACTCTCAATTCAATGGCATGCCCTTAGGCAAGCTTACATTTGCTTGCTGCAGCGTGCACTCCAATGGCGGCGGTGCAGGTACTGCCCGGCTGTAACTTGCGCTGGTGGTCTTTTTCTTCAGCCATTGAGCGCATTCACTTTCTGGCACATGTGGTGGTGCGAATGGTGCGTGCATGTGCTGGCCTGGAGCCACTGTAACTTGCACTGGTGGTCTTTTTCTATGACCAACTAGCGCAGATACTCTACTGGCACATGTGGTGGTGGCTACTGTAACTTGCACTGGTGGTCTTTTTCTATGACCAACTAGCGCAGATACTCTACTGGCACAGGTGGTGGTGGCTAGTGTAACTTGCACTGGTGGTCTTTTTCTATGACCAACTGTCGTAGATACTCTACTGGCACAGGTGATGGTGGCTGTGATATTGTAACTTGCACTGTGTGGTGGTGGTGGCGGTGGTATATATATATATACATACGAACATGAAGCCATACGAATACCTAAATCTGAAAACACTATAGGGGCGCCTTCGGCGCCCCAAATATATAACAATTTTAATAGAAGCCGGGCTTGAATAGAAGCTGGGCTCAAATAGAGGCTGGTCGAAACTCCCGGGAAAGAAATAGAGGCCCGAGCCTCTATTCAGACAAATATGGTAACTATACCAAAATACCGCCGACCCCTTTATATATGTGGAAAGCAATTTGTTTTGTATGTGGGTTATAATGGATGTTACAGAAACTACCAGAATCTGTGCAACAGAAATGCAAACAGAGCAAAGCATGACTTAGCCACACTCATAATGCATGACAGTGCTCCAAGTAGGTCACATCACAGGCAATTGAGTGTGTACTCTGAATGTAATGACGACACTTTGTACCTTTCTGTTGCAACATTTTCACAGATCTCTGTGCATTGCCTGTTATAAATGCATTTCCACTAGCCAAATATCTTGAACAATCTGCAGCTCCTGTTCTGCAGATTGGTCGAGATGAGTCTACCTATCTACTAGTGTTGCCACGATAATCGCGATACACGATATGTAATACATATAGTACGGTAGGGAGGTCTATAGCCAATATATAGGACCGAGGCGTGAAGCGCCGAGGTAAATATGAGCGCCGAGGTCCTATATAGAGCTATAGACCTCCCTACCGTACTATATGTCTTATATAGTATGGTGAGTGCGCAACAGGAACGAACCTTCTGCAGCAATATCGAGCCTAGACCTCTCCGGCGACGACGCCATTTGCATTCCATAAGCGCCTGCATTACGTCACTGAACCTTCTGGAACGGGCTACAGCACCATTGCATTTAACGTCTACCTCTCCCGCTCAAATCTAGGGGACCCCTTAGCTTCACTAATGCATTGTGAGCTAGGGTTCCCCGGCCAGCTACCTATCCAATTGTCTACCTAGCCCCGTAACTAGAAGCAGCATGGTACCATATTGGAACCCTGCTTGGTGTTAAAGGCGTGGTACCCCGATGTGGCCTTTGACCTTTGACCCCTGTGCTGGCACCACATAGTGATTAATATAACTTAGAGGCCACATCTGGGGGAGACCCACCACCCTTTCACGCTTTGTGAGAAAGCGGAGAAAATCATAAGGTAAGGCATGTGAGCTGGGTCATGGATGACTGAGATGGGATGAAGAGTGAGAGCAATTGAATAAAAAAACACCCTTGAATGAGAAGATGAGAAAGGAGTGAAAATGGAGTGCGTGATGGGTAGAAATACTGCTACTACTGTTACAGACAATGGCAAAAAAAATCCTGCCAATGCGCCGAGGGAGCACGAGGCAAGTGCTGCGCATGCGCAGAGCCCTGCGACATAGTCTGACGTGCCTCACGTGCGCAACGCACCTAGCCATGACGTATATACTGGCGAAGCTCCCGAGTTACGCCGATAACTACGTTCAACCAGGGTTAAACTACATTCAGTAGACGCCTCCGTGACGTCACAACAGGCTTCAGGGCTGACCAATTAGAATACTGCGCGCCTATTGGCAGTATGCTGACCAATGAGATTACCGAATTCAAAATAATGCACAGTCAGCAGTTTTGGTTGTGGCCGTGACAGGATGCTGGACAGAGAGTCCTGAAAATGCTTCTTTTCTGGCATAACACCGACTTCGATGCGGACTCAGAACTAGAGGGGACAATTTTAACCACATTTGAGAGCTTTCGACGATATCCAGCTGGACTTTGTGTTCGTCATCTGAAGAAGTCGCTCAACGGACTGTGTCTGCGCGTCTTCCACGCCATAGTTTCGCGCAACAGAGCCGGACTCAGTGCTCGGTTCCTAGAATACGTCCCTCTACGCATGTATCTTGTCCAACTGACTTTCCTTCGTGCGACGATTTTTAGCGGTCGCATTTTTTCTTGGAGCGTCAAGATCCTCCGCAGCACTGATTGTCATGGCCACAGTGAAATGGTAAGACTGCTTCGCTTGACAGTACACACATTTGGCTCTGGTTTCATTACATTCCTTCTTGATATCAGACCTGTTGCGCAATCAGAGCTTTGATATTGTGATATCAGACCTCTTTTCAGGTCTATATCACATATATAGGACCACCTGCCAATGCTTAAATCCCTATAGTTGTGCAATCACCATACTATATATTGCGATATATACACAATATTGCAATACAAAAGCAGTGTTCTTCCTGTCACGATATTGGCCTAATCTCTGCTGCGATGCTGACCAACTGACCTTTCTTTTTGAAAAACCTGAGTAACAGCTGGAAAGCCATGTATGCATGTACCTCACCTGTTTGCATTAATGCTTGCTGTATTAATCTATGTGTTTGGCTTATATCTGGCACCGTGCCAATTGTTCATTAATATATATCGGGATACACAATATATCGTGATACAAACCTACAATAACCGTGATACATATTTTCCTGTATCGTGGCAACACTACTATCTGCTTGGTCTTACAGTATACCTACAGTACTAATGTCTAATTTTACATATTTTGAGTTCTTTTAATGTGTCCACTGTTTGAAGAAATCTTACTGTTGCAGTTATTCGTCTACTTCCATACTCTTAATGTCATTTAGGAATTCTCACCTCACTAGATTTCCCGCTGAATACATCAAGCTGGAACTTGTCAAAGACCTTCACACTGGTCACTTGCAAATTTTGCAATTCCTTCAAGTGTTCCTTTAATTCATGCTCTGTGGTGCCAACATCTTCCATGGCAATGTAGAAGAGGAGTTTGACACTGCCTTTCTCCCACCCAGCAAATAGGGCTGTATCAAGGCCAATCCGATACATGAGGAAACTCTTCATTTGCAGAATACGGTGCAAAGAATAGCTGTGGGGATCCACGTTCACAGCGATAGACATGAGCATACACCTGGGAGGGGGCTCAGGCTTGATACTTCTCTCTCTGCATTGTTGTAAGGTCGTTACCACTTTTGCCTGAACATTTTCTTCATACCTACTCATCAATTTCTGCAGTCTTTCATCTGCAAGATACTTTACTACTAACTGGGCAAACTCAAAGTTGAGGAAGTCCCAATACTTAAGTAAGGCACTCATCAATTCATCTGCCGTACTAGGAAGGGATCCTTGGCCTGTTGGATCCTTTGACTTCAATTTTATTTCAATGCATGACTTCAGTGCACTAAGACCGTTAATATTAAGCCTGTGAACTGCTGCATCAATTTCAGCAACCAGCAAAGAAAACTCATCTGAAAGATCATCAATGATGGGGAACTGTATCTGCCATTGAAAGTCAGGTCCACTGGGGGTTAGCCCTACAGGGAGAATAACCATAACCATGCAAGTATAATATTCTTACTGCATGCTTAGCTTACATTTCATACAACAAATAAATGAATTAGAGCTCTTTATACTAGGTTGTAGCTATTTTGCATACAGATTCAATTATATATGCGCACACACAAGCAATATTACACTCTAAATCATAGAAAAAACAAAACAAGAATGCGACGAAGATAAGGAAACTCATTAATAATACTTCTGAAGGGGTTTCATATCATTGTCTTTTAGAATAAAATGGGATAACAACACACAATAGTACAATAGTATTAGCTAAATCCCCACATTCAGACTAGTTTGTCTAGATGCAGTCACAACTGTCTGGCATTGATGTCTGACGCACAGGCACTAACTTATTGAAGCTCATTGTGTATAATAATGTATTATAATTATATATATACTTGCATTATATATATCACCATCCCACCATTGCAATCAATTAATTTAAACCTAGTGTATAAAAAATTCGTTTAGAACTAAAAGGGATTTAGGAATGGCCAGCAGAAAAAGCATAGAAACAAGCAACAGTAACTCAACACCATAATGAACCACATTGCCATGAAGTTCGCTATGCATTCCTAATTTCTAGTACAGCTACATGGGCCCAAATGTCTAGCTAGCTAGTCCCATGTAGCTACGAGAAAATTAGGAATGCATAGCAAACTTCACGGCAATGTGGTTATCATGGTGTTGAGTTACTGTTGCTTCTAGGTGCCTTGCTTGCATGCTGTCTTGTCCCACTGAACAATAACCCAGGTGTTTGCCCCATTGGGGTTGGGGAGGTGGCCTGACGTATTGTCTGCAAAGCTGTAATAAGAGTAGTGAGAAAGGCATCATGATGGCAACTGGCCCACTGCGGGCGTGTTCAGGTAGTGGGAGTGGCTGTGAGGTGGCTGTTCATGCCATGAGGGAGGTGTTTGACGAACCTGAAGTTGAAGGTACTCTGTTGTCAATACCACAAATGCTTTTAATGCTTTGAACCGAAAGGTGGCCCTCCAGAACATGAAATATGTTTGTCTTGCTCTTGAAATTGTGTTGACAAACTGCTACCAATCACCAATAAGATTGCTTGTGTCTGGTGGAGCAGAGTTTCTTTCGAAAGAAGGAACAATACAAGGAGAACCTCTAGGTATGGCAATGTTTGCGCTTTCCAATGTTTCCCTCATACTCAAGCTAATGGCGTGTGTCGAACGGTCTATCAGGCTTGGTTTGCAGATGATGCCACTGTAGCAGCATCCTGTGAATGACTAAAACAGTGGTGGGATGCACTGTCAACCTTCAGGGCCCACTTTAGATACTCTCCAAATGCCAGTAAGACCATACTTGTTGTGAAGGATGAGCATGAACAGATAGCCAAATCCTTATTTTCGGACACTGGCATCACAATCACCACCCATGGCAAGAGGCACCTGGGTGCAGCTATAGGTTTGAGTGCCATTGTAGAAGAATATGTACGTGGGAAAGCTGATGAATAGATGGAGAAAGCGAAGAAGTTAGCCATTATTGCCGTCAGTCAGCCCCAAGCTGTGCATGCAGCTTTTGTGCATGGAAGTAGGAGCAAATGGACTTACCTCCTTAGAACCATTCCACAGTGTGGTCCCTACCTTCAGCCCCTGGAGGATGTCATCCACCAAAAGTTAATTCCTGCACTGACTGGATAATCACCTTGCTCAGAAATGGAAAGAGCACTACTGGCCCTCCCGGCAAGACTGGGGGGATGGGTCCGATGAACCTGGTCACAGTGTGTGTCTACGAGTATGAGGCATCTAAACTGGTAACAGCAAAGGCAAATTCCTACAAATTCCATCATTGCACAGGAAAGCACCTTCACAATGGACCCTATGGCAAAAAATCCAGCCAAGGCTGCAGTGACAAAGGCAAAGAGTGAAAGGCAACCAGAAGAGGTGAAGAAAGTATATGACCAGCTGCAATCAGCAGCGCGTAAATTGCTTGACTGTGCTAGCAAGACAGATGCCTCATCATGGGTTTCCACCCTGCTCATCAAAGAGCATGGTTTCTGCCTCAGCAAGGGTGTATTTAGGGATGCCATCAGTTTGCATTACAGCTAGAATGTACAGAATGTGAGTTCAACATGTCCATGTGGTACTCCATTCTGAGTTGATCATGCAATGTCATGCCACAGGGGTTGTCTACCTACCCTACGTCACAATGAGATCCAGACCTAGTGGCAGAGCTGCTGAGGGAAGTGTGCCACAACTGTAATAACTTGGTTGCAGTCGATGAACAAGTCGCAACAACTTCTCCGCACTCAAACTCAAATCAATAAACAACAGCAGTTACACACAGTCCACAAGCACTCTATAATAACAAAAGTTCCGGAACATGCCAGCTTAGTACACAACTAAGCAATTACAGATCCACGCAGAAAGACAATTACATAGCAAGCACACTGAATATAACAGCTACAAGGCAAGCACACTACATGTGAAACATAAAGGCAAACATATGACATTGCAATGCAAATACATCAAGTACACAACAATGAGCCTAGGCTGCAACCTCTAGATGGTGAACATAGACTTAGCAGCCCTGTACAGAATGCACGAAGGAATGAAGAAGCGAGAGTATGGTGAAAGAGTGAGGGAAGTTGAACGAGGAGTGTTTACCCCCCTATTGTCCTGTCAACTACAGGGGTATGGCAAGAGAGTGCACTATCTTATTCAAAAGGGTTGCTGATGCCATCGCAGAGAGAAGAAAACTCCACTACTCTCAGGTAATGGGTTGGCTTCAATGTAGGACCTCATTCGCTTTAAATTAATCAGATCTGCAATCATGGAGCCATCAGAGGCTTCAGATTGAAAAGATCATGTGATTTTGCCAGCAACATCCCCTTGCCTCTTCTGAGAGCAAGGTGGGCTATTAATGACTCTGCTATGTGTAAATTTTAAAACATCACGACCTGATCTGTTATTCTGTCCTTTTTAAATGAAACACTTTCAATGCATGCGTTACATATATTAGGAAAAAATAAAAGCTGTGACTAACGTGTTGCCAGTGAGTAGCTGACGCATCGTATCTGCTTCCAACCTAGAGAAAACATCTCCAGAAGGATGACCAAGCCTTGCTGAGACTTGAAAGCACTTGATGTTTTCTTGACTATAGTTGGGAGTCACTAATTACTTCCAGAAGACGTGAGATGGCGTAAGGCATGCAGAAACCTGCCAGAACTTGTCCAATCATTTGGATAACACTTAAATGCCAACCAATTGGTGTGAAGATTTGCATCTTAGACTGGCTCACTAGACTATCCCATCTAAATGCCGGGCGATTAGGGCTGGGAAAGAACGGTTTAGTGGCAGTAACGATTAGTTCACACCTTTTTGCCCAATCAGATGTGTTTGGCAGGAATTCATGCTAATAGTATTCATTGGTTGAGGAGCTTCTGTTACACAAGAGTGGGTCTTCACGCTGTGGCTGTGCTCTGGCTTTGGTGATTGACAAGGGCTCGAAGCTCATCTATCCCTCACTCTATTCCTCCACTTCCTCTCTTGGATCACTTTCTCATAGGAGATTGACCGAACGACACGGGTACAGTTGCAATGAGCCACTCACCCATGTAGAAATTGAGAAGAATGCACCAGCAATGGTATCACGCAACGTGCGCTTCCTTGCTTCATGTTCTGAATGCTAGAACACTGATACATAGCAAGCGAGACAAAGGCTACCTTCTTCCTTGTTCGGATTTTCCCCTCTAGAGTCAGCCTATCAGTCTTCACCAACCTGTACTTTTGTTCTAGTGGTTGGCAGCAGCAACTGCAAAAGCGTTTGTACTGTACCATCTCGCCCAATGTATGGTTTGGCCCAATTGCGCAGATTTACCATAGGGTATTGCTTATGAATTGCACAATACAATAGGTGTGAGCTTGATAATGCGAAGGTGTGAACATCACTCCACTTCATTCTGGGTTTTCCTTGAGGGTGCTTTCCTGGAACCCCATCATCATACACTATCTTCATCACTCTACCGCTGCTCATCTCCTCTAATCTTTGCTTCCACTTCTGCTGCCATCTATTTACCAGATCCAAAACTCCCTCCTGCCTCACTCTGCCCCTAAGATCCATGTTTCTTATTCTATTTAGCCTTGACACCCTCCTCTATCCATCTTAACACTAGCTCTCATTTGCATAGCTTGCATTCTTCGCTTATGTCTTGCTTCACACCCTTGCTTCACGCCCATAAGTCAATGTGGGAATCACCATAGCATTCACCACCCTCAATTTTGTCCCCTTTGTCAATTCCTCCCTTCCCAGCGCTGTGCTTCCAATGGCCCAACCATCCTTGACGCTATTCCTACTCTCTGCTCCACCTCACTGTCCATACTCCCACCACTAGTGATCATTGTCCCAAGGTACTTCATCTCCTTTACTTGTTCCACTCTCTCACCCTAAACTTTGACATTACACACCTCATGCTCTTCCAACCCTCATAACCCTCGTCTTTTGCCAGTTGCTTTCATTCCCCATTCATCCAAACTATCAGTGGAATTCCAGTATAATAAATTACTGATACTGACACTGATACAGAAAGGCACACACAAAATACGCAGACTTAAATTAGTCCACGGCACGGCTCAGTTAGCTAGTTTATATAGGTATGTGGCAATCCAATACATTTACCCCGAAAATATACCTTTTCCTTTCAGCTTGCTTTTCCAGTGGCCGTAGCCATTCGTCTCCAAAGTGTCACAAAAGCGATCAAATGTCCTCTCCTCTTTAGTGAGTAGAATCTCGATCAACACGTCAATGCCATCAACGTTACTGGGTTTGTCGTTAACACGCGAGTACTCGATCTCTGTTAGCAGTGGGCGCAGTGCTGGCAAAAGGTTAGCAATAATTATGCCAGTTCTCAACTCGTTATGATGCCCTCTCAGGGAAACTTTCCACGCAGGGTCTCCTACCCTTTCTGCCATTTTTTTACACTAATAGGCGACATAATAGGTGGTCGAGTGGTGTGGATTTGTACATAAAATGGCTGCTAGTACATCCACGGCTGTCTGCATGGATTATAGCGAAAATGGTAACCTAGTAAACAGTGGAAGATTGCAATTACGCACCCTCCGGGTGAACTAACGCTACAGTGCAAAAGTAGGCTTGCACCACCTACCAAACAAGCAATTGACTTCGTCACTAGCTAGCTATTTAACTAGCAATAGCTAGCTACACTTCTTGTTTTCCGTACGGTGGAAGCCAATACTAGTGGCATTATACACAGAGTTTGTACACAGCTTACATTAGAGCAAAGTTTTCATAGAGCAATTAGGTAACAAACCTTTGCATGTGCGTTATGTGTCGCTTATTATAACTAGGGCATACATAAAAATGCAACCAGCCTCGCTTGAATGTATATAGCTAGCTACTTCACTAAAGTAGTACTGTACAATGCATGAGCGTAACTCGACCAGGGCTAGTACATTTTGGGTAATAATAGAACTGCAATCTGCTTTCACTGGCTGTCAGAAAGAAGGGATAGCAAGCCAGACGAAGCACTGGATGGCAACAGACCCATCAACACCTACATATTTGGAGCTGCGCAGGGAAAGCCCGTCCGTGCTGTGCTAACACAGTACGCGTCATCGCTTCACCCGAGTGAATTACCTAAGAACAGTAAGACCGGCGCTTTCGACCAGTGGACTCCCTGTTCCGTTCTTTGTAATTCCTGAGTTTGGTGGCGTTCTGTTCCATAGTGTTTGCATGATCATGAAAAGTGAACAAACTAAATTAGCTATAGTACGTACCAACATGACTCATCTTTGCGGCTCATTCCTAGCTAGCTATAGTTCAAATTTTATACCATAATGTAGCTATACATGCACCAATGTCACCACGACTTATGTACACAACAATTTACTATCCAAAGTACAAAACGAAGTAAAGGTATTAATTTTAAGCTGTTTAGCTAGCTATCTCAGTGCGAATCAGATCAGCTACCTTGCTATGGCCACTGTCAGAGGAGTTCAACCCTATAATCTATATGCTATATTAGTGCAAGATATTACATAGCATTGCTCAGTTATTCAGCTTGTAGACTATCTGATAAGCTGGGTAGGTCATATCATTGCGAGGTACAATGTAAATGGGACAACCATTAAGCCTCCCTTCAATGCTGTCGTAAGACTTTGTGACTCCGCCTTCCTGCTGTGGCATTTCAGGAGGACCATGGCCACGGAGTTGACTTGGATTCAGGCAAACGTATGTTTCTCCAAGCACCACTCTAGCAACCAGCAAGTAGAACATGCTCCCTCGGCAGTGCACATACCCTTGGTGAGACAGGGAGGCATCTTTGGCAAAGTAGATTCCTCTTCCGTACAGGCCCTGGGCACTCTGGACTACATCAAAGCTCTTCTGCCCACTGTAGATTGTCTTGGGGTCAACTGAGCCTGTTCCATGAAACACATTCTCTTCACGACAATATCCACCCTGCCTTTCTAGGATAGCATTTCGGCGATTGATAAAGTCTCTCCATAAGTAGACATTTTGAATCCTTTCGATGTTGAAAATGGTCACATTGCAAACCCCCATGCTGCTGAGGAACAGCTCTTCCATGCTGTTGTACTCTGGGGAGCCTAACTTTAGGGGAACTACCTTCAGCTTTTCATCATCTATAAAGGGAAGCCAATCATCAGGGAATTCTGAGGAAAAGCAAGCATGTATGGAGAAATACAGTAGTACTGCTACTATATAGACAGACATACTAAACTGAATAATTCATTAAAACACTTACGCCCCTTCTACCTCATGCCTACTGTACATTAGATACTGCCCCTGCTGAAAAGGTATAAACATTACATAAAGCACAGTGCATGCGTCTCTTGTAAGGTATCCCATGCAACCACTCACGTGCAGGGTCCAGTGGGGTTCTTCTCCTGGCAAGAACAATGTGTCGAATGGGCTCCATCACGGGTGCAATACAGGGTATACTTCCCACCTTTGTCAAAATGGCCTCTACGGCTGCAACAACCTCTTCTGCCTCTTCAAAGTGTTGCATGTAGGCCAGCACAGGAGCCATTATAGGTGTGTTGTAGTCAGGGTAACGGCACCTCAGGTAGTGCCTGGACACCTGCAGGACCTGAGGCATGAGGTCAAGAGGAGGGTCCTTTGGCCAGTGGGTGTTGTCCTGGAGCTCCTGACACAGGTCTCTGACATTGGTCTGCTCAGAGAGCATCTTGTTAAGACCACACAGTGCAAGAAAGAGAGTTTTTAGGCTCTTTTCAACACTCTCATGTGCCAAAAAGCACACCTGAGCAGGAAATACGTGCACAGCATCAACTGTATTTCCCTCAAGTTGGAGCTTTTCCTTGGAAGATGTCAACAGTGACTTTGCTGCTTCGTAGTCATTAAGAGCTTGAAGCAACCACATTTTTGCATGTTCTAAGTTGGGTTGGGGAGGAGGCTCCTTATCTAGACTTTGCCACAGTGCGTCGCGGTTCCTGTATCCTCCTCGCCATAGGCTAGAGACACCACCACCCCCTCCTCCTCTGCTGTGTTGTCTTTTCCTGTGCAACCCAGAGCCTCCATGGGCAAATGAATCTGCTTCCATCTGTCCACCATATCCTCCTCCACCAGTACATCTTTCAGGAGGATTTTCATTCTTCTTCAGTAGCTCATCAACAGTCTCTCTCAGCTTCTGAAGTTCTAACAGCTCTAGGTGAGGCTCAGCTGCCCTTACAAGAACATCTGATAAACGTCTGAATGCTGCAGACTCTTTCCTAGTACACAGGTAGTGAAGATGATGTGCAAGACGCTGACTGGCATAGAGGATGTGTGAGTTTGGCAGTTGTTCTGCAGTCAGCTGGGACAGCAAGTTTTCTAGCTGCACCTTCAAGTGTTCATCATCTTCTATAGACAACTCCAAGATAGACAGTGGCTCGGAGGGTGCTTCTTCAGTATCATCAACCTCTACCACTAAGTCCCATTCTTTTGCAATATGGGTTGCCTGCTGTGGCTGCAGGTATTTGGCAATGAACAGCTGTGACAGTGGTACATCAGCTGTATTGTCTTCCCCAGGTCCAACACGCAACTTACAAGCAGATAACCCATCCTCTTCAAAATCTCTATCCTCGGACATGACAACAACCTGGGCATTGATCAACTGACCATCAAGTGAGTAATACTTCACAATCTCATTTTCCCTGTAAGAACACATGATGATGTTATCCAGATATCCCTTGTGTGGAACAAGCTCTCCAAGGTCAGTCACCAAGGGTTCCTTTTCAGTTCCATGTTCATACATTGGAATTCTGAGCCTATTCAGAACCATAGGAATGGTCTCAGGGCTATCACAGAATATCATTTTAATCAGCTTGGCATTGTCCCTGATGACACCTCCCATGTGCTGATTGATGCCCCAGGCAAACTCATACATCAAGTCATCCATGTCCACTGTCCTCTGGTGCGGAGATATGTAAGCAATTGCCTCACTGGAATCAGGGATCTCCGTCCATACAAAACTGAAGGTGTCTTCTCTTTCAGATTTGGGCAATTCCTGCCCATGTTCATCGTGAAGAACTGTCTTGATCATCTGTACACACTTCACTGTCACTCCAAGCAATCTCACATGTACAGTCTCTGCTAGTTCATTTGTTGGCGGTGTCTTGGATTCAAATTTAATAACTCGTAGAATACCATTGTACAACTCATCTGAGTGCAAAATTTCCTGCAGCTTCATGACATGCTTACATCCATGCTCTTTTCCCTCTGACCATGCCACTTGTTCTTCATTACAAATGATGTGCTCATTCTCCATGTCAATGTGAGGACGTTCAGAGATGATGAAGCTGAGGAGACGTACTCCCAGACACTGAGGAAGGGTGATATTCCCATAGTCATCTTCTGGTGGTGTTTTCACCATTTGATACTTGACAGACCTCTCATTTAATCTATCTGCAATCCATAAAGCATCATCCAACACCAGCTGGGATGCATCAATGAGTTTGTTATCCATGGACAGTAATGGAATATTTCCACTCTGGAACACCACCAACTCGGGGCCTTTGCACTTTTCTTCTGTTCTGGTCAACTCTACTAAAGAACTGTATGCTTGTTCAGCTAGCCTTTTGTCATTGGGGTCATCACCAATCCCCTTCCTGTGCAGCTGTCTCAGAATGTGAAGGCACTGAGAGATCTTTAAACTATCAGTCACACCAGCTAGTTTGAGGAATGTTTTGAACTGTCGACAAGAAGAAGGCACCCTTCTCACATAAGGGTACAGGTCACACTCTCGGGGCATGTTCCCACACACCATGTCTGCTGATAGCAGCTGGAAGTTTGAGAATTTGCTTCGTTGAATAAAAATACACTTGCAATCACACAACACTGCAGAAATTGGTGCTCCATCCCCTTTAAAACCATCAATGTACTCATAATGGGCTTCAAATAGCTGTCCAATTTGTTGCACTAATGCAAACTTCTTTCTAACTGGCAACTCATGGCACTGTTGAAGGATTTGAACTACAGAGGCCAGGTTATGTGCAACTACAACAGCATTGAGTTCAATCACACCAAGGGTGTGAAGATAATCACTAAGATAATCACTAGCCTTTGGGCGCTCTGGAGAAAAGAATGTTGGTAAAACTGGTTTATAAAAGCAAGCCAACTGGTAGTCAGCTTCATTTCTTAGGAGAACACTGTTCCTCAGTGTGGTCCACTTTTGGCTTGATCTCTCAAGGGAAGGAACAACTTTCTTGAATGTTTCATGAGGTTCAGGATCAATTCTGCAAGGGACACAGCAAATGGAGCCGGCCTCTATCAAAAAGCTTCTGGACAGTACTGTCTCCGTTTCGGAATCAACCAGTCTCTTTGCTAAGTAGTCCAAAAGGAGGGTTGCTTTCTCTATGCATGGTTTCTGCTCCTCTGCACAACCCAGCTCCAGTTTCTGAATGTCTTGAGCCAGAGATTGTGCAAACCTGAGCCAGTCATCAGCAGAAACTTCTCTGCAGAGACCTAAATGACCAAGAAAATCCAAACGTTCTGAATCACTCTCATCATCCCAGGGGCTAGGTGGGAACATTTCTGCTGGGCAGAATGCCTCAAAAAGTGGTATGGTGTGGTCACATAGGTCAGCAGCACAAGTTGGCCCTTTGGGAGTCTGCAGAAATGGAACTGACTTCAAATGTTGGAACACAGTATTCCATGTAACCCTTGTTTTCTTGGTATACCTGACAAGCTTGTAAAGCCAGAAGATACCCTCTATGTGTTGCTGCAGTAAGTCTGGGATTAGGTCATGGGGCAGTTTGCTAAAGAGTGGTATGAGAACACTGCTGTACAGTTCAAGTGACACCCTATACCACACAGTAACACCAACTTTCGCCATAAAGCCTTCACAGAATGCAGGTACCACCAGGAAAGCAACATTTGCAGCCTTGCTCATCTCATCTAGACCACTGTGAGGTAGATCTTTTGGCACACCATGAGCACCTCTGTATCCATCAATGGCCTTCAGCTCACCACTGACTAAAAAGAAAAGAGGCAGTTCTTTGAGCCACGGAATTGTTGTTTCCACTTTCCTGATAGCACTGCTTTCTTGAAGAAATCGGATAAACTCCATAACTTCTTCTTCTTTGGGATGGATAGATTTCTGCATTAAATCATTCTTGTACAATCGTAGCATTTGGAGAATGTCATCTGGATTATTGGGCTTGGCAAACAAGTATTCAAAGGTAAAGTATTGGGCGGACTCTCCAGCTTCAGTACGAAATACTTTTCCAAAGTCTACAACAGGAAAACCAAACTTGCCAGTCAAACTCATCTCTGGTTCCTCAAACAGAATGCGTTTTCCATGGGACAGTGGGTGAAGCTTGTTATCAATTGTTGGAATAACTGAAAAATGGTGAAAAACTCCTCCCTTTCCACTCTCTACACAGACTGCATCCAGATACTTCCAAAACTGAGCCAAGGTCTTTAAATAATCTTGAGACAGATCAATAACTTGGCCATCTCTTGGCAATTGGAGGTGCTTGACAACCAGTTCAGGGTACTTAGCAAGCTCTTTGATAACACCTAGGGTCATCAGCTTATGACGAACACTCAAGTCCTTCCACACAGCATTGTGAATGAAGAGATGCCCACAACTGAGTGGAAGAAGGTTGGTAAATTTCCCATCATAAACTTCATGCATTGTGCACAGTTGACCATCTTGTGTAAGCATGAGTGGAACTCCATCCAGGAAGTCTTGCCACTTTGGAGGTGGCTGTTGCTCACTTTTGTTTGTACTGTAGACTTCGGTAGCCTCAGTGGTGGGTACATCAGTCAAACAATATGCAAGAAGTGGCACAATATCCTCCACAATCACACCCTTGAGTGTATGCAGCTTGGGGCACAGTGACCTCAGATGATCCCTCACTACTGCTGGAGTAACTACACCTACATACTTGCTTTCACTCTCGAAGCACTGTAGAGAAGTATCCATTCTATCAGCAATTACCAGTGGTGCATAAGTGAGCTTCATGCCCAGTTTCAACAATGTTTTTGATGAAAGTCCACACCGTCTAGAGTAAAACCATCCCTTCTGTGGCCCATTGGGGTTCGCAAGTTGCAACCATGTTGGGAGTTGAAGCTGATTTGACCTGTACAGAAGCACATCTGCACTGTTGTCCAAAAGATAGCAATAGAGATGTTCAGGCAACTTGAAGTCCTCAAGAGGTCCAGAGATGCTACACGATGGGAATATACTATAGTACCACTCTTTATCCAACTGCTGACTTTGACCTCCATCTTCGTCTTCCTTCATAACCCGCACATTTCTGCAATACAGCAGTAACTCAGCATAGGCTTTGCAGATGACATTGCTTGCTATGGACTTGTTCCAGTCTTTCAGGTCATGGTATGAGGAACCACGCTGTAGGTCTCTTCTGGAGTCACTGAGCCAAAAATGTCCATTTACATGCACTGGAAGATGTGAGCCAAGAGGAAGAGGTAAGTAGCAAAAGAGTCTACCTGACTGTTGTCTGCTTTGCTCCTTGGTAGGACATGCAGCTGCAACTCCTCCTAGGGGCAGGAAACTACACTTGAAACCAGTTTTCAGCAGGGACTCTTCCAAATCCTGCCCACCAAATCGTTTGCTGACAATCCATGCACTCCTATCTTTCACCAGTTGACGCTTACTCAGGTCTTGTGTATCCACAGTAAACACACTATTCACAGAAACTTCATAGACTCTCTGAACATTCTGAGGCATGTCTCCGATACATAAACATTCAATTCCTTGTCGAACACATCTTTCAAATTCCTTGCACTTATGCTGATCAGCTACAGACAAAGCTGCTTGATAAGAGCCAATCAATGAGCACCTGTTACTAGTAGATACCTCATATATAGAGATTTTCCTTACAGAATTCAGAAACAGCAGAGTGTGACCTGCTTCCTTACTAAAGTCACTGAGAAGTTTCTTCAGCAAGCTACAGTCCATTTTACATCCTCTCACAACACGCTGTCGCTGTTTGGATGTATGTCCTTCAGGGGATATGGTGGAACTGAGAGAGGCAGGCCTCTCTCTTGTCAGGGGCAGGCGGAACATTACAAAACCATCTGGCCATTTTTCAGGTTGACGCATGTCTGTAAAGGCTCCTGAGCAAATAGATGCCAATCTCTGTAGGATATCCTGGGAAAATGGCTCAAATTGACTGTCAAAGACACTGCACAAAGTGCCATCATCTTTCATTGCACTAGGCCCACTGTCCACTGTGCTGAGCTCCCATCTTTCTCCTGGTTTCTGTACTGTGCTGTCTGGTGCAAAGTTAAGAGTTGGGTCAAACACACAAAAGTGCTCTGGCTGTCCTCCTTCCTTGTGGGACACAAACATGGGGCAGTCAGTGACATGGTAGGCCACATTGAAGCCAATCCCAAACCTGCCAATGGTATCAGGGGTGTCTTGCTTCCCTCCTCGGCCCAACTTGGTAATGCCCTCCAGGTCTTGGTCAGTGAACCTTCGGTTGTTGAAGACCAGCAGTGAGGGCATTTTCTGGAGTTGCTTCCAGTTGTTGTTGTCACTCAACAGGTGATCATCACTAAATACCCTCCGATCAAGTATAAATGCTATCTCTGAAGCACCTGCATCATCAGCATTCTGAACAAACTCCTTGAAAATAGATGTATCAGGGTGATAGCCTTGAAGAATGCCACTCAAGCGATCACAAAGGTCTTCGTGCTGGCCAAACTCCAAACCTTTCACAAACTTCTTGTCACTGAATTTTGAAAGGAGAGCCTGAACTGGGTTGTTTAAGCCAAGACTCTTGGCCACTGTCCAAGAAATCCCCGGATGGAGATGATGGTGGTGCACCATCTCTTCTCTACTGGACAAGCTCTGAAACAAACTATGCTTCTCTAGCCAAGAGTAATCACGATCATCAAGGTAAATTAGTTGCGTTGAGTGGCGCATTATGTTCTTCTTGTCTGGTAGGAAAAGTTCAGCAGAAGCAACAGAGGCATCAGCACACGCTGACAACCGCTTTGCTGCATAACATGCAAAGTCAGCAAACCTGTCAGAAACTGGTTGGCTGGGAAGATCAGTGGCAATTGCTTTAAGAGTCAGCAGCAGCTGCTCCCTTGTTGCTTGCTTGGCTACACCAAGCTCAGTGAGGATGTTTACATCAACTGGGTGTAGCTTCACCAAGTAGGGAGGGCAGTCACATGATTCCTCCCAGAACACCTCATCAACTCTGTAGAAATCATTTTGCCAGATGAAAGGAATGTCCTTTAACTGAGCCTTAATGCTTTTCAAGATCTCTTCATCTTTTTCTCTCAGAGGTGTGAATAAAGAGTAGGGAAGTATTGCACTCTTGAAGTAGCCATATATGTCCTTCATGGCTAATGAAATGGTATCAACATCTTCAGATGAGCCAAATTGTTTTCCTCTGCTTTTAGTCCACCAGCAGACTAGATCCTTGAGTTGTCCAAGCACTACTGGGAGTTCTGGTTTCTGCCGGAATGTAAGAATATGCTCCAAATCAGACAGGTGACCACTATAGGCTTGATCATCCACAATGTCATGCTTTACAAACACAAGGTATCTGTAGCGACTCCAATACATGCTTTTAGCTGAAGAGAATCTGCTCTTCTTTGCCATGAACCAAGGAAGGGTTGTGTTCTGGGGCCGGGGCATTGCCAGCAGGAATGGCTGGGTGTTAAGTTGTGCAGTCAGGCTTTCATCTTCTGCAGTTAGGCCACTAAACCCTGAGTACTGTTTGTAAGGTTTGAAATGGCACTCTGTTAGGTATGCCACCAGAGCTTGGCTTCTCTGCTTTGCCTTGTCTGCATTCTTACTTTGGAGCACTTGCTGAACAGACTTTGCTCGATCAAGCACATCTTCATTCTTTAGTTTGTCATGAGACATGCCCAGATAATGTAGCACTTGAGTCAAACCCAGGGCACTGTATTTGTCTGTTGGAAAGCGCCCTTCTGATTCATCATAAAGTGAAGCTAAAAGCTTACAGCCAGGGTCTACCAAGAAGTCGGGCTTGCACAGGACATTACATGGCTTTGATGAAATGCAAGCAGTATCCTGCACCAGTTGTGTGAGCCAAGGATAAGATTCAATTAAACTGAATAGGTGCTTCAAAATAAACAGAACAAGAGTGTCCTTTGTTCCCAGTATATCGGTGTCTGAATCAATTCTACCAAAGAGGTGTTGGCAACAGAAATCTTCAAATGTGACCTGTTTGAAACATTCTCTTATACCGAAGGGCACCTCAGCAATACATACACCTTGATGGGCAAGAAAAGATTGAATCATGTGCTTCTCTGCATCAGTGAAAGGATTCTTGTCAAAATCAAGACTCAAAACAACTACATCACTTGGCTTCCAGAAGCAGCCACCACCACACTCTGACCAAATTAATCTTCTCTCTTCTGACGGAAGTCTCTGTACAAAACTGTCAGCCAAGTAAGGCCTTACTCCATCTGACTGCTTTGAAACATACACAGATGGAAAGAGACTGTAATACAACTGGAGAAATCTTTTCACTGCGTCAGGCTTCTGAACTGGAGCCAACTCAGCCAAGGCAACTAAGAGTGTGAACACAGCCTCAACCAGTGCATCCTTCATCAGCATCACATTCCAGGTGTCATGGCTGGAGCCTTGAACACCTTTCAACAGGCGTCTGTCTTTGGAGACATCAAAAAAGGCATTAACGACAAAGTTCAGGCTAGTCTCAATAGGTAAAGGCAGGAAGCAAGACACTGTACCCTTGGTGCTGTCAAAAGCAATGGATTGCCCTTCCTTCTTGATCATCACGGCTACCTCAGCAACAGGGACTAGACCTTGAGACCTGCCATCTTGACTGTTGGCATGTTGAAGACTGGGTCCTCTCCCCATTGCAGAAGACACCTCCCACATTGTCTCCTGTGACTGCTGCTTACCATTCCCCACTGAAGTGACAATCTTCATCCTCTGTGAGCAAGGTCTCACACTGCTGAAATGTTCTCTGGGAATCCTGAATTGCCTTTCAAAGTCTCCTCCATCAGAGTTTGATCTGGTGATATGAAACACCTTCTGCATCTTGTCAAGACTGTCTCCACTTCTGCACTCATACAGTTCCACCTGGTTCACATTCTGAAGGAACAACAGCAATGTGTCAGCAGTTTGGAACATGGAGTTCTTCAGGGAATCCACTGTTTTTGATCCTTCAGTGAACACTTCAGATGAGATGTCACTGACAATCCCTTGTTGACGGAATGGGAATCTGAAGAGTGTTCCATTGAACCCATTCTGATCTGTATCAAATACATTACAACCAAAAACGCCCTGGTAGGGAGCAACCTGATCAGAGAAGTAATTCTTCAGTCCTTCTCTCTGCTTCACAAAGTCAATCTGCATGCCCGGCTTGTTAGGTTGAACGCGTTCCCCTAGGTACTTCAAGTGTGGGTCAAATACCTGCAGCCATCTTCTTGTGATGAAACTAGGAACATCAGTGAGATGGTATGTGGCACAGAAACCAACTCCAAATCGGCCAATCTTGGTGTGGTCTTGCTTCTTTGTAGCACCTGCCACTTTGCCAATGTTCTGCAAGTCCTCATCAGAAAAAGTTTTGTTGTTGTAGGCAAAAAGAGCAGGTCCTTGCCAATTGGCCATGCCTTTTGTGAGCAGTGTCCTTGTGGTGTGTGTTCGCCAGTCAATCAAGAACTTCACTTCTGTGGCTCCTGCATCATCTGCATTCTGAATCAACTCTTTAAAGACATCAATACTGTCCCCATAGTCCTCAACCAACTCTCTGATCCTGTGTGTGATTGATTCATAGGGTCCAGTGCACTCATAGTCAATGCCAAGTGGTTGTGAGGGAGCAACTCGAACACTCAATGACATTACTCCAAAGAAGCGGGCAACATCCGAAGTGATTCTGCAATGAATGAAATTCATTCCTTGTTCTGCTTCAGATATGTCTAAGTAGTAGTCATGGTATGTGAGGTCTTCTGGATTGTGTAGCCTGCAGCTCTTGCTTGGAAGATACATGTCCTTAACATAGTCCGCTTCGTCTTTGTTCTCTTTCAAGACATTAGCAATGTTCACAACTATATCTAGATCTGTAGCATTCAGCTGCTCTGCTGAGGCTTTGATCTCTCTGACCACCTGTACCCCATCTTGAACTGTGAACTGGTCCTTCACTCCACTGTCAATCCACATGCTCCTGTACGTCTGCAAACAAGGCAGGTCCTGGGCAGAGTATCTGTAGGGTGCAAGGGAGCAGCCTTCCAAGGACCTCAGGGCCACTTTGGACTTCTCAACAAACAGGCACTGCTCACTATTCCAGACACAAGGACGAGTCCATTGTTGAAAGCAATTTGGGTCAGTGCTGCTCAAGAATTCATAAATGTACTCAACCATGCTGTTCACTGACATTCGCCTTCGAGAAACATAGGATAAGCAGCCGGACTGGGCTGCCAATGTGCTAGCATGCAGACTAGTAATGTTGATGAAGTGCTGGTTCACATATCGGGGAATGACTGAAAGAAAACAGCTTGTGCCATTAATCTCCTTCAGCCTCCTCACACTGTCTGTGTAAGTGTTGTCCACAATACAGCACACAGATCCCACCAAACTTGCCAATTGGAACAAATCACTACTTGCACATACTTCAGAAGGAGAAAACAGTTGTGTAGCTCCCATTCCTGCCCAGTGTAACTGTTCAGGGTAGCCACTAGGACGTGATAGTTGGCAGAAGAGAAAACGCTGTTCCTTTACATATTTCAGCAAATATTGGCACTGTGCATGATTGGCTGCTGTCTGAAGGATGAGTTTTGAGCGCTGCCTTGCTTCCGTCTCTATGCCACGAGAAAGTAGAAACTGAACTGATTGTGATCTGTCTTGCAGAAATGTTCCAAACGTATCATTATTCTGCATGACAGTGTGCCATGTGCTCAGGCCAAACTGTCTCAGCTTGTGGAAGACTGGCCTAAAGTCAATAGATGGAAACCGTGCTTCACAACTGTGGAAGAACTCTTGCAGCTTGCTGTCCTCTGGGTCATAAAGGGCATCCACTCTACATAGTGTGTTGTTGCTAGCTGGAATGCATGCATTACGCTTGATGAACTGTTCTAGTTCTCCATATTGCTGTGGCTGAGACATTTCAATGATCCACATTAGAATCTGGTTCCTCATTTCAGTATTACATTGTGTGACAGCATGGTTGAAGATATGCTGCTGCACAAGAGCTCCAAGGGAAAGTGGTGGCCTTTCAAGAGCTGCTTGAATTAGCTGCTGATCAGCTTCACTTACTTTGAGTATTTGAGATGGAAGTGCCAGGTTACTGGGAAAAGTAATGGAGTAGTGTGGGAAGATAACTTGACTGTAATAGCCTAGTTGAACAAAAGTCACACTCTGAGCTCCAACTCCAATCTCATACACCAGTAGAGACTGTAGAAGTCTGATCTGCTGCCCATTCAGGGAACCCATCATGGATACAGCCTCTGCAAGGTACCTTCGTAAGCATCTTTTCTGTCCATTGTCAAGATAAGCAACTATTCTTGCTACATTTGGAATCAATTGCAGTGCAGCAAAGAGTGTACTGGAGGACAGTACTGGAAGGTACTGGTTGAGTTGCCAACCAAAAGGTGCATACAAGTGGGAGTCGTTCACTAGAGTGCAGCCAAGGATCTCAACAATGGTCTGCATCTGTTTAGAGCTGGCTGATGTCTTCCTCAAAACTGTACCTCTAGAACCTTTCAAAGGGTATAAGGTGACCGACCCTTTGTTGCGTATAGCATCAGGTCCATACACTGCAATGAGTGGTAGCCCTGCTACATCACGCAGCTTCCCATTGTCAGCAATGTATCGCCACACACAGGACAACCAGGAGGCAGGAGGTTGGTCGTACTGACTGGGGCTCCAGGTGATACAGGAGGCATCGGGATTGTGGCACCAAGTGTGAATAGCAGTCCTCAAGAGGTTGGGGCAGATCACATCTGCAGTAGCTAGTTGCAATTCATACTGATTTGAACGAGCCAACCGGAGGAAATGAGCTTGAAGGTCAGAAGGGAGGCTACCTGAAACTATCTGGCCCTCCAGACCATGCAAAACTTGACTTGCAAGCATGTCACCCTTTGGGAGCACATAGAATGTCTGACTGGAAAATGTGCCCACTCTCCCTGCCTGCTGCAAGGGTACTAGGGGAAGGCCCTGCAAGTTCTTCGTCCAATTAGAGAGTACGTAGCGAAGAGCATCTTCAAGAAGATAGTCATCCTCTCGAAGAATTCTCATGGCTGTTTTGGAATCCCTTCTGAGATAGTCCCTTACAACATCTGGAGTGATCAACTTACAGCCCAGAGAGGTGCAACTCTCCTGGACATTTCTGGGGAGACACACAATGGGGCAATTCAACTGAAGAAGAAGGTCCATTATAGAAGTGGGCACTGACGCATCCAGTGGGACAAAGTAGGCATTAGGTGGCTTGACCCACATACCATTGTTGGCTGCAGCCCAAAGAACAGGCAAATGAGACAGAAGAGGTTGAACTCTGCGGATGAGATGCTTCCACACTTCCTCCCTTACCTCACTCATTACAGGGAGGAGTGCATATTGGTCAGTATACTCCTGGAGCGCAGTGTAACCAAGGGGAAATCCCTGATATGATGTCATCATGCACCTTGCTGTCATGAGGATGGCGTATGAAGGAGCAATGAGGTGCTCTACAAGGTGCTTGTTCCAGTTGGCTTCATCACTGTTGTCATCTGCATCTGGCCAACGTACTCTCCTGCGGTTGTCTGAGAGAGTGAAGTAGCCATGGATGTGAACTGGAAGGCCAGTGGAAGTGGTTGCTGACATGGGCAAGAAGCAGAAGGCAAATCCACAATTGTTCAGCGTTGAGGAAGAATCTGTCCAATCAATGGACTCACGGTAGCGCGAAACTGCACGGCTTACCTGGTTCTCAACTGAAGCACAATTTACGTGCAAGCATGCTTCATTCTGCAGATGGAAGTCTCCTACAGCAATGGCAGGAGAAATTGGAGTTGCCAGACCTACCCAGGGAATCACCTTCAGCTTAGATGCCAGTTCTATCACTTGACGGTCCCTGACTCCAATTGTACTGCACATCAACCAGGAGGAGGTGCCTACTGTTCCAACTTTCTCAGCAAGTTGACCTTCCACAGTGACTGTGCACTTGTTGAGACAGGTGTCTGCATAGCCTTGGTTCCGACTGAATGAAGTGCATGCAGATCTATACCATGCCCTGCTGCCTTGCACTTCATGACTGTCGACAGTGATATGCAACAAAGGTTGGCCAAGTGCACATGGGATGCCATCATACAGCTCCACATCAGTGACATGGTTGAGAAAGAGAAGCACTCGATGTGCTTCTTCAGCAAGGGAAGCATAGAGCACCCGCAAAGTTTCTTCACGGGAGTACTTACGATCTGATATTTCCGAGTGAAACTCCCTATTGCGAAATGGAAAGCGAAATAGTGTTCCATCATACTTAGAGTTATATGATTTGAAGCCTAGGATGCCATCAAATGCTGCCACATGACCATGGTACTGACGAAACTCTTCCATCGTGAATCGCTTTCCTGTCACTCTAGCACCTTTGGAGTCACGGTAGTCAAGTATGGTCTCGTGAGGATCCATCAGACCAACATGGTTACCGCTGGCAATGATCGGCAAATCTACATTGCAAAAGGCATGAGCAATTGCAAAGCAACAGTATGTACCTAGTGGTACCAATTAAATTTATGACAATGCAAAAGCTAATGATATATATGTCTTCTAACACATACATACATTCATACTGAAGATAAATCATTCAATATAGTTAAAACCTCTTAAAATGAATAAGAATGTCTCATGATTTTCACTTGATACCCACTGTGAAAACATGGGAACAGTGCTAGCCCCCATGATGCCATTGGGTTTGCAACCTCTAAGGTATAAAATTTGGTACGAGTGTGATATCCAGATTATCGCCAAAGACCAAGGCGAAGCCGAGGTCACAGGCAATGACCAGTTATCACACGAGTAAATGGGATATAACTGGCTTATATCCCATCCGATCGGACACGCACGTGTTTAAATTCTGTTCTGCGAGTGACAATCTTCATTCTTGCTGTTGAAGAGATATGCACCTTCTCAGAGATGAGCTAGAGCAGGTTCTCCTGCCGCTGTTGGTAGTATTGACTGACGTCAGACCTCAGCAGAAGATTCCCATAGAATCTTGACAAGCTCCGCTCCTGGTCTGAAGATACCCGCAAGCCGCATTTGAGAGACAAACAAGGTAAAGTGGGGGTTCAGAACAAGATAGGGTGTACAAAACAGTGATATCCAGATTATCGCCAAAGACCAAGGCGAAGCCGAGGTCACGGGCAATGACCAGTTATCACACGAGTAAACGGGATATAACTGGCTTATATCCCATCCGATCGGACACGCACACGTTTAAATCCTGTTCTGCGAGTGACAATCTTCATTCTTGCTGTTGAAGAGATATGCACCTTCTCAGAGATGAGCTAGAGCAGGTTCTCCTGCCGCTGTTGGTAGTATTGACTGACGTCAGACCTCAGCAGAAGATTCCCATAGAATCTTGACAAGCTCCGCTCCTGGTCTGAAGACACCCGCAAGCCGCGTTTGAGGGACGAACAAGGTAAAGTGGGGGTTCAGAACAAGATAGGGTGTACAAAACAGTGATGCAGGAACACCCAGTCTGTCGTCACATTGACACCTGCACTAATTGCATGCAAACACAAAAGCTGTTCCTTCACGCACAGGCGATAGGTGGTACGCTGTGTTAAGAAATCCGTTGTTAGGAACCCCCACTTTACCTTATCTTTTTGTCCTGTGGGTGGTATAAGAGATTTAGAACAACTCTGTTGGACCAATCAGAGTACAGCAATTTGTTGCATCATGGTCTACTAGACAAATGCAAGGCATTGTGGGGCGAGCCTAAACGTGCAGCATATATGCAGCAAGACCTAACATAGTTAGGGTATGCAGGGCCATGGAATGTGATACATGCAACATAAGTAATCAAGTAGCAGTGGCTTGGAGCATCTATGATGCAAGTTTCATGATTGTTGTAGCTGGAGTCTGGCCTCTCGCTGTTCCGTAGTTTGCGCGGCTTTCCTATTTCTATCGCAAGTGCGCCTGTTTGCCAATCGCTGCTCTTCTTACTACGCAACTATACCTGTTTGCAGAAGATGACGAAAGCATTGAACTGATCATTAATTTTAAATACTTCATTTCTAATCATTGTTTATGCCTATTTTTTGCACTGACAATACAACTACTGCAATCTTGCAAGGGTTACCTCTGGCACAGGAGGTTATGCCAACAATATATAGAAATCATCACATGTGGGACATGTTCTGTGTAAACAACTGCTCAACAATGATGGCTGATTTTGTACCTCTGTATAATTGCTTATATCTCCTGCAAATTTTGTTTGATCTAGGTGTGACGAGTACCAGACGAAAGACCACACTCAGCTCTCTGACGGAAAGGCTAGCATGTGAAACTAGCCATCAACGTGCCTCTTCCTGCCAACACCAATAGCCAGAATGATCTTTTTGCAAACAATCTCAGCAACCCTCCCACAGGGGCAATGTCTTGCGACATCCTTGTGATACTTCTCAAAAATGGCTGATGGCATTATAGCAAATTGCGCTGTAAGGCACTTCACTCGAACGAATAGATCAAGACTGTGCGTTTTTTCCTTAGGTACATACCTAGCTGCCAGATACGTTTTATAGGATGATTTCTTTCCTAAGATCATCACAGATTATGTGCCCATCACATGACATTGCGCGCGTAGCCACAGAAACAGAGGAATTCACATCTTTATGTTATGATTTCCCTTATGTAAACAAAACTGGACATGTCCTATAAGGGATTCCTTCATTCAGTCAACAAAGAAATTGAAACAGAAACGCAATTATTATCAAATCCATTGTGACGACCTTGCCAACAAAAGTCAATAGCCTGAATGTCAAAGGCCATGTTGAAAGCCCACAACTTTTCCCATTCACTTTACTCAGTTGGTACTTACAATTAATCTTCCCCTCCACCCACAACACCAAACACAAAATCCTCTTCGCATAACCATACCTGTGAGATGATGAACGGACTGGAAGCCAAGTCCAAACCGACCAACTTTCAGCAGCTCCTCCTCCTTTTGGCTCTGGTGCAACTTGCCAATGTTCTTCCAGTCACCTTCACTGAAGACACTGTTGTTCCAGGCGAGCAGGGCTGGGCCCTGAAATGGAGCGAGGGATGGCTTCCATAGGCCACCAGGGTCGCGAGGGTGTTGGCGGGAGTCAATGAGGAATTTGACCTTGCTGGCTCCAGCATCGTCGGCATTTTGAATGAGCTCCTATGAGAAAAGAGGAACGGAGACAGTCAGCAATGCAAACGGATTCCAAGTTGAGAACTACTTAATTCGCCGACGTAACGCACCTTCAGAATCTGTCCGCCGTCTGTGTAGCGCTGGAGTAGGTTCTTAATGAAGTCTGTCAATGGGGGCTGTCTTGTTCCAAAGTCGTCGTCACACATATCTGAGAGGAACGCCGAAGCTGAATAGCTTCTCTTTTCCTTTGAGGGCTATACTGTTACGCTACCAGGAAAATAAGAGTCTCACTATAGCCAGCGCGTGCCCACGTGCACGTGGTTCCTGCCGCATAAATTTTAGGCTGCGTCCAGGTCGTTGGCTATAATTTATAGCTAAAATAATTATAAATAAGTCCTCCAAGTGTATAAGCAGTGCAAAATACAGGCCGACATGTAATAATTTTGGAAACGTCATATGAATTCTGAGAATCATTCCAGCCGTACAATTGAACACAGAGTTAGCCATACAGAATTTGTGAAAATGAACAAGGAACAAAGTACTGCCAACACGCATGTACATGTGCCACATGAGTGAATGCCTCAACAAAGTTGCTATCTTCTACATCGATATCGCTGGTGCAGCCTCATCCCAATGACCATGAATACTGCTGTAGAATAGGAAAGAACACACAGGCAATGGCATTTAGAATTAACAATTTTGTACACTTTAACCTGTTACACCTACTTCTTCAAAGCCTGCAATCTGATGAACCATGCTGGGCACAGAACAGTGATCACCAGAACTGCCGACAAGTAGAAGAGATCAGCAGTTAGGGAAATGCTGGCCAGAGTCGTCATAGTAACACAGAATAAGGCTGCCGTGAAGGCAGGCAGTCCATAGTTAGGGTAGTCCTCCTACAACAAATGACACAAAGCAAAATAACTGACCTTGTAAGGTCATGTTAAACAGGTTACCTTCTTTGTCATCACCTGATAAGAGCATTATCAGCTACCAGAAGTGTACACAACTGAACAACCTCAGATACAGACCTTTACTGGGCGCCTGGGAGAATAGCCTATGGCTAAAGGCTCCCCAGTCTAAATAATGATCCCCTGACCCTGACCTGACATTTTTGGGTTGGTTGTCCACACCAGGCATCGGGTACCATAGTCAAAATCATGGTATTATACATAAACATGACCAATATGGCTGTATAAAATCTCTAGCTCGCATTCTACGTCAACACTAGATTTTGCAATTATACTGTATGTGTATGAATCCGTATAATATCATGCAAGTGCTTACCGATACTAGTATGCAGTGTGGACAAGCAATTCAAAAAGGTCTGTATGTATTTCAAATGGTATAGTTCCCTGTACAGCAGCTTAGAGTGTACATGCAGTGTTGTGGAATGTCTGGCCAGAGGAGGCTTGCAAGAAGCCAGAGATGCCAACTGCCTAGGAGAACTTGCTCAATAACTGTGAACTCTAGCACATGCACTATACACACAGTACAAGTTTCATGCACTTCACAACTGAAGGAACACCACCTTGTGCCCATCAAAGCTATGCTTTCAACTGTATTATTATTATTGTGTGTAGCTATTGATGCGCATGGTGAGGACGTGCACACCTTCAGAGACCCTAGCATTGGGTAACACTGTAAACATGGCCACTGCAGTCATCAGTGCTAAGACGTGGAGAGGGGAGAGGAGAAGTGAAGAAAGACGCACAGCGCCAAACATGGTAGCGTTGAGAGATGCCACCAACCCCGCGCGCACTATATGCCGTGAACTTCCTCCACTTCATATTTAGTCTCGCTTGGCCGACCGCTTCCTCACCTCCATTTTTGTTGGTGACGTCATAAGTCGGCCTATGACGTCACCAAAAAAAGGCGAGGAAGCAGTCGGCTAAGTGAGACTAATTTTATCCAGCAAATTTATGCAACCTTGCAACAGTTCCCATATCATGGACAGTCGTTACCTAGTACACAACTATTATGTCACCCTGTTCGTATCCTAAGTAATGACTACCCAGGTATGGGGTACTGTTGCAAGGTTGAATAAATCCGCTGTACTTCATCCTTATCAGTTATGACATGAATCCAACTGGCACAGGAGTGACAAATTGTCCAGGCCATATATGGACTGCAATGCACTACCTATACCTCACTGTAGCTAGTACAAGCCACGCCGCTAAGTCAAAGAAAGTTGTCTGTCGAAGTCTTGCAATGATCATCCCCCGTGCATTTGTACTCCAGTGCACCTACTTTAATTAGTGCTCATCCATATGTGTCCCTGTTCCCATTTCCATTTCATTCGCATCACCCAGTGATTCACTTACTGGTAACATAGATACTGTGACTACATTATAAGTGTATGTAAAGAAGCTAAGAGTCTCCAGTTAGCTATCACCATCAATTCCATATATATTCTACAAAGCTTGAAAAAGCTAGTTAAGGTGTTCTATTTAGCTTCGTATGTAGCTACCTAGCTAGTTAACTGCATAGCGAATGGTCATATGTGTTAGCTACTAGTACCTAGCTACCTAACGATGAACAACAGCATCATCACGGTATGTGACGATGTATGCTGGATAAGTCTGGTCGTTGTTGTGAACAACGTAGATGGTGCCACTGCCAAGTTGTCCCTGGATGCTGTCGTAGGAGACTGCCAGTCCTCCCTCTTCCTGTGGCTTCGTTGGAGGAGAAGCGGTGTTGGACCTCCTATATGAGATATCCCCCAGGGCAGCCTGGACAACCAGCATCTGGCAGTAGCCTTGTGCATCCACATGGCGGTAACCGTGAGACACAGTTGCATCCTTGGCGAGGTAGACACCCTTACCATATGCTCCCCACTCACTCCTGATGACGTCGAGCCCTCTTGTACCACGAACTATGTCATTGGGGTCATTCCCACTAGTGCCATGAAACACGAGTTTCTCATTGCAATAGCCCAGTCGCTGTCTCATCAGTTTGCAAGCCGAAGTGTACTTCCTCCATAGGACCACATTCTGGATGCAGTCTATGCTGTATATGCGCACATTTAGTGTGCCCATGGTAGCATTGAACAACTCAGCCACAACATCATAGTCATAGCTGTCCTCAAGAGCTGGCACCTCCTTAAACAAGTTGTCCCCCTCGTGTGGTAACCATGTGGGAGGTAGACCTGAGTACAATGCACGGTGAAGGCATATCATCATCCATCTGTCATGGTCTTACAAATTCAGGGTAGCTAAACCACTACTGCTGTGCATATGCAAGCACATCATGCTTGCCATTGGAGTCACATACCAGCCTGCTGTGTGGTGCACAGTATACCTCATTGAAAGAGGTGAAAGCTCCCTTTGACTCTCTTACAGCCTCAAAGTGCGTGTTAGTGATACCACAGGTGGACAGTGACAAAGAGCTACACTGTGAAGTCTATAGGCCACACATTAATGTGAGACAGTCTGGGTGTAAGGGAAATATGGTACGAGGTGGGTAGGCATGAATGCACCCATGACTAACTCGCTGGGTTCACTCAGGCTCACCCCAACCAGCTACATGCAGTGCATGACAGCTACATATATTTTATATTGTATATTAGTTGTCAAAGATATACAAATGTAGTAGTGTGAACAATGTGTGCAGCTCACTGTTGGGGTCCATCTGCCTTTCTGCTTCCAGTGGCATGCTGTGGTCAATGGCATCAAACATCTGGGTCACTTCTTCCTTTGGCAATTCCCTCACAGTTCGCAGGAATTTCTCAACAGCAGACACAGCTTCAATTGCCTCCTCAAAGTTGTATCTGTATGCCTCTGCAGGGGCCATTTTGGGGATGTTGTGCTCTGGGTAGCGGCAGCGAAGGAAGTGGCTGGACACCACAAGGACTTGGGGCATCAAGTCAACAGGAGGGTTGTGGAACCAGTGCTGGTTGTCCTGCAGCTCCTTGCACAGATCAGCTACATTGGTGTGTTCTGCAAGCCTTCGTCTCAGCCCAAACAGTGCAAGGAAGAGGGCCTTCAGGCACTTCTCCATGCTCTCATGTGCCAGGAAGCACACCTGAGCAGGAAAGACCTGTACAAGCAAAGGGAGGCTCTCCTCAGCCTGCTCTTCAAGCTTATGCTTTGAATCCTCCAGTAGCACCTTGGCCGCCTCATAATCATTGAGTGCCTGGATCAGCCACATCTTTGCATCCACTAGGTTAGGTTCTGGTGGTGGCTCAATGGCAGGAGGCTGCCAGACAGGAGCAGTGACACCTGTGTACCCACGATAGCCACCTCCATATCCATGATGGTGGCTAGCACTACTTCCATATCCATGATGGTGCCTAGCACTACCTCCATATCCATGATGGTGCCTACCACCACCTCCATATCCATGATGCTGCCTACCACTACCTCCATATCCATGATGGTGCCTACCACCACCTCCATTCCATACAGATACACTGTTACCCGTGGGGAAATACCCGCCTCCGCCCCCACCATACATAGGTGCTTGAGTTTGGACACTTGGCTGTGGTTCTTGGGAATAGCTGACTTCTAAAGGGATTGTCTCTGGAGGCAAGAATGCCTTTATTTCCTGTTTAACCCTCTGGAGGATACTGGGATCTCTCACTACATTCTTAAGTACCAGGAGGAGTTCATCTGTTGAGGTTTTGTATTTGTTGACACAGTGTTTCTTGGTGCAAAGGTAATGGAGATGGTGTACCAAACGTATTGATACATGCTGAAGTTGGGGCTGTGAGACTTTGGCCATCATTGCAGTATACAATTTTGTTAGCTCTTCTTTCAGTGTTATGCTGTTTTTCACAGCAAGAGGGAGCACTGAAAGTGGCTGCAGGTTAACATCCGCTCCTCCTGTGGAGTGTGCCACTTCCACTTGCCATTCACTGGCAATGTATGCTCTCTGTTGTGAGTACAAGTACTTGCTCATTACAAGAGGAGACATTACCATTTCTACAATCGATGGCGCAGAATTGCTCAATTTTACACGTAGTCTACAGGTTTGGAGTTCATTTCGCCTTTCACTTGAAATACTAACTACCTGAGCATTGATGAGCTGTCCCTCTGCATTGCAAAACTTGACAATCTCTTCAGCTCTGAATGTGCACACAATCACATTGTCCAGCTGGTCGGTATACTTGACTGCCTGGCCTATCTTGGATGGAGATGGCTGCTGCTCAGAACCATGCACATAGTTAGGTATACCAGCACTAGTCAACACACCATCGATCAGGTGAGGACTAGGACACATGAACATCTTGACAAGTAATCCATTATCCCTTATGATGTTTCCAAGGTATTGGTTCAGTCCACAGGCCAGCTGATGGAGTAGATGGTAAAGATCGTAAAAGTCTGAGTGTGGAGCAATGTAGACTGTGGCACCACTCTCTTCACCTTCCAACACAAGACAGAGGATAGACTCATTTTCAGAGTTGGGAAGTTGGCGATTGTCCTCTTTGTACAGCAGAACAGTCTTGATAACTTGCACACACTTGACAGTCACCTCCTGTAGTTTCCCTTTGATGCCCTCCACAGTTTTGTTTGATGGAGGTTGCTGGTTATCATGCTTGACAATCCTGACAATGCCCCTAAAGAAGTCACCTGAAGTTAGCATTTCAATTGCAGCTGTCACAAACTCACATCCGTGCTCCTTCCCTTCTGCTGCAGCTCTCCTTTCCTTGGTGCAGGCATTCTTGTCATGCAACATGTGGGGATGAGGGTGCTCTGCAATAATTGAGCTGAGCAGATGTACTCCAAGACAAGCAGGGAGGGAGTGATTGCCATTGTCATCCTTTGGAGGAGGCATTACCAGCTTAAATCCAGGCAGTGACTCTGGAGTGACTCTCTTACTGTATTGCTGCACATCATCCAGGATCAACTGAGAGGCAGGCAGCAGTTGTTGATCTTTGGAGAGCAGAGGGACTACATCTGCTTCCAGACATTCCACGACAGCTTCTTCCAAATTCGATTCAGACTTTCGAAGCAGTTTGACAAGATTATTGTATACCGCTGTTGCACATGATAGGCTGTTTGGATTGTTCTGGATACCCTCTTTGAATACATGTCTCAGAACAAAGAGGCAGTGGGATACTTCTAATCCATCAGCCACACCAGCCATCCGTAAGAAAACTATCAGTGTCTGAAACTCTTCAGGAACTGGTTGAATGAGTGGGAAGAACATTTCTTCCTGCTTCTGCATGTCCTTCAATCCCTTGGCCACGACTTGATTGCCTGGAAGCAATTCAAAAGTAGAGCCATCTTCACTCCTCACCAAAATGCACTTTGCACCTTGCAGAATGGGCACAATCTTTTCTAATGAAGAATGTGCTAGATTCAAGTATTCATAGTGTGCCTGAAACAACTTGTGAAGTTCTCTGACTGTGTGTGATCTATTCGCAAAGGAAAGCTCCTTGCAATCCTCGAGCATATGTGTCAACTCAACAAGGTTTCTGGCCACTATTGTGGGGTGCAATTCAAGGCTCCTCACACCCAACAGCTTCAGGGCATTATCAGGCCAAAGGGGAGGGTTGAAGTATCTAGGCAAGACTGGGCAATAGAGACTTGCAAGTTGGTAATCGGAGTCTTTTACTTGAAGGACACTACCACGCAAGGTAGTCCACCCTTGATGTGGCAGTTGAAAATCAGGAAGAGCCTGTTGCAGGGTCTTGCAAGGTTCAAGTTTATTCTCGCAAGGTACAAATTTGATTACAGCTGCATTACGCAGGAACTGTATGAAGGTTTCAGGTGGATTTCCATATTGCCAAGCTGTCATCTTTGATGCCAGGTCTTCTAGTAAGAGTTTGGCTTTAAGTTTACACTTCTGAGCACCATCTTCATTCTGCACGTCGTCTGCAGCAACTGTTGCAAGCTGTAGCCAAAGATTCTCAGAAACCACACAGCAAAGATCCATTTTCATGAAAAATTTCAGCCACTCATCACTGTCCCATGGTGGAGGTGGGAAACTGTCCTCAGGAAGGGATGCCTTGAGCAGGGCATTCCGTGGATCATACAACCCTTTCACACACTTTGGTCCACTACATGTTTCAATGAAAGGTGTTTCGGCAAGGATACGTAAGATACTACGCCACTGACCACTTGTACGTCTACTACTGTCTACTTCTGCTGTTACTGTAACAGTAGACAATTGGTAGAGTTTCTCTAGTTTCTTTACATGGAGATTCAGTAGCTTTGGAGTATCCACTGTGGGTATGTGCTTAAAATTAGGCACCAATTCATTTAGATACAACTCCAGTATTTCCTGTGCAGAAGAGGCCATATGCACTCCAACTCTTCGCATGAAATGATCACAGTATGCTGGGATAATCACAAATGCTGTGTTGGTAACACGACTTATCTGAGCCAGTCCATCATGTGGTATGTTGCTGACATCGTATGCTTCCACGAAAAAGCTAAGTGCACTGAGCTCACCACTAAACAGTTTGAACAGGGGTAGACTCTTCATCCAACGAATATCCTGCCTGTTCTCTCTGACTTCTTCACTTCCTTCAAGAAAGTGAAGAAGCTCCAGAATATCAACATCCTTTGGTGTGATATTTCTCTGCAGGATCTCATTCTTGTACACAGTGAGCAAGTGCATGATGTCATCAGGGTTTTCAGCTTTTGCAAAGTAAGGTGAGAAATTCCTGCACATTTTTGTTTGTAACTGGTCCTTCAAAATACAGCCAAAATCTACAATTGGGAAACAGAACATGTTGATCAGTGCCTTACTGGATGCCTGGAACAAAATGTTCTTACACTCAGAAAAGGGAAAGAGCTTGCCATCTGTTGTTGGTACCACAGAAAATGCAACAAACAAATGCCTCCAATTCTCATGAACTGCACTGAAAAACTTCCAGAAGAGTGCTAATGTCTGTTTGAATTCATTGCCTTCTGGCAAATTGATAGTACCATTACAAGGAATAGCCAAGTGCCGAGCAACAAACTGTGGGGACTGCTCCAGTGGTTTGATGATGCCTAGCTTTTGTAGAGCTGCAAAAACGTCAGATTTCTCAGAGATGCTCTCGTGTACAAACTCATCCTTGCATTCAGGAAGAAGACCAGCATATTGATCCCCAAACACTTCACACATCATCTTCAGCTCATCATCTTGCGTTAGCATCAATGGTACACCTTCAAAGATCTCCTTCCACTGGACTGGTTGTACTAGGTTTACATCCTTCAAACAGTAGGTTAAAAGGGATGCTATTGCTTCAACAATGGCAGCTTTGTATGCTGCAAGTCTTGGGCAAAGGGTCCTTAGGTGGTCTCTTAAGACTGCTGCGGTCATTCTTCCTGTATATGTCACCTTTGGATTGTTTCTCAGTTTAGAGAGTGAAGTTTCAACATTGGATGCAAATTGCAGGGGTGCAGCCGTTAGCTTCATTCCCAGCTTCAGCAGAGTACTTTCCTTCAGTTCACAGCACTCACTGTAGAACCACCCTTTGGTGGGCCCATCTTTGTT
Source organism: Ianthella basta (assembly GCA_964019415.1). Classification (NCBI taxonomy): domain Eukaryota; kingdom Metazoa; phylum Porifera; class Demospongiae; order Verongiida; family Ianthellidae; genus Ianthella; species Ianthella basta. Next base: position 1,279,560 of record OZ025879.1, read on the forward strand.
GGTGAGGGCTAACCACTGGGCACATGCTTCTGGTTGATCCTGCAGTGCAAGCAGCACATTGGCATGATGGACAAGGAGGAGGCAGTAGAGGTGTTCTGGTAGAAGAAAATCCTTTGGAAAGCCAGAAGTGCTACATTCTGGAAAGAGCTTGTAGTACCAGTCTTCTACAAACTCCCCTTTCTCTGTCCTCACATCTCTGCAATACAACAGTAGCTCTGCATAGGCTCTGCAGATAATATCATTGCAAATAGCCTTATTCCAGTCCTTCAGTGGTTGTTCTGGTTTGTCACTGAACTGCAGCTCCCGCCTTGAGTCATTTAGCCAGAAGTGTCCATTCACATGAACTGGCATGCCTGATGACTTAGGAAGTGGAAGATAACAGAATACCTTGCTTTCCTGAGGATTATGTGCAAACACATCAACCCTCTGTGGGGACTTTGGCCCTTGGGCTGCAACTCCACCTAGGGGGAGAAAACTGTGCTTAAATCCAGTTGCTAAAAGGTTGGGATCCACATCTCTAACTCCAAACCGTTTGCTGATAATCCAAGAGCTGGAAAATTTAGTTGAGGACTGTGGAGAAAGGCTTCTACTGGGAAGCTGTCTTGATCTCAATTGCGTAGATGCAGCTTCATTGTGAGAGAGCTCTGCTTGTATGCCACTGATTTTAATTTGGTAGACAGTCTGCACAGTTTGTAGAGTGGATGCTTGGTCTTTCTCGAGCTTCCTCTTCTCTTTCCTTGCCCTCTGTGCAAAGTCACTGCACTTCTGTTGGTCTTCAGGTGATGCTTCTGCATGGCATGACCCAATCACGGTACACCTGCCTTCAGCTGAAATCTCAAAAATGGAGATTCTTTTGACAGAATTCAAAAATAGCAATGTATGGGCAGCTTCCTGTGAGAATTCAATCAGGTTCTTCTGCAAATTGATTGTAGTTGTTCTATTGCCCTCTCTAAGTCGAGATGCAGGGCACTGGGTTGATCCTCTGGTCAAAGGTAGCCGGAAGAGAACGTAGCCATCTTTCCATTTCTGCGGTGATCTCAATTGTGCAAACGAACCAGGGTCTGCTTTTTGCAACTTCAACAAAGTTTCCTCAGAGTATGGTTCCATCTGATCCACCACAATGGTGTCCAGCTGTCTCTGGTCCTTGGCTAGCTCCCATCTGCGACCAGGTGGGCTTCTTCTAGGAAGAGGTGCATATGCACAATTAGGGTCAAACACACAGAAGTGCTCTGGCTGTCCTCCTTCCTTGTGGGACACAAACATGGGACAGTCAGTGACGTGGTAGGCCACATTGAAGCCAATTCCAAACCTGCCAATGGTCTCAGGAGTGTCCTGCTTCCCTCCTCGGCCCAGCTTGGTGATGCCTTTGATGTCCTCATCAGAAAACTTTCTGTCATTGAATATCATCAGTGATGGCATCTCTTGTAGCTTTTTCCAGTTTGTCTGCTTAGAGAATAGTCTTTCTGTTTTGAACTTTCTCTGGTCAAGGATGAAGGCTATTTCAGAGGCTCCTGCATCATCAGCATTCTGCACAAACTCCTTGAAAATGGAGGTATCAGCATGGTACCCACGAAGGATTCCATTTAGTCTATCACACAGATCCTCACACTGACCATAGTCCAGACCACCCATAAAACTGCTGTCACTATAGCTCTCCAGAAGTGCCTCAAGTGGACTCTCTATGCCAAGTGAGGAAGCAATCTCCCATGAAATATTGGGGTGAAGATAATATCGCTTGGAGCCATCACATTCAGAAAAGGCGAGGAAAGTCTCATTGTTCTTCAGCCATTTCAAGTCACGACTGTCCATGTACATCAAACAAGAGCATTGTCTCATAACAGATTTATTGTCAGGCAGGTACAACTGCTTTATCATATCTTCATTGTTGACATCACTGATTTGGTCGTTGGGATCAGCATAGCTATCACTATCTGCACCAGGCTCCTTCCAATGAGGTGACAACCTAGTAGCTACCATGGTCACAAACTGAATCATTGTCTTTGAAACTGGTTTCTCCTCAAAATCATTTGCAATTTGCTTCAACATGTCCACAAGTTGGTCATCTGATGCACGCTGCTTCACCCCTAGCTTGGGAAAGAGAGAGAGACAATGTTTAGATACATCTTGTAGGTGAACAAGGTATGGAGGGCATTCAAGGGATTCATCCAGGAACACATGACTAGCCAAATGAAAGCCATCCTTCCAAATGAATGCCGCACCATCCAACATTTGCTTTATCTCAGTCAGTGTCTGTGTCTCCTGCTGTTGCATGGTACCAGCACGGGTAGCAGGGACTTGGGATGAAAGGTTGAAATAAATGCTTTGTGTTGCAAGTGATATTATCTCTTTCTCCTTTGCAGACAGCAACTGGTTTTCCCTCTCCTTCCACCATTCAACAATACACTTGAGCTGAAGAAGCACATTCTGCACACTAGGGCTGCAATGAAAGAGTAAAAGTCTATCAAGGTCAGTGAAGTTTGTTTGCTGAAACTGTGTGCTATCCAGGAGCTGACTGGTTGCAAATACTAAATTCTTCCATGCTGGAAGGAAGAGGTCCTTAGAGCATGCAAAGGTCTCTGCATTTCCAGACCAGCAAATGGATGTGTCAGCTGGTTGTCCCATCACTGGAAGAAATGGAATAGTGGACAGTTCCTTAGTCAGTGCCGCATCTTCAGAAGACATTTTACAGTGTCCTTCTCCTTGTCGCACCAGCATGTGATGATAGTGGCATGACACAAGGTAGGTTACTAGATCACAACTTCTCTTGCTTGCTCTTTCAAAACCCTCAGCTTCCAATAACTGCTGAACACTTGTAGCTCTGTTGGATACATCATTGCTCTTCAATGTGTGAACTGCTGCTCCCAATAAGCCCAGGACTGATGAGAATTTCTCATACTCAGCTGCTGGGAAACGTCCTTCCCATTCATCAAACAAGTTTGCCAAAAGTGGTTCACTAGGCATCACTAGGTTATCTGGCTTGCACAGGTCATAATGGGGTTTGCGTGGGATACAGTGGGTGTCACTGAGGAGGCCCTGCAGCCAGTCATAGTTCACAGACAGCAATTGTAATTTCTCCAAGATGAACAACATCAACTGGTCTCTGATGTCTGATGGGACCTGGAGGATCCTACCCAGGAAGTGAGTCTTACAGAATTCCTCAAATTCCATCCTCCTGAGATGCTTTTGCAACACTGATGGTACTTGTGCAACAGGCTCATTTTGTTGTACAAGAAGAGCAAATACCATATCATACTGCTTCTTAGTGAAAGGTTGTTTTGTGAAATGACTTCCTAACACTACTACTTCTGATGGCCTCAGCCAACAACCATCATCACAAGCCGACCATATCAAGGCCTCTGGGTGATTTGGCAGCCTTTTCTCAAATTCTTCAGCAAGGAATGGTCTCACACTGTCAGGTTTGTCTGCCGTGGAATGCTTTAGGGGAAAAAGGCTGTAATAGGCTGAAAGAAACCTTTCCATGGCTGCACTGCTCTCAACTGGTGCTTTCTGAGTAAGGGCAACTAAGAGTGTGAACACAGCCTCAACCAGTGCATCCTTCATCAGCATCACATTCCAGGTGTCACAGCTGGAGCTTTGAACACCTTTCAATAGGCGTCTGTCTTTGGAGACATCAAAAAAGGCATTCACGACAAAGTTGAGTCCTGTCTCAATATCAGATAAAGGGAGGAAGCAAGACACTGCACCCTGGGTGCTCTCAATGGCAATCGATTGTTCTTCCTTCCTGATCTTCACAGCTACCTCAGCGACAGGGACTAGACCCTGAGACCTGCCATCTTGACTGTTGGCATGTTGAAGACTGGGCCCTCTCCCCATTGCAGAAGACACTTGCCACATCGTCTCCTGTGGCTGCTGCCTACCACTCCCCACTGAAGTGACTAACTTCATCTTCTGTGAGCAAGGTCTCACACTGCTGAAATGTTCTCTGGGAATCCTGAATTGCCTTTCAAAGGCTCCTCCATCAGGGTTTGATCTGGTGACCTGAAAGACCTTGTGCATCCTGTTAAGGGTATGGTCTCTTCTGCACTCAAACAGTTCCACCTTGTTCACATTCTGGAGGAACAACAGTAGTGTGTCAGCAGTTTGAAGCAAGGACTTCTTCAGGGAATCCATTGTTTTTGATCCTTCAGTGAACACTTCAGTTGAGATTTCACTGACAATCCCCTGTTGACGGAATGGGAATCTGAAGAGTGTTCCATTGAACCCATTCTGGTCAGTGCCAAACACATTACAACCAAAAACACCCTGGTAGGGAGCAAGCTGGTCAGAGAAGTAATTCTTCAGTCCTTCTCTCTGCTTCACAAAGTCAATCTGCATGCCTGGCTTGGTAGGTTGCACACGCTCCCCTAGGTACTTCAGGTGTGGGTCAAATACCTGCAGCCATCTTCGTGTGATGAAGCTGGGGACATCAGTGAGGTGGTATGTGGCACAGAAACCAACTCCAAATCGGCCAATCTTGGTGTGGTCTTGCTGTTTTGTGGCACCTGCCACTTTGCTGATGTTCTGCAAGTCTTCATCAGAGAAGGTCTTGTTGTTGTAGGCATACAGAGCAGGTCCTTGCCAATTGGCCATGTCTTTTGTGAGCAGTTTTCTTGTGTTGTGTGTTCTCCAGTCAATCAGGAACTTCACTTCCGTGGCTCCTGCATCATCTGCATTTTGAATCAACTCTTTGAAGACATCAATACTGTCTCCATAGTCCTCGACCAACCCCTTGATCCTGTGTGTGATTGACTCATAGGGTCCAGTGCACTCATAGTCAATGCCAAGTGGTTGTGAGGGAGCAGCACGAATACTCAATGACATTACACCAAAGAAACGGGCAACATCAGAAGTGATCCTGGGATGAATGAAGTTCACTCCTTGTTCTGACTCAGGTATGTCCAGGTAGTGGTCATGGTATGTGAGGTCTTCTGGTTTGTGCAATCTGCACCTCTTGCTTGGGAGGTACATGCCCTCAACATACTGCAGCTTTTTCTTCTCCTTTAAGAAATTGGCAACATTCACAGCTATTTCCAAATCTCTGGCATTCAGCTGCTCTGACAATTCTTGGATCTCACTGACCACCTGTACCCCATCTTCAACTGTGAGGTGGTGCTTCACTCCACTGGCAAGCCACATGCTCTTGTACTTCTGCAAACAAGGCAGGTCCTGGACAGAGTATCTGTAGGGTGCAAGGGAGCAGCCTTTCAAGGGCCTATGGGCCACTTTGGATTTATCCACAAATCGGTAGTGTTCATTGCTCCAGACACAAGGACGAGTCCATTGTTGAAAGCACTTTACATCTTTACTGCCCAAGAATTCATAAATGTGCTCCACCGTGTCATTTATTGACATCTGTCTTCCACCAATGTAGCCTAGGCTGCTGGACTGAGTTGCCAATCCACTTGCAGGGAGATCAGTGATGTTCATGAAATGCTGGAGCACTTGCTGGGCACTGACTGAAAGAAAATAGCCACTTCCACCAACTTGCTCAAGCCTCCTCACACTGTCTTCATATGAGCTGTCAAGGATGGGGCACACAGATCCCACCAAACTTGCCAAACGGAACAAATCACTGCCTGCACATAATTCAGAAGGGCAGAATAAGGGTGTTTTTGCTTGGCTTCCAGCCCAGTGTAACTGCTCAGGGTAGCCACTGGGACGTGAGTGCTCACAGAAGAGGAACTTCTGTCCCTGCACATATTGCAGCAGCTGCTGGCACTGTGCATGATTGGCTACTGTCTGAAGGATGAGCCTTGAACGCTGTCTTGCTTCCTTCTCCATGTTGCAAGAAAGGAGAAACTGAACTGACTGTGATCTATCTTGCAGAAACCTTCCAAATGTGTCAGCCCTCTGTGTGACAGTACGCCATGTTCTCAGGCCAAACTGTCTCAGCTTGTGGAAGACTGGTTTAAAGCCATCAGCTGGAGACTTTGCTTCACAACTATGGAAGAATTCTTGCAGCTTGCTGTCCTCTGGGTCATACAGGGCATCCACTCTACACAGCGTGTTGTCACTAGCTGGAATGCATTCACTACGCCTGATGAACTGTTCTAGTTCTCCATTTTGCTGTGGTTGAGACATTTCAATAATCCACATTAGAATCTGGTTCCTCGTTTCAATGTTCCACTGAGCGGTGGCATGGTTGAAGATATGCTGCTGCACAAGAGCTCCAAGGGAAAGTGGTGGCCTTCGAAGGACTGCTTGAATTAGCTGCTGATCAGATTCACCTACCTTGACTATCTGAGATGGAAATGCCAGGTTACTGGGAAATGTAATGGAGTAGTGTGGAAAGATAACTTGACTGTAGTAGCCTAGTTGCATAAAGGTCACACTTTGACTTCCAACTCCAATCTCAAACACTGGTAGAGACTGTAGAAATGTGATCTGCTGCCCACTGAGGGGACCCATCATGGATACAGCCTCTGCAAGGTACCTTCGTAAGTATACTTTCTGAGCATTGTCAAGAATAGCGACTGTTCTTGCTACATTAGGAATCAACTGCAGAGCAGTGAAGAATGTAGTGGAGGACAATACTGGAAGGTACTGGTCGAGTTGCCAACCAAAAGGTGCATACAAGTGGGAGTCGTTCACTAGAGTGCAGCCAAGGGTCTCAGCAATGCTTTGCATCTGTTTGGAGCTGGCTGATGTCTTCCTCAACACTGTACTTCCAGAGCTTTTCAAAGCATACAAGGTGACTGAACCCTTTCTGGGTACTTTATCAGGTCCATTCACTGCAATGAGTGGTAGCCCTGTTACACTCTGCAGCTTCCCATTGTTAGCAATGTACTGCCACACACAGGACAACCAGGAGGCAGGGGGTTGGTTGTACTCACTGGGGTTCCAAGCGATACTGGGGACATTGGGATTGTGGCACCAGGCTTGAATAGCAGCTCTCAGGAGGTTGGGGCAGATCACATCTGCAGTAGCTAGCTGTAACCGAAACTGACTGGAACGAGCCAACCGGAGGAAGTGAGCTTGCAGGTCAGAAGGGAGGCTATTTGAAACTATCTGGCCCTCCAGACCATGCAAAACTTGACTGGCAAGCATGTCACCCTTTGGGAGCACATAGAATGTCTGACTGGAAAATGTGCCCACTCTCCCTGCCTGCTGCAAGGGTACTAGGGGAAGTCCCTGCAAATTGTTAATTCCATTAGAAAACACATAGCGAAGAGTTTCTTCAAGGATACCTTCATTCTCTGCGAGGATCCTTGTGGCTGTGTCAGCATCCCTTCTCAGACACTCTCTTGCAACATCTGGAGTGATCAGTTTACAGCCCAGAGAGGTGCAACTCTCCTGAACATTTCTGGGGAGGCACACAATGGGGCAATTCAATTGAAGAAGAAAGTCCACTACAGAAGTGGGAACTGTGGCATCCAGTGGGACGAAGTAAGCATTAGGTGGCTTGACCCACATGCCATTGTTGGCTGCAGTCCAAAGAACAGGCAAATGAGACAGGAGAGGTTGAACTCTGTGGATGAGATGCTTCCACACCTCCTCCCTTACCTCACTCATTACTGGGAGGAGTGCATATTGGTCAGCACTCTTCTGAAGTGTGGTATGTGCCAGGGGAAATCCCTGATATGCTGTCATCATGCACCTTGCTGTCATGAGGATGGCATATGAAGGAGCAATGAGGTGCTCTACAAGGTGCTTGTTCCAGTTGGCTTCGTCACTGTTGTCATCTGCATCTGGCCAACGCACTCTCCTGCGGTTGTCTGAGAGAGTGAAGTAGCCGTGGATGTGAACTGGAAGGCCAGTGGAAGCAGTTGTGGACATGGGCAAGAAACAGAAGGCAAATCCACAATTGTTCAGCGTTGAGGGAGGATCAGTCCAACCAATGGACCTACGGTAGCGTGAAACTACATGGCTTACCTGGTTCTCAACTGAAGCACAATTTACTTGCAAGCATGCTTCATTCTGCAGACGAAAGTCTCCTACAGCAATTGCAGAAGAAATCGGAGCTGCCAGACCCACCCAGGGGATCACCTTCAACCCACATGCCAGTTCTACCACTTGACGGTCCCTGACTCCAATTGTACTGCACATCAACCAGGAGGAGGTGCCTGCTGTTCCAGCTTTCTCAGCAAGTTTGCCTTCCACAGTGACTGTGCATTTGTTGAGGTAGGTGTCTACACAGCCTTGGTTTTGACGGAATGAAGTGCATGCAGATCTATACCATTCTCTGCTGCCTTGCACTTCCTGACTATTGACTGTAACTCGCAGTAGGGGTTGGTCAAGTGCACATGGGTTGCCATCATACAGCTCCAAATCAGTCACATGGTTCAGAAAGAGAAGCACTCGATGTGCCTCTTGGGCAAGGGAATTATAGAGTACCCTCAAAGCTTCTTCACGGGTGTATGTGCGCTGAGATATTCCTGAGTGAAACTTCCTATTGCGAAATGCAAAGCGAAACAGTGTCCCCTTATATTTAGAGCTAGATGAGCTAAAACCCAGTATACCATCAAATGCTTCCAAATGACCTCGGTACTGACAAAATTCTTTCATTGGGAATTGTTTTCCTGCCATTCTATCACCTCTGGAGTCACGACAGTCGAGTATGGTCTTATGAGGATCCATCAAACCAACATGGTTATTGCTGACAATGACTGGCAAATCTACAATGCAAGCACACGCATGTCATACATCACATTAATAGACCTACTAGTGCAAATCAATAGATTGAATTTCATTCTAGTGCAAGTACAGATTAAACCTCTCAACATAACGACATGTCTGTAAATGACTGTATATAGCTACGCTTATTATACAGTTTCAATTGGTTACAACACTCAAATTTCGTACAATAGGCTGGGAACCCGCTGAAGGGCTGGTATTCAGCTAGTACAAAATGAAAAGCCAACATGATTCACAGTCCAGGTGGACATGGCAAAACCAGACATGGCACAGTGGACTTGTGGTTACAAGGTTATTTGATTGACACTTTGAGGCATAAATGTGTTTGCATATAAGTGTCACATGTGTAACTACTCAGAATAGATGCAGACACACTTCACACATATTCTTCAAGCATAGATTGTGTTAAACCCTTCAAGGATGGATGTATATACCTGGCTGAGAATGCCTTTGCAGTCCTATGCCACTCCAGTGAGCCTGCTATTCTGGTCATGCAGCCATGCACATATACTCCATGTAACTTAATTGTGTAACCGTATATACCAGTATACACACAGTGTGTCTTGGGTCACCTGACGCACCCCCAGTCTCTGTTTGAGCCCAGCTTCTGTACAAACAAATACAATACTTATGATTGGCTTTATGTGCAGGAGACCCAGTCACCATTTGTTAGGTTCTTATGGATTAGCAGCCTTAGGAATTTACAAGTAGTCTCCTACCCAGACCCTACCCATTCACCAGCCATTCAATTGTGACCTTATGCAACATTTTATGAAAATGGAGGCGATGAAAGCAGTCTAGATACAAGACTAATCTGTAATACAATCATAGATTCGAGTTGATTGTTGAGAATGGGGCTATCGCAATAATTTCATAATGATTCAGCAAATTGTAAACTGCAAAGTCCACAACTGATTCACATTCATGATAAATCAAGCACCAATTACATGGGTTGGGCTATTTCATGTATAATGAAGACACTGTTATGTCATACCCTCTACATAATCAGCGTCTAACCTGTGAGATGATAAACTGACTGGAAGCCAAGTCCAAATCGGCCAACTTTCAACAACTCTTCCTCCTTCTGGCTCTGGTGCAACTTGCCAATGTTCTTCCAGTCGCCGTCACTGAACACACTGTTGTTCCAGGCAAGCAGGGCTGGGCCCTGAAAGGGAGCGAGCGATGGCTTCCACAGCACGCCAGGGTCGCGAGGGTGTTGGCGTGAGTCAATGAGGAATTTGACCTTGCTGGCTCCAGCATCGTCAGCATTCTGAATGAGCTCCTATTGAAGAGAGAGGAATACACGAAGGAAAATAGCCAAGTAGTTAAAGCGAATGACGAAGTGCATATGCAGAAGTGAACAACATACTTTTTGCTAGTCGCTGTAACGCACCTTCAGAATCTGTCCGCCATCTGTGTAGCGCTGGAGTAGGTTCTTAATGAAGTCTGTCAGTGGAGGCTGTGTTATGCCGAAGCCGTCGTCAGCCATGCCCGAAAGTCTGAAGCGGGTATCGGAGGGTAGACGGTGGCATCAGCCTAAAGTATAGCTAAATAGACTATATAATAGTCCTTGTGCTCGCGATGTGTGCACCAGATCTTACCTTTTTGCGAAGTCGTGTACTACAAAAAGATCTATAGCTGTCAGGCATTCACACACGATGAGCAACTACCTTTATTTTAGGGATGAAAGTCAAAGCGGACTGTTTTCTCTTCTTCTTTTGAGGTCAGGTCACGCTTTTAAGGATTTCCGAGAATGGGAGCGGGAGGGAGCGTACGTCACGTGCACACGGTTCCTAGAATACCGATGCAAAGTGATTATCCCATTATGCCTCAGTGTTGTCCCTACATGGTCAGTTCGGGGATCACAATTTATATCATCTTAGCATCTTAGCTCTATGTGGTGTGCCCGTTTCGGCGTGTAAGTGCTTATACTAAGTAACATGCTTTTTGGTCCACATCCCTAGCTCTGTTCTTTTTAGGGGCTGCCGCAGGCAGCCCCTATATTGTTTTCAAATTGACGTTTTCATATGGCTTCATGTTACGGATATATATATATATATATAATACGCCAACCTACGGTTGTGCGTCAATGCTTACATTTATATTGAACGTATTGGGCGAAGTATTGGGTATAGGGAATTTATATTGTCGGCCATTTTATTCGGCCGGAAGTAGACCGTGTGCGAGGCCAAGGGACTTTGAAAACCGGCTTCGAAACGACGTCTTAGCGAACTTTGGACGTTCTCTTCCGCCTCTGATCCTGGAACAGACTCCTACAGCACTTCTGGTCGACGGACAAAGAGACAGCTTTTAGACAGCGCCCAACAGGTCATCGACTTCGCCCGCGCCTTCTTCGATAATGGCCGCGCCCGCCTCGGAGGACTTCACTCCGCCGCCTGGAACACATGACAGGAGTAACGTAGAAACTGGTGAGCGCCGTGATATGTTGACGCTAACATTCTTTAACCATTTCTAGCGTTGAAAAGCTTAGCTCGCACGGTTGCCCTTCTAAATGCTCTTCAGAACCTGGCCCACGCGTACTGCGCTGTAGCAAACGTACGTAGCTTTTGCCACCACAGACCACTAGCTACTCTGGCGACTGTGGGTTCCTTGGTACATTATATTTCTGTGAATATTCACGGTAAATGCATGTGCTATAAGCAGTCATGTGTCTGTCTTTGCTGGAGATTTCTCTGTGCATGTGTGGTGTGTGTGTGTGTGGTGTGTGATGTGTGTGTGGCCGGTGTGTGTGTGTGTATGTGTGTGTGGCCGGTGTGTGTGTGTGTATGTGTGTGTGTGTGTGTGTGTGTGTGTGTGTGTGTGTGTGTGTGTGTGTGTGTGTGTGGTGTGATGTATGTGTGGCCGGTGTGTGTGTGTGTATGTGTGTGTGTCTGTGCGTTTGCACATGTGCATGTGTGTGTGTGTGTGTGTGTGTGTGTGTGTGTGTGTGTGTGTGTGTGTGTGTGTGTGTGTGTGTGTGTGTTTGCACATGTGTATGTGTGTGTGTGGTCATGTAGCTATGTTTGGTGACTAGTGGTGTATGCATACTGTCACTGAGGTGTATGACACAATGTCATGTGTTACCAATCATGAGTGACAGAGCAGCGACCGAAGGGAGCAAGTATTTCGAGTTGGGGCGGCAGCCCCACGTGTTTTTTTAACTCGAAATACTTGTCTTCTTCTGTTGAACTAGTCTTTATGCTTGTGTTCTTATGTTAGTGCTACATTGGACCTTTTGTGTCCTAGCACCATTCGGTGCGGTGCACTCTAATAATGATTAAACTGAATTGAATTGAATATAGTGCAACCCTTCCCCTATTGCGATAAATCATTTTTAATTCAAAATCAACATTCACACATGGCCACTCAGGGCCGTAGCACCCAGTCCGGCCGGTCCGGCCATGGCCGGACCAGTTTTTGCTGCTGGAACAAAATTCTAAATATTGAAGATATGCATTTTAAACACACTTTCAAATTGGGAGGGGGGTACTGGCCTAAGGTTAAACAACGTTCTAAAAGCAGAGTGGTCTTGTTACAGTGTTGCAGGACTTAGTTTGAACAAGGAATAGCCAGATACTTAGTCCTCTAACCAACCTTAACGGCGGCAGCCATTTTACGGATGTTGCATGAAGTTTTTGACATTTTCTGATGCGTAAAATGGTGTGTTAATCAATCGCCATGCAAAATCAGACAGCACGGTAGCACTTCAGTCATGTACAGCGGATTTATGCAACCTTGCAACAGTTCCCACATCATGGGCAGTTGTTACCTAGGACATGGACTGGTACTGTACTCATCTATTATATATCACCCTGTTCGTATCCTAGGTAATGACTGCCCGGGTATGGGAACTGTTGCAAGGTTGCATAAATCTGCTGTACATGGACGTATGCATGCAGCATGGTGGTAGATATTTGTACATGGGAACATGTACGTAGCTTGAATGAGCATATGCATGCAATAGGATAGTCTCTTGTGGCAACCCTTGTTATTGCACACTCACATGTACACTTGCACTATAATATGCAGGCGGAGAAACAGAGGATGGTAGCAAGACCGCAAGCGTGGCAAAATATTGGCAGATGTAGGGTAGTCAGGCATCACGTGACCCCTCCTCACGGAAGGAGGGGTCACGTGACGCCTGACTAGATGTAGGGATGGTGAAAATGTATTCAAAGTTAGCGCATGTTAATGACCTGGGTTTTGCATGGACCAGCCCTCCTTGTTGCATGGACCGGCTGCCCCCCCTCCTCTTTGCATGGACCGGCCCTTCTCCTGTTTTTGGAGGAAACATTTTTACACACCCTTTATATTGATGGTGTCTTCTACGTAGTCAAGGGAAGGAGAGATTTGTGCTGCCTAGCATTGGAGAGACAGCCAAAAACCACTGGATTTCGATTTTTAATGCGCTATCTTCTTATTTCAATGCACTGTATTACCTGTTACATGGCACTTGATCGCCTTTCCTGCTGTAAGTGCCTGTTGGTCTATGTTACATTTTATCATACTCATTGAAGTGTTGATGGGCCTAGAATGGCTCCAAAAGTACCCACAGAACATCTAAATTTCAAAACTTTTCCTGGGGGGCATGCCCCCACCTCCCTAGTTTGCGTCACGTCATCTATGGCCTGACCGCTTTTTATCTTGGTACTACAGCCCTGCCACTACTGTGAGGAGCAATTGCAATGCAAAGACATTGTACAGTAGCTACTAGCCATGAAAGCTGCAGCTTCTAACAACTAAATGACCATAAGAGAGATATGGACAAGATTGGCTGTAACAGCATGCAATTTCACAATTCCTTGTTCCAATTGCAATTGACCCCAGATGCTGTCATAAGAAACTTCTTCCTTTCTATGGTTTCATTGGAGGAGAAGCTGTGCTGGACCTTTCGTATATGAGATATCCCCCAGGGCAGCCTGGGCAACCAGCATCTGGCAGTAGCCTTAGTTGTGCATCCGCATGGCAGTAACCGTGAGACACAGTTACAGCCGAAGAAAGTCGTCTGTCGAAGCCTTGCAACGACCTGTACATTTGTATTCCAGTGCACCTATACTTAAATTAGCGCTCACCTATATGCATGCTCATTCCCAATTCCATTCCATTCAAACCCCCATGCAGTGATTCATTAATATTGTCTACATAATTATTCTCTATGCATCCAAGTGACTACATCATAAAAAGCTGTGCATGTGTATGTAAGTATCATCCATTCCATATAAATTCTAAAAGGGCAGGTTAGTGGGTGTTCTATTCAGCTACGTAGCTAACTGCAAAGCAAATGGTTATATGTGTTAGCTACCAATACCTAGTTACCTAGCTATGAATAACAGCATCATCACGGTATGTGATGATGTATGCTGGATAAGTCTGGTCATTGTTGTGAACAACGTATATGGTGCCATTGCCAAGCTGTCCCTGGATGCTGTCATAAGAGACAGCCAGTCCTCCCTCTTCCTGCGGCTTCGTTGGAGGAGCAGTGGTGTTGGACCTCCTGTATGAGATATCCCCCAGGGCAGCCTGGACAACCAGCATCTGGCAGTAACCTTGTGCATCCACATGGCGGTAACCGTGAGACACAGTTGCATCCTTGGCGAGGTAGATGCCTTTACCGTATGCTCCCCGCTCACTCCTGATGACGTCGAGCCCTCTTGTACCACGAACTATGTCATTGGGGTCATTTCTACTGGTGCCATGAAACACGAGCTTCTCGTTGCAGTAACCCAGTCGCTGTCTCATCAGTTTGCAAGCTGAAGTGTACTTCCTCCATAGGACCACATTCTGGATACGGTCAATGCTGTATATGCGCACACTTCGTGTGCCCATGGTAGCATTGAACAACTCAGCCACAACACCATAGTCATAGCTGTCCTCAAGAGCTGGCACCTCCATAAACAAGCTGTTTCGCTCATGTGGTAACCATGTGGGAGGTAGACCTACGTACAATACAAGGTGATTATATGAAATAGTCCGGGTGTATAGGAAATATAGAATGAGCTTCAGGCATGCGTGAATGCATCCCTGACCAGCTCATTAACATGTACCCCTCACTTAGGCTCACCCCAACTAGCTACGTGCTGTCATGTAGTGTGTGACAGCTACCGTACATGAAGATTGTTTACTGTCAAAGATATACAAATGTAGAAGCGTGAACAATGCATGTAGCTCACTGCTGGGGTTCATCTGCATTTCTGCTTCCAGTGGCATGCTGTGGTCAATGGCATCAAACATCTGGGTCACTTCTTCCTTTGGCAATTCCCTCACAGTTCGTAAGAATTTCTCAACGGCAGACACAGCTTCAATTGCTTCTTCAAAGTTGTGTCTGTACGCCTCTGCAGGGGCCATTTTGGGGATGTTGTGCTCTGGGTAGCGGCACTGAAGAAAGTGGCTGGACACCACAAGGACTTGGGGCATCAAGTCAACATGAGGGTTGTGGAACCAGTGCTGGTTGTCCTGCAGCTCCTTGCACAGATCAGCTACATTGGTGTGTTCTGCAAGCCTTCTTCTCAGCCCAAACAGTGCAAGGAAGAGGGCCTTCAGGCACTTCTCCATGCTCTCATGTGCCAGGAAGCACACCTGAGCAGGAAAGACCTGTACAAGCAAAGGGAGGCTCTCCTCATCCTGCTCTTCAAGCTTCTGTTTTGAATCCTCAAGGAGCACCTTGGCGGCCTCATAATCATTGAGTGACTGGATCAGCCACATCTTGGCATCCACCAGATTAGGCTCCGGTTGTGGCTCAGCAGTGGGAGGGCACCAGACAGATGCAGTACCTCCTCCATAGTGCCTACTGCCACCTCCATACCAGACGCTGTTGGCTATGGGGGCATACCCCCCTCCACCTCCACCATACATATGATGTTGGACTCGCTGCTGTGCTGGGGAATAGCTGCTTCCTTGAGGGATCCTCACTGGTGGAAAGAACACCTCAATTTCCTCCTTCACCCTCTGCAAGATACTGTGATCTCTCACAACGTCGCTGAGTACACTGAGGAGTGCATCTGTTGAGGCCTTGAAATTGTGAACACAATTCTTCTTGGTGCAAAGGTAATGGAGATGGTGTACCAAACGTATTGATACGTGCTGAACTTGGGGCGGTGAGAATGTGCTCATCATAGCTGTATACAATTGTGTTAGCTGGGCTTCTAGTTCAGTGCTGTCTCTTACTGCAAGACTGAGTACTGAAAGTGGTTGCAGGTTAACATCCGCTCCCCCAGTGGATTGTTCCACTTCCACATGCCATTCACTGGCAATGTACGCTCTCTGTTGTGGGTACAAGTACTTGCTCATTACAAGAGGAGACATGGCAATTTCTATAACTGATGGGTGATCTTCCACATTGCTCAGATTCACACGCAGTGTACATGATTGGAGCCTGTTCTGCCTTTCACTTGAAATACTAACTACCTGAGTGTTAATGAGCCGTCCCCGTGCATTGCAAAACTTGACAATCTCTTCAACTCTGAACGTGGACACAATCACATTGTCCAGCTGGTCGGTGTACTGGACTGCCTGGCCTATCTTGGATGGAGATGGCTGCTGCTCAGAACCATGCACATAGTTAGGAATATCAGCATTAGTCAGCACACCATCAATCAGGTGAGGACTAGGACACATTAACATCTGAATAAGCAATGAGTTATCCCTTATGGTGTTTCCAAGGTATCGGTTGAGTCCACAGGCCAGCTGATGGAGTAGATGGTAAGGATCGTAAAAGTCTGAGTGTGGAGCAATGTAGACTGTGGCACCACTCTCTTCACCTTCCAACACAAGACAGAGGATAGACTCATTCTCAGAGTTGGACACTTGGCAATTGTCCTCTTTGTACAGTAGAACAGTCTTGATAACTTGCACACATTTGACAGTCACCTCCTGCAGTTTCCCTTTGATGTCCTCCACAGTTTCGTCTGATGGTGGCCGCTGGTTATCATGCTTGACAATTCTGACAATGCCTCTAAAGAAGTCACCTGAAGTTAGCATTTCAATTGCAGCTGTCACAAACTCACATCCGTGCTCCTTCCCTTCTGCTGCAGCTCTCCTTTCCTTGGTGCAGGCATTCTTGTCATGCAACATGTGGGGATGAGGGTGCTCTGCAATAATTGAGCTGAGCAGATGTACTCCAAGACAAGCAGGGAGGGAGTGATTGCCATTGTCATCCTTTGGAGGAGGCATTACCAGCTTAAATCCAGGCAGTGACTCTGGAGTGACTCTCTTCCCATACCACTGCGAATCATCCTGGATTAGCCGAGAGGCAGGCAACAGTTGTTGATCTTTGGAAAGCAGAGGGATTACATCTGCTTCCAGACATTCCAAGACAGATCCTTCCAAATTTGGTTCAGCTTTTCGAAGCAATTTGACAAGATTATTGTATGCTGCTGTTGCACATGATAGGCTATTTGGGTTATTCTGGATACCCTTTTTGAATACATGTCTCAGAACAAAGAGGCAGTGGGATACTTCTAATCCATCAGCCACACCAGCCATCTGTAAGAAAACTGTCAGTGTCTGAAAGTCTTCAGGAACTGGTTGAATGAATGGGAAAAACATTTCTTCCTGCTTCTGCCTGTCCTTCAATCCCTTTGCCACGACCTGATGACCTGGAAGCAATTCAAATGTAGAGCTATCTTCGCTCTTCACCAAAATGCACTTTGCACCTTGCAGAATGGGCACAATCTTTTCCAATGAAGAATGTGCAAGATTCAAGTATTCATAGTGTGCTTGAAACAACTTGTGAAGTTCACTGACTGTGCATAATCCATTCTCAAAGGAAAGCTCCTTGCACTCCTCGAGCATATGTGTCAACTCAACAAGGTTTCTGGCCACTATTGTGGGGTACAATTCAAGGCTCCTCACACCCAACAGCTTCATGGCATTATCAGGCTTAGGGGGAAGGTTGAAGCATTTAGGCAAAACTGGGCAATAGAGACAGGCAAGTTGGTAATCGGAGTCTTTTACCTGAAGGACACTACCACACAAGGTAGTCCACCCTTGATGTGGCAGTTGAAAATTGGGAAGAGCCTGTTGCAGGGTCCTGCAAGGTTCAAGTTGATTCTCACAAGGTACAAAGTTGATTACAGCTGCAGCATGAAGGAACTGCTTAACATCTTCAGCTGGAGTTTCATGTTGCATAGTTTCCATCTTAGATGCCAAGTCTTCTAGTAGGAGCCTAGCTTTCTCCTTGCACCTCTGATTATCATCTTCATTCTGCACATCCTGAGCAACATCTCTTGCAAACTGGAGCCAAAGTTGTTCAGAAACCACACTACAAAGGTTCATGTTAGCAAAAAACACTAGCCACTTTTCATTGTCCCATGGCGGAGGTGGGAAAGTGTCCTCAGGTAGGCATGCCTTAAGCAGGATATTTCTTGGATCATACAAGTCTTTTATGCACTTTGGCCCACAAGCAGTTTTGATGAAAGGCGTTTCTGAAAGGTTATTGAAGATAACATGCCAAAGGCCTCTTGTCCGCTTGCTAATTCCCAATGTAACAAACAGATGATGCAGTTTGCTTACATGAGCGGCAACTAACCTCGGAGTATCCACTGCAGGTAAGTTCTTGAAGTTGGGTGCCAATTCATGTGCATACAATGTCAGTACTTCCAGTTCACTAGCAACCATTTGGACTCCAACTCTTTTCATGAATTGACCACAGTATGTTGGGATGATCACAAATGCTGTGTTGGTAACACGACTTATCAGAGCCAGTCCGTCATGTGGCATGTTGTTCACATCATACGCTGTCGCGAAAGAGTTAATAGTACTGAGCTCACGACTGACTAGTTTGAACAGAGGTAGACTCTGCATCCAACGAATATCCCTCCTGTTCTCTCTGACTTCTTTACTTCCCTCCAGGAAGTGAAGAAGCTCCTGAACATCAACATTTTTTGGTTTGATATTTCTCTGTAGAATCTCATTCTTGTACACACTAAGCAAGCGGATGATGTCATCAGGGATTTCAGGATTTGCAAAGTAAGGCCAGAAGCTCCTACACATGTCTGTTTGTAACTGGTCCTTGAAAATACAGTCAAAATCTACAACTGGGAGACGGAACATTCTGATCAGTGCCTTGCTGGATGCCTGGAACATAATGTTCTTACGCTCAGAATAGGGAAAGAGCCTGCCATCTGTTGTTGGTACCACTGAAATGTCATTGAACAAATGCCTACTGTCTGCATGAACAGAATAGAAGAACATCCAGAACACTGGTAGCATCAGTTTGATATCTTCATTTTCTGGTAAATCAATAATACCACTGCGAGGAAAGTCTAAGTGGTAGGCAACAAACTGGGGGTTCTGCTCCAGTGGTTTGATGATACCCAGCATCTGCATTAGACAAATGTCTAATTTTGATGACTCAGAGATCCTCTCGTGTACAAACACATCCTTGCGCTGAGGAAGAAGTGCAGCATATTGATCTGCAAACACTGCACACATCATCCTCAGTTCATCATCTCTTGTCAGCATTAGTGGCACACCTTCCAGGAGTGTCGTCCAATGGATTGGATGTTCTTCACAATCAAATACATCACTCAAGCAGTAGGCCAAAAGGGGGGCTATAGCCTCAACAATGACAGCCTTGTATGCCATAAGGCTTGGGCAAAGACTCTTTAGGCGATCTCTCAAGACTGCTGGGGTTACTCTACCTGTGTAGATCACCTTTGGATCCTTTCTCAGTTCACCAAGTGAAGTTTCAATGTTGGATGCTATTTGCAGGGGTGCAGCTGTTAGCTTCATTCCCAGCTTCAGCAGAGTACTTTCTTTCAGGTCACAGCACTCACTGTAGAACCACCCTTTGGTAGGTCCATCTTCATTAGTGAGGGCTAACCACTGGGCACACACTTCTGGTTGATCCTGGAGTGCAAGCAGCACATTGGTGGCACAGTCAAGGAGGAGGCAGTAGAGGTGTTCTGGAAGAAGATAAGTCTTTGGAAAGCTACCAGTGCTACATTCAGGATAGAGTTTGTAGTACCAATCTTGTACAAACTCCCCTCTCTCTGTCCTCACATCTCTGCAATACAACAATAGCTCTGCATAGGCTTTGCAGATCACGTCATTGCAAATAGACTTGTTCCAGTCCTTCAGTGGATGTTCAGAGTCACTAAACTGCAGCTCCCGCCTCGAGTCATTTAACCAGAAGTGTCCATTCACATGAACTGGCATGCCTGATGACTTTCTTTTAGGAAGTGGAAGATAACAGAATACATTGCCTTCCCAAGGGTGATGTGCAATCACATCAACCCTCTGTGGTAACATTGGTCCTTGGGCTGCAACTCCACCTAAGGGCAGAAAGCTGTGCTTATATCCAGTCGCTACAATGTTGGTATCCATATCTCTACCTCCAAAACGTTTACTGATAATCCAAGAGCTGGAAATTGCAATTGAGGTCTGCTTGGTAAGGATTCCACTGGAAAGCTGTCTAGTGCTCAGTTGTATAGGGGTAACTTCAGTGGAGGAGAGCTTTGTCTGGATGCCACCAATTTGAACTTGATAAACAGTCTGCACAGTTTGAAGAGTGGATGATTGGTTTTCCTTCAACTTTCTCTTCTCCTCTCTTGCCCTCTGTGCGAAGTCACTACACTTGTGTTGGTCTTCAGGAGATGCTTCTGCATGGCATGACCCAATGACAGTACATTTGCCTTCAGCTGAAATCTCAAAAATGGAGATTCTTTTGACAGAGTTTAAAAAAAGCAATGTATGGGCAGCTTCCTGTGAGAACTCTATCAGGTTCTTCTGCAAATTGACAACAGTTGTTCTATTGCCCTCTCTAAGTCGAGTTGCAGGGTACTGTGAAGATTCTCTGGTCAAAGGCAGCCGAAAGAGAACATAGCCATCTTCCCACTTCTGGGGTGAGCTCAGTTGTGCAAACGAACCAGGGTCTGCCTTCTGTAATTTCAGCAATGTTTCTTGCGAGTATGGTTCCATCTGATCTGCCACAACAGTGTCCAGTTGACCCTGCTCCTTCGTTAGCTCCCACCTGCGACCAGGTGGACTTCTAAAGGGAAGAGGTGCATACATGCAATTAGGGTCAAACACACAAAAGTGCTCTGGCTGTCCTCCTTCCTTGTGGGACACAAACATGGGGCAGTCAGTGACATGGTAGGCCACATTGAAGCCAATTCCAAACCTACCAATGGTCTCAGGAGTGTCTTGTTTCCTTCCTCGGCCAAGTTTTGTGATGCCTTTGATGTCCTCATCAGAGAATTTTCTATCATTGAATATCATCAGTGATGGCATCTCTTGTAGCTTTTTCCAGTTTCTGTCCTTGGAGAATAACCTCTCTGTTCCAAATTTTCTCTGGTCTAGAACAAAAGCTATTTCAGAGGCTCCTGCATCATCAGCATTCTGCACAAACTCCTTGAAAATGGAAGTGTCAGCTTGGTACCCACGAAGGATTCCATTTAGTCTGTCACAGAGATCTTCACATTGGCCATAATCAAGACCACCCATAAAGCTGTTGTCACTATAGCTCTCCAGAAGTGCCTCAAGTGGACTTTCTATGCCAAGTGAGGAAGCAACTGTCCACGAGATATTGGAGTGAAGATAGTAGCGCTTGGTGTCATTGCATTCAGAAAAGGTGCGGAAAGTGTCGAGGGTCTTTAGCCATATCAAGTCCCGATTGTCTGTATACGTTAGACGAGAGCATGGCCTCATAACAGACTTATCATCAGGCAGATACAGCTGCTTTCTCATTTCTTCACTGCTGATGCCAGTAAGCCTGGTGTTGGAATCATCCTCACTACTACTATCTTGGCCTGCATCATGCTCCTCCAAGTGATGTGACAGAGTAGTAGCTACCCTGGTTGCAAAATCAATCATTTTCTCTTCTACAGGCGTTTCCTCAAAGTCATTTGCAATTTGTCTCAACATGTCCACAAGTTGGTCATCTGATGCATGCTGCTTCACTCCAAGCTTGGGAAAGAGGGAGAGACATGATGCAGATGCATCTTGTAGTTGAACAAGATAAGGAGGGCATTCAAGCTCTTCTTCCAGAAATACATGACTTGCCAGATGAAAGCCATTCTTCCAAATGAAAGGCACACCATTTAACTCCTTTGTTATCACAGCCAATGCTTGTGTTTCCTGTTGCTGTACAGAACCACTAGTAAGAATGGAGGTAGGTATTCTGGATGAAAGGTTGGCATAAATTCTTTGTGTCACTTGTGACACTAACTCCTTCTCCTTTTCTGGTATTGACTGGTTTCCTCTCTCCTTCCACCACTCAATGACACATTTGAGCTGAAGAAGCACTTCCTGCATACTAGGTCTGTGGCGAAAGAGCAAAATTCTATCCAGAAGGTCCACAAAGTTTGATCTTTGAAGCACAGTGTTATTCAGTATCCCATTGGTTGCAAATACCAAGTTCTTCCATTTCGGAAGATACAGGTCCTCAGAACAGGCAAATGTCCCTGCTTCTCCAAGCCAGCAAATGGTTGTGTCCGCTGGTCTTCCCATCACTGGAAGAAAGTGAATTGTAGACAGGTCCTCAGCCAGTGCCAAATCTTCAGGTGACATTTTATTGTGTCCTTCATCTCGTCGCATCAGTATGTCTAGATAGTGGCACGACAATAGATAGGTTACTAGATCAGAGCTACGTCCGTTTGCTCTTTCAATACCTTCGGCTTTCAATAACTGCTGAACACTTGCAGCTCTGCTGGATACATCATTGCTTCTCAATTTGTCAACAGCAGCTCCCAAAGTGCCCAGAATGGATGAAAATCCTTCATACTGAGATGACGGAAAACGCCCTTCAGATTCATCAAACAGGCTTGCCAAATGTGCTACAGTTTGCATGACCAGGTTACCTGGCTTACACAGGTTATTGTCAGGCTTGCATGGAATACAGGGGGTCTCACTGAGCAAGCCCTTCAGCCAGTCATAGCTTGCAGACAGCGAATGGAAGTTCTCCAAGATGAACAACATCAACTGGTCTCTGATGTCTGATGGAACCTGGAAGATCCCGCCCAAGAAGTGAGTCTTGCAAAACTCCTTGAAGTCCATCCTCCTAAGATGCTTTTGCAACACTTTTGGTACTTGTGCAACAGGCTCATCTTGTTGCACAAGAAGAGCAAATATCATATCATACTGCTTCTTAGTGAAAGGTTGTTTTGTGAAATGACTTCCTAACACTACTACTTCTGATGGCCTCAGCCAACAACCATTGTTACAAGCCGACCATATCAAGGCCTCTGGGTAATTTGACAGTCTTTTCTCAAATTCTTCAGCAAGGAATGGTCTCACACTGTCAGATTTGTCCGCTGTTGAACGCTTCAGGGGGAAAAGGCTATAATAGGCTCTGAGAAACTTTTGCATGGCTGCAATGCTCTCAATTGGTGCATTCTGAGTAAGGGCAACTAAGAGTGTGAACACAGCCTCAACCAGTGCATCCTTCATCAGCATCACATTCCAGGTGTCACAGCTGGAGCTTTGAACACCTTTCAATAGGCGTCTGTCTTTGGAGACATCAAAAAAGGCATTCACAACAAAGTTCAGGCCTGTCTCAATATCAGATAAAGGGAGGAAGCAAGACACTGCACCCTGGGTGCTCTCAATGGCAATCGATTGTTCTTCCTTCTTGATCTTCACAGCTACTTCAGCAACAGGGACTAGGCCTTGAGACCTGCCATCTTGACTGTTGGCATGTTGAAGACTGGGTCCTCTCCCCATTGCAGAAGACACCTCCCACATTGTTTCCTGTGGCTGCTGCCTACCATTCCCCACTGAGGTGACAATCTTCATCTTCTGCGAGCAAGGTCTCACACTGCTGAATTGCTCTCTTGGAATCCTGAATTGCCTTTTGAAGCCCTCTCCATCAGGGTTTGATCTGGCAACCGCAAACACCTTCAGCATCTTGTCAAGACTGTCTCCACTTCTGCACTCATACAGTTCCACCTTGTTCACATTCTGGAGGAACAACAGCAATGTGTCAGCAGTTTGAAGCAAGGAGTTCTTTAGGGAATCCACTGTTTTTGATCCTTCAGTGAACACTTCAGATGAGATTTCACTGACAATCCCCTTTTGACGGAATGGGAATCTGAAGAGTGTTCCATTGAACCCATTCTGGTCAGTGCCAAACACATTACAACCAAAAACACCCTGGTAGGGAGTAAGCTGGTCAGAGAAGTAATTCTTCAGTCCTTCTCTCTGCTTCACAAAGTCAATCTGCATGCCCGGCTTGGTAGGTTGCACACGTTCCCCTAGGTACTCCAGGTGTGGGTCAAATACTTGCAGCCATCTTCGTGTGATGAAGCTGGGGACATCAGTGAGGTGGTATGTGGCACAGAAACCAACTCCAAATCGGCCAATCTTGGTGTGGTCTTGCTTCTTTGTGGCGCCTGCCACTTTGCCAATGTTCTGCAAGTCCTCATCAGAGAAGGTCTTGTTATTGTAGGCATAAAGAGCAGGTCCTTGCCAATTGACCATGTCTTTTGTGAGCAGTTTCTCTTTGCTGTGTGTTCGCCAGTCAATCAAGAACTTCACTACTGTGGCTCCCGCATCGTCTGCATTCTGAATCAATTCTTTAAAGACATCTATACTGTCCCCATAGTCCTCAACCAATCCCTTGATCCGTTGTGTGATTGACTCATAGGGTCCAGTGCACTCATAGTCAATGCCAAGTGGTTGTGAGGGAGCAGCACGAATACTCAATGACTGTACTCCAAAGAAGCGGGCAACATCAGAAGTGATTCCCGCATGAATGAAATTCACTCCTTGTTCTGCTTCAGATATGTCCAAGTAGTAGTCATGGTACGTGAGGTCTTCTGGTTTGTGTAGCCTGCAGCTCTTGCTTGGTAGGTACATTTCATTAACATAGTGCACTTCTTTGTTCTTTTTCAAGACGTTAGCAATGTTCACAACTATATCCAGATCTGTAGCATTCAGCTGCTTTGCAGAGGCTTTGATCTCATGGACCACCCATACCCCATCTTCAACTGTGAACTGGTCCTTCACTCCACTGGCAAGCCACATGCTCTTGTACTTCTGCAAACAAGGCAGGTCTTGGGCAGAGTATCTGTAGGGTGCAAGGGAGCAGCCTTCCAAAGGCACAAGGGCCACCTTCCATTTCTCAACAAACAGGCACTGCTCACTATTCCAGATACAAGGACGACTCCATTGTTGAAAGCACTTTTGGTGCTTACTGCTCAAGAATTCATAAATGTGTTCAACCATACCATCCACTACTACCTCTCCTCCACTAGCATACCCTAATAAGCTACTAAATAGTTCACTACTGGGCACCTTGGTAGCCAGTGCACTTGCAGGGAGATCAGTGATGGTGTTGAAATGCTGCAGTACTTGCTGGGCACTGACTGAAAGAAAATAGCCACTTCCACCAACTTGCTCAAGCTTCCTCACACTGTCTACGTATGAGCTGTCAAGAATGGGGCACACAGATCCCACTAAACTTGCCAAATGGAACAAATCACTGCTTGCACATAATTCAGAATGGCAGAATATGCGTCCTTTTGCTTGGCTTCCAGCCCAGTGTAACTGCTCAGGGTAGCCACTAGGACGTGAGTGCTCACAGAAGAGGAACTTCTGTCCCTGCACATACTGCAGCAGGTGCTGGCCCTGTGCATGATTGGCTACTGTCTGAAGGACGAGCCTTGAGCGCTGCCTTGCTTCCTTCTCCATGCTGCGAGAAAGTAGAAACTGAACTGACTGTGTTCTGTCTTGCAGGAACTTTCCAAATGTGTCATCCCTCTGTGTGACAGTGTGCCATGTGCTCAGGCCAAACTGTCTCAGCTTGTGGAAGACTCGTTTAAAGCCATCAGCTGGAGACTTTGCTTCACAACTGTGGAAGAACTCTTGCAATTTGCTGTCCTCTGGGTCATACAGGGCATCCACTCTACACAGTGTATTGTTACTAGCTGGAATGCATGCATTACACCTGATGAACTGTTCTAGTTCTTCATTTTGCTGTAGCTGAGAAATTTCAATGATCCACATTAGAATCTGGTTCCTCATTTCAGTGTTACACTGTGTGACAGCATGGTTGAAGATATGCTGCTGCACAAGAGCTCCAAGTGAAAGTGGTGGCCTTTGAAGGACTGCTTCAATTAGCTGCTGATCAGCTTCACTTACCTTGACTATCTGAGATGGAAGTGCCATGTTACTAGTAGGAAAAGAAATGGAATGGTGAGGAAAGATAACTTGACTGTAGTAGCCTAGTTGCACAAAGGTCACACTCTGAGCTCCAACTCCAATCTCATACACTGGTAGACACTGTAGAAGTGTGATCTGCTGCCCACTCAGGGAATCCATCATGGATACAGCCTCAGCAAGGTACCCTCGTAAGCATCTTTTCTGTGTATTGTTAAGATTAGCACCTGTTCTTGCTTGCAACCTTTCATTAGGAATCAACTGCAGAGCAGCAAAGAGTGTAGCTGAGGACAGTACTGGTAGGTACTGATTGAGTTGCCAACCAAAAGGTGCATACAAGTGGGAGTCGTTCACTAGAGTGCAGCCAAGAGTCTCAGCAATGCTTTGCACTGGTTCAGAATTGGCTGATGTCTTCCTCAACACTGTACTTCCAAAGCTTTTCAAAGGAAACAATTGCAAGTCAACTAATCCCTTTTTGAGTACAGCATCAGGGCCTGTGGTTGCAATAAGTGGTAACCCTGCTACACTCTGCAGCTTCCCATTGTCAGCAATGTATCGCCACACACAGGACAACCAGGAGGCAGGAGGTTGGTTATGCTGACTGGGGCTCCAAGTGATACTGGAGTCATTGGGATTGTGGCACCAGGTTTCAATAGCATCTCTCAGGAGGTTGGGGCAGATCACATCTGCAGTAGCTAGTTGCAACTGATACTGATTTGAACGAGCCAACTGGAGGAAGTGAGCTTGAAGGTCAGAAGGGAGGCTACTTGAAACTATCTGGCCCTCCAGACCATGCAAGACTTGCTGACTGGCAAGCATGTCATCCTTTGGGAGGACATAGAATGTCTGACTGGAAAATGTGCCCACTCTCCCTGCCTGCTGCAAGGGTACTAGGGGAAGGCCCTGTAAGTCATGGTTTCCATTAGACAATACATAGCGAAGAGTTTCCTCTAGAAGTCTTTCATTTCCTCGAGATCGAAGATTTCTTATGGCTGTGTTGTCATCTTTCCGCAGATAGTCCCTTGCAACATCTGGAGTGATCAGCTTACTTTCCATTTCTTCGAGGAGGTGTTTATTCTCTTCAAGGATTCTTGCAGCTGTTTCAACGTCCCTTCTCAGAAAGTCCCTTGCAACATCTGGAGTGATGAACATACAGCCCAGAGAGGTGCAACTCTCCTGAACATTTCTGGGGAGATACACAATGGGGCAGTTCAACTGAAGAAGAAGGTCTACTACAGAAATTGGAACTGAGGCATCCGGTGGGACAAAGTAGGCATAAGGTGGCTTGACCCACTTGCCATTGTTAGCTGCAGTCCAAAGAACAGGCAGTTGTGAGAGAAGAGGCTGAACTCTATGGATGAGGTGCTTCCACACCTCCTCCCCAACCTCACTCATTACAGGGAGGAGTGCATATTGGTCAGTACTCTTCTGGAGTGTGGTATGAGCCAGGGGAAATCCCTGATATGATGTCATCATGCACCTTGCTGTCATGAGGATGGCGTATGAAGGAGCAATGAGGTGCTCTACAAGGTGCTTGTTCCAGTTGGCTTCGACACTGTTGTCTTCTGCACCTGGCCAATGTATTCCCCTGCGGTTGTCTGAGAGAGTGAAGTAGCCATGGATGTGAACTGGAAGGCCAGTGGAAGTGGACATGGGCAAGAAGCAGAAGGCAAATCCACTGTTGCTCAATGTTGAGGGAGGATCAGTCCAATCAATGGACCTATGGTAGCGTGAAACAGCACGGCTTACCTGGTTCTCAACTGAAGCACAGTTTACTTGCAAGCATGCTTCATTCTGCAGACAAAAGTCTCCTACAGCAATTGCAGGAGAAAGAGGAGCTGCCAGACCTACCCAGGGGATCACCTTCAGCTTAGATGCCAGTTCAATCACTTGACGGTCCTTAACTCCAATTGTACTGCACATCAACCAGGAGGAGGTGCCTGCTGTTCCAACTTTCTCAGCAAGTTGGCCTTCCACAGTGATTGTGCACTTGTTGAGGTAGGTGTCTGCATAGCCTTGGTTCCGACTGAATGCAGTGCATGCAGATCTATACCATGCCCTGCTGCCTTGCACTTCATGACTGTTGACTGCAATTCGCAGTAGGGGTTGGTCAAGCACGCATGGGTCTCCATCATACAGCTCCACGTCAGTCACATGTTTGAGAAAAAGAAGCATCCGCTGTGCCTCTTTGGCCAGAGAATCATAGAGCTCCAAAGCCTTTTCGTGTGTATACATAACATCAGATATAATTTCTGAGTGAAATTCATTATTGCGAAATGGAAAGCGAAACAGTGTTCCATTGTATTCAGAATTAGATGAGTTGAAGTCCAGAATGCCATCAAATGCTGCTACCTGACCACGGTACCGATGGAATTCTTCCATTGTGAATTTCTTTCCTGTCGATCTAGGACCTCTGGGGTCAGGGTTGAGTATGGTTTCATGAGGATCCATCAAACCAACATAATAACCGCTGGCTATGGTTGGCAAATCTACATTGCATAACAAGAAAGACATGGTTACATGGTGATGCCTATGACAAATACAGAAGCAATGCATACTAAGTGTGTACTAAGCAGACACGCATTTATGTGTTTATGCATAAATGTTACTTAAAGTGGGCTAGCCTAGCACTCCTACTATAGGGCTCCCAGTAGGAGTGCTTTATGTGATTTATGGCTCAAGGTGTGGAGGTTGAGTTGCTGATATCTAAAGCCTCAGCTCCACCTTGTGCTTCATCGTGCAACAAGACCTCCCTATCAAGGTTCATAAATCACATACTGCACTCCTAGCCCACTTCAAGTGATATAGAGTGATTTGTGCAGGTGGACAGTTAGCTGTTTCAAGTCTTTAATCAGCATCTAGTAATCTGATTGGCTGTCTGTCATTCCCAATTGCATCATCTGCAATCAGTTTGGTTGATTGCATTCATTTACTGCGCACTCCAGTCATGTGGGAAGAAAGATGAAGCGAGTAGTTGTAGCAGTAATAGCATGTGAAAACACTCACTGGTGATTTACTCTCACTGAACCATAAAAGAATAATTTAAGTCTAGCAGCGCTTTGAGTCTTTTGTCACTAAGGAAGAACAGGCAGCTGCTGACATGGTCATTGTGCTCTTACATGCACATAAAGATTGTGAACCACTCGTAGTGATTAATGAATTGAAGAGACAAACCATAAAGGGGAAGGGCAAAGCACCCTCCATCTGCCATTAGAGCACTTGTTATTTGATTTCAGAGGCAAAAGTGATGGATAACTGGCTTTAATTTATGGAGAGGCAGCCAGTCACACTTCGGCATAAGAATAGGAATTTTGAATTCACAAACTCAGTGGACTGATGGATGCAGGATGGTAGGATGACTACCATCAGTACGCCACACTGATAAGCCCAAATTAGGGCAAAATAACATCTGTGGCCCTTCCTTCTTTGTTGACTAGCAGGGGAAGACAATTCACTGGTTGTCATCAATAGGGCTATGCCCCCAGCCTCCTGCAACACCATACTGGTGTAGAAGGCTGGGTGGCATAGCTGGAACAAAATCCAGTGATTAAACCTCCTTCAACCTAGCCCGGCCTGTCCGATGCAGTGGCTTACTGCAAAGAACTAACCTTTCAACAACTTAGCGCCAAGTCACGCCTTGACTTAGCCTTCCCCCATTAGTATTCGTTCTTGCTGAAACCACAAGTGTTTCACTGGTGGTGGATACAGGAGCAGCTAGTCATCCTACCATCTATCAGTACGCCACACTGATGAGCCCCATCAGGGCGAAACAGCTGACTGTGGTTCTTCCATCTCTGTAGGATGACTAGCAGGAGAAGGCTATTCACTGGTTGTCATCAACAGGGCTACAGCCCCCAGCCTCCTGTAGCACCATTCTGGTAGGAGTAAACCTCTTTCAAATGACATTGTGTTTTATGTATTTCATTTTCATTTCTTAATAATATTGTAGATAAGGATAGTTCATTCCAAAGAAATTGAAAAGAAATTTTTTCATCAAAATTGTTGACAATCCTACCATAACAGAATGTCACTATAATTAATAGGCTGTCACAGGGCTACATTCAAAGTCTACAACTCTTTTTCTCTCACATGTACACTACTAGATCACCACTTACTTTTGGATAGGTACAATCATGTTTAGAATTAGGGACTGTTTTCATTGTAGCGTTAATAGTCCACACATGACTGTTTCTAGTACTATTTGCTTCACATTCACTATACAATATAAAGCATTGCTTGCACAAGGTTCCTACTTACCTTTGGCTTCTCCATTAACTTTACAATAAACACAGTCCTTAGCTATAAACAAAAGTGTACCCATGTCAAAAGATTCGAGGTGTACGCTATTAGTTAATCTGTTGTCAGTCCTACCACAAGCTGCCGAGGATGGTATGATGATGCCATAGCTAACTATTTGAAGTCCACACATGACTGTTTCTTTATTAAACTAGTACTGATTGCTTCACATTCACTTTACAATATAGATCATTGCTTACACAGAGTTCCTTCACTGAGAATGTGTAAAACCTATCCGTACCTGTGATATGATGAACTGACTGGAAGCCAAGTCCAAACCGACCAACTTTCAGCAGCTCCTCTTCCTTCTGGCTCTTATGCATCTTGCCAATGTTCTTCCAGTCGCCTTCACTGAAGACACTGTTATTCCAGGCAAGCAGGGCTGGGCCCTGAAAGGGAGCGAGGGATGGCTTCCACAGCCCACCAGGGTCGCGAGGGTGTTGGCGGGAGTCAATGAGGAATTTGACTTTACTTGCCCCAGCGTCGTCAGCATTCTGAATGAGTTCCTGTGGAGTGAAATAATGGAGTGGAAATAGTTACTCGTACATACGTAGCTATATATGAATGGCGAAGACCTTTCAAGTGGATTGCTGCACTTATTATTACCGGCAGCTGTTAGCTAGCTAACTAAGCTACGCACGTACCTTCAGAATCTGTCCGCCATCTGTGTAGCGCTTGAGTAGGCTCTTAATGAATTCTGTCAGTGAAGGCTGTCTTGTGCCGAAGTCCTCGTCATCCATGTCTGCGCCTGTCCGTGTGGCTGCCTGCATAGTCTATGGTGCCTGCGTCGTGCAGCCCAAATGTTATAGAAGTAAAGTTGTGTAGCTATAGCTAGCTAGTACAGAAAAGAATGTCCACAGTCGACATTCGCATATGACCAGCAATTATACCTTAACTTCAGGAATGAAAGTCGAATCTGATTGGTTTCACCACTTTTGTAGGTCTACGCTATTACTCTTCCGTGAACGGGCCGGGGGAGCCTGATCAGCTTATGTCACGTGCACGTCTTTCCAAGGATTTATCCTTGAGAAGTAGCTAAACGCCCACTGGGCCACAAATATTAGTTCTTAGTTAGTTAATCATAGGCGTTGGTTGAAAGCCACCACACGCACACACGCACACGTGCACACACACACACACACACCTCCCCTCCTCCTCCTCTCATCTCCTTGTCCCTAGAAAGACGTAGGGCAGGTCCCAGGCCTTTGGCCTGGGGACCTGTTTCGGAAGCCAGTCCATTCGAAAGGTGGGCTGGTTAGACTCACACTGGACACACTGGGCTGGGTGGCTGCTGGGGCCATGATTATTTGTAGTCATTGTTGGTCACCCACGGACACCATGGCCCAGACACACACACACACACTTTTTGCGACAATTTCCAAAAGTGAATGTTCATATTATTGAGACTGGTTGTATAGCTGATTCAACAAGAAGGATGTGCAGTTTCCACAAAGGTGGATGTTATACAAAGTTTTAAACACATGACATTGTACATGTGTCATGGCAAATGCCCCCACTGCCTCTACATAGTTATCTTTAGTGCAGCCTCATCCCGACCATAAATATTACTGTAGAAGAGGAAACAACATACAGGGCAATGGTATTGAAGAAATAATACTTTAACCCGTTACACCTACTTCTTCAAAGCCTGCAATCTGATGAACCATGTTGGGCACAGAACAGTGATCACCAGAACTGCTGCCACGTAGAAGAGATCAGCAGTTAGGGAAATGCTGGCCAGAGTTGTCATAGTAACACAGAATAAGGCTGCTGTGAAGGCAGGCAGTCCATAGTTAGGGTAGTCCTCTTACAACAAATGACAAAAGCAAGCAACAATAACTGACCTTGTAAGGTTATGTTAAACAGGTCACTTTACTTAAAATTTGCCATCACCTGATAAGAGGTTACGCAGCCTCCAGAAGTGTGCACGAGTGAATAACCTCAGCCTCTTCAGGTGGTATAGTTCCCTGTACAGCAGCTTAGACATACATGCAGTATTGTAAAATGTCTGGCCAGAGGAGACTTGCAAGAAGCTAGAGATGCCAACTGCCTAGGAGAACTCGCTCAATAACTGTGAACTCTAGCACATGCACTTTACACACAGTACAAGTTTCCTGCACCTGAAGGAACACCACCTTGTGCCCATCAAAGCTATGCATTTAACTGTATTATTGATGTTTGTGGATGTGCATGGTGAGGACATGTGCACACCTTCAGAGCCATCCGAGCATTGGGTAACACTGCAAACATGGTCACTGCAGTAAGCATCAGTGCAAAGACGTGGAGAGGGGAGGGGAGAAGGGAAGACAGACACACAGTGCCAAACATGGCAGCTTTGAGAGACGCCACCAACCCTGCGCGCACTATGCTGTGAACCTCCTACACTTCATCCTTATGTCTTATGACACGGGTCCAACTGGCACAGGAGGGACAAATCGTCCATAGCTGGACTGCAATGCACTACCTATACCTCAGTGTAGCTAGTACAAGCCGCGCCACTAAGCCAAAGAAAGTCGTCTGTCGAAGTCTTGCTACGACCATCTGCTGGTGCATTGGTACTCCAGTGCACCTACTTCAATTAGTGCTCACCTTTACGTTCCCATTCCCATTTCTATATGATTCAACGCATGGCCATTGTTCATGCAACCGGCTGCAGTCAGCTATACCATTGACAACATACAAAGGTGTAGTATAGTATACAAGAGTCTTCAGTTAATTATCATCTTTCTAAATTCTAAGAAAGCAAAGAAAGTTAGCTCACTAAATATGTAAAGGTGTGTTCAGTTTGGCTTATTTAGCTAGCTACAAAGTAAAATATGTTAGTTAACTACGAATGCCTAGTTACCTAGCTATGAATAACAGCATCATCACGGTATGTGATGATGTATGCTGGATAGGTCTGGTCGTTGTTGTGAACAACGTAGATGGTTCCACTGCCAAGCTGTCCCTGGATGCTGTCATAAGAGACAGCCAGTCCTCCCTCTTCCTGCGGCTTCGTTGGAGGAGAAGCGGTGTTGGACCTCCTGTATGAGATATCCCCCAGGGCAGCCTGGACAACCAGCATCTGGCAGTAGCCTTGTGCATCCACATGGCGGTAACTGTTAGACACAGTTGCATCCTTGGCGAGGTAGATGCCTTTACCGTATGCTCCCCGCTCACTCCTGATGACGTCGAGCCCTCTTGTACCACGAACTATGTCATTGGGGTCATTCCCACTGGTGCCATGAAACACGAGCTTCTCGTTGCAGTAACCCAGTCGCTGTCTCATCAGTTTGCAAGCCGAAGTGTACTTCCTCCATAGGACCACATTCTGGATACGGTCAATGCTGTATATGCGCACATTTCGTGTGCCCATGGTAGCATTGAACAACTCAGCTACAACACCATAGTCATAGCTGTCCTCAAGAGCTGGCACCTCCATAAACATGTTGTCTCCCTCGTGTGGTAGCCATGTGGGAGGTAGACCTACGCACAATGCACGGTGAAGGCATAGCATCAACAATCTCTCATTGTCATGTAAATCCAGGGTAGCTAAACCACTACTGCCATTTACATGCAAGCGCTCCATGCCTACCTTTGGAGTCACATACCAGCCCGCTGTGTGGTGCAAAGTGTACCTCATTGAAAGAGGTTCAAGCTTCCTTTGACTCTCATACAGCCTCGTGCATACCGGTTATACCACAGGTGAACAGTGACAAAGAGCTACTGTGTGAAGTCTATAGGCAGCATGTACACATGTCTATAGACCACCTGTTAATGTGATTATGTGAGATAGTCTGGGTATATAGGTAGTATGGGCTTCAGGCATGCATGAATGCATCCCTGACCATGGACCTCACTTAGGCTCATCCCAACTAGCTACATGCTGTCATGTAGTGTGTGACAGCTACTGTACATGAAGATTGTATACTGTCAAAGATATACAAATGTAGCAGTATGAACAATGTGTGCAGCTCACTGTTTGGATCCACATGCATTTCTGCTTCCAGTGGCATGCTGTGGTCAATGGCATCAAATATCTGGGTCACTTCTTCCTTTGGCAATTCCCTCACGGTTCGCAGGAATTTCTCAACAGCAGACACAGCTTCAATTGCCTCCTCAAAGTTGTATCTGTATGCCTCTGCAGGGGCCATTTTGGGGATGTTGTGCTCTGGGTAGCGGCAGCGTAGGAAGTGGCTGGACACCACAAGGACTTGGGGCATCAAGTCAACAGGAGGGTTGTGGAACCAGTGCTGGTTGTCCTGCAGCTCCTTGCACAGATCAGCTACATTGGTGTGCTCTGCCAGTTGCCTTCTCAGTCCAAACAGTGCAAGGAAGAGGGCCTTCAGGCACTTTTCCATGCTCTCATGTGCCAGGAAGCATACTTGAGCAGGAAAGACCTGTACAAGCAGAGGGAGGCTCTCCTCATCCTGCTCTTCAAGCTTCTGTTTCGAATCCTCCAGTAGCACCTTGGCTGCCTCATAATCATTGAGTGACTGGATCAGCCACATCTTTGCATCCACCAGATTAGGCTCTGGTTGTGGCTCAGCAGTGGGAGGCTGCCAGATAGATGCAATACCACTGTACCCACGATAGTTACCACCTCCATAGTGCCTACGGCCACCTGCATACCAGACGCTGTTGGTTATGGGGGCATACCCACCTCTACCCCCACCATACATATGACATTGGACTTGCTGCTGTGCCGGGGAATAGCTGCCTGTTAGAGGGATTCTCACTGGTGGCAAGAACACCTCAATTTCCTCCTTCACCCTCTGCAAGATACTGTGATCTCCCACAACGTTGCTGAGTACACTGAGGAGTGCATCTGTTGAGGCCTTGAAATTGTGAACACAATTCTTCTTGGTGCAAAGGTAATGGAGATGGTGTACCAAACGTATTGATACGTGCAGAACTTGGGGCTGCAAGAATGTGCTCATCATAGCTGTATACAATTGTGTTAGTTGGACTTCTAGTTCAGTGCTGTCTCTTACTGCAAGAGTAAGCACTGAAAGAGGTTGCAGGTTAACATCCGCTCCTCCTGTGGATCGTGCCACTTCCACGTGCCATTCACTGGCAATGTACGCTCTCTGTTGTGGGTACAAGTACTTGCTCATTACAAGAGGAGACAAGGCAACTTCTATAACTGATGGCTGATCTCCCACAAGGCTCAGATTCACACGCAGTGTGCATGTTTGGAGCCTGTTCTGCCTTTCACCTGAGATACTGACTACCTGAGCATTGATAAGTCGTCCTTGTGCATTGCAAAACTTGACAATCTCTTCAACTCTGAATGTGGACACAATCACATTATCCAGTTGTTCAGTACACTGAACCACTTGACCTATCTTGGATGGAGATGGTTGCTGCTCAGAACCATGCACATAGTTAGGTATACCAGCACTAGTCAGCACACCATCAATCAGGTGAGGACGACTACACATTAACATCTTAATAAGCAATGAGTTATCCCTTATGATGCTTCCAAGAAATCGGTTTAGTCCACAGGCCAGCTGATGGAGTAGATGGTAAGGATCGTAAAAGTCTGAGTGTGGAGCAATGTAGACTGTGGCACCACTCTCTTCACCTTCCAACACAAGACAGAGGATAGATTCATTCTCAGAGTTGGGAAGTTGGCAATCATTCTCTTTTTGCTGAAGAACAGTCTTGATAACTTGCACACACTTGACAGTTACCTCCTGCAGTTGTTCTTCAATCCCTTCCACAGTTTCACCTGATGGAGGTCGCTGATTTTCGTGCTTCACAATTCTGACAATGCCCCTAAAGAATTCACCTGAAGTTAGCATTTCAATTGCAGTTGTCACAAACTCACATCCATGTTCCATCCCTTCTGCTGCAGCTCTCCTTTCCTTGGTGCAGATGTTTTTGTCATGCAACATTTGGGGATGAGGGTGCTCTGCAATAATTGAGCTGAGCAGATGCACTCCAAGACAAGCAGGGAGGGACTGATTGCCATTTTCATCATTTGGAGGAGGCATTACCAGCTTAAATCCAGGCAGTGACTCTGGAGTGACTCTCTGCCCATACCACTGAGCATCATCCAGGATCAACTGATAGGCAGGCAGCAGTTGCTGATCCTTAGAGAGCAAAGGGATTACATCTGCTTCCAGACATTCCACGACAGATCCTTCCAAATTCGATTCAGACTTTCGAAGCAGTTTGACAAGGTTATTGTATGCTGCTGTTGCACATGATAGGCTGTTTGGATTGTTCTGGATACCCTCTTTGAATACATGTCTCAGAACAAAGAGGCAGTGGGATACTTCTAATCCATCAGCCACACCAGCCATCCGTAAGAAAACTATCAGTGTCTGAAACTCTTCAGGAACTGGTTGAATGAGTGGGAAGAACATTTCTTCCTGTTGCTGCGCGTCCTTCAATCCTTTTGCCACAACCTGATTGCCTGGAAGTAAATCAAACGTTGAACCATCTTCACTCCTCACCAAAATGCACTTTGTACCTTGCAGAATGGGCACAATCCCTTCCAATAAAGACTCTGCAAGATTCAAGAATTGATAGTGTGACTGAAACAACTTGTGAAGTTCTTTGACCGTGCTTGATCCATTCTCAAAGGAAAGCTCTTTACAATCCTCGAGCAAATATGTCAACTCAGCAAGGTTGCTGGCCACTACTGTTGGATATGATTCAAGGCTCTCCACGCCTAACAGCAGGAGATTTGATGCATTAACAGTGGGTACTAGGCTAAAGTATCTAGGTAAGACTGGGCGATAGAGGCAAGCAAGTTGATAATCCGAGCCCTTCACCTGAAGGACACTACCACGCAAGGTAGTCCACCCTTGATGTGGCAGTTGAAAATCAGGAAGAGCCTGTTGCAGGGTCCTGCAAGGTTCAAGTTGATTCTCACATGGTACAAATTTGATTACAGCTGCAGCATGAAGGAACTGCTTAAAATCTTCAGCCGGAGTTCCACATTGCATAGTGTACATCTTAGATGCCAAGTCTTCAAGTAGGAGCCTAGCTTTCTCCTTGCATTTCTGATCATCATCTCCATTCTGCACATCCTGAGCAACATCTCTTGCAAACTGTAGCCAAAGTTGCTCAGAAACCACACTACAAAGGTTCATGTTAGCAAAAAACACTAGCCACTTTTCATTGTCCCATGGCGGAGGTGGGAAACTGTCCTCGGAAAGGCATGCCTTAAGCAGGATATTTCTTGGATCATACAAGTCTTTCACGCACTTTGGACCACTAGCAGTTTCAATGAAAGGTGTTTCCGACAGGTTACTGAAGATAACATGCCACAGGTCATTTGTTTGCTTGGTGATGCCCAAAGTGACAGACAAACGATACAGTTTGTTTACATGGGGGGCAACTAACTTCGGAGTATCCACTGCATGTAAGTTCTTGAAGTTGGGCACCAGTTCATGTGCATACAATGTCAGTAAGTCCAGTTCACTAGCAACCATTTGGACTCCGACTCTTTCCATGAATTGAGCACAGTATGCTGGGATGATCACAAATGCTGTGTTGGTCATAGGACTTATCAGAGCCAGTCCTTCATGTGGTATGTGGCTCACATCATATGCTGTCACGAAAGAGTTGATAGTACTGAGCTCACCACTGACTAGCTTGAACAGAGGTAGACTTTGCATCCAGCGAATATTGCTTGTGTTCTCTCTGACTTCTTTGCTTCCTTCCAAGAAGTGAAGCAGTTCCTGAACGTCCACATCTTCTGGTGTGATATTTCTCTGCAGAATGTCATCCTTGTACACATTGAGCAAGTGGATTATGTCATCAGGGTTTTCAGCACTAGCAAAGCAAAGCACGAAATTCCTGGGCAGGTCTGTTTTTAACAAGTCCTTGATAATACAGCCAAAGTTTACAACTGGGAGACAGAACTTTTTGATCAATGCCTTGCTGGATGCCTGGAACATAATGTTCTTACACTCAGAAAATGGAAAGAGCCTGCCATCTGTTGTTGGCACCACTGTAAAGTCATTGAATAAGTATCTACTATCTTTATTGACAGCTTTGAAGAACTTCCAAAACAGTGCTAGCATCAGTTTGAAATCTTCATTTTCTGGTAAGTCAATAATACCACTGCGAGGAAGGTTTAAGTGGCGGGAAGCAAACTGGGGGTTCTGCTCCAGTGCTTTGATGATACCCAGAACCTGCAGTTTTAGACAAATGTCAAATTTTGATGAGATCATCTCATGCACAAACACATCCTTGCACTGAGGAAGAAGTGCAGCATAACAGTCTCCAAACACTTCACACATCATTCTCAGTTCATCATCTCTTGTTAGCATCAGTGGTACACCTTCCAGGAGCGTCGTCCAAGGGATTGGATGTTTGTCACAATCAGATACATCACTCAAGCAGTAGGACAAAAGGGGGGCTATTGCCTCAACAATCACAGCCTTGTATGCCATAAGGCTTGGGCAAAGACTCTTTAGGCGATCTCTCAAGACTGCTGGGGTTACTCTACCTGTGTAGATCACCTTTGGATCATTTCTTAGTTCACTAAGTGAAGCTTCAATGTTAGAAGCTATTCGCAGGGGTGCAGCTGTTAGCTTCATTCCCAGCTTCAGCAGAGTACTTCTCTCCAGTTCACAGCACTCACTGTAGAACCACCCTTTGGTGGGTCCATTTTCATTGGTGAGGGCTAACCACTGGGCACACACTTCTGGCTGATCTTGCAGTGCAAGCAGCACAGTGGCATCATGGTCAAGGAGAAGGCAGTAAAGGTGCTCTGGTAGAAGAAACGTCTTCGGAAAGCCAGCAGTGCTGCATTTAGGGTAGAGCTTGTAGTACCAGTCTTGTACAAAATCCCCCCCTTTGGTCCTCACATCTCTGCAATACAACAGTAGCTCTGCATAGGCCTTGCAGATCACATCATTGCAAATAGACTTATTCCAGTCCTTCAGTGGATGTTCAGAGTCACTAAACTGCAGCTCCCGCCTTGAGTCATTTAACCAGAAGTGTCCATTCACATGAACTGGCATGCCTGATGACTTTCTTTTAGGAAGTGGAAGATAACAGAATACCTTGCCTTCCCAAGGGTGATGTGCAATCACATCAACCCTCTGTGGTGACTTTGGCCCTTTGGCTGCAACCCCACCTAAGGGCAGGAAGCTGTGCTTAAATCCAGTTGCTAAAAGATTGAGTTCCACATCTCCACCTCCAAAACGTTTACTGATAATCCAAGAGCTGGAAATTGCAATTGAGGTTTGCTTGGTGAGGCTTTCACTAGAAAGCTGTCTAGTGCTCAGTTGTATAGGGGTAACTTCAGTGTGGGAGAGCTCTGTATGGATGCTACTGATTTGAACTTGATAGACAGTCTGCACAGTTTGAAGAGTGGATGATTGGTTTTCCTTCAACTTTCTCTTCTCCTCTCTTGCCCTCTGTGCGAAGACACTACACTTCTGTTGGTCTTCAGGTGATGCTTCTGCATGGCATGACCCGATAACAGTACATTTGCCTTCAGCTGAAATCTCAAATAAGGAAATTCTTTTGACAGAGTTCAAAAATAGCAATGTATGGGCAGCTTCTTGTGAGAACTCTATCAGGTTCTTCTGCAAATTGACAACAGTTGTTCTATTGCCCTCTCTAAGTCGAGTTGCAGGGTACTGTGAGGATTCTCTGGTCAAGGGCAGCCGAAAGAGAACATAGCCATTTTCCCACTTCTGGGGTGAGCTCAGTTGTGCAAAGGAGCTAGGGACTTCCTTCTGCAATTTCGACAATGTTTCCTCAGAGTATGGTTCCATCTGATCTGCCACAACAGTGTCCAGCTGTCCCTGGTCCTTAGTTAACTCCCATCTGCGACCAGGTGCGCTTCTTGTAGGAAGAGGTGCATATGTGCGATTAGGGTCAAACACACAAAAGTGCTCTGGCTGTCCTCCTTCCTTGTGGGACACAAACATGGGGCAGTCAGTGACATGGTAGGCCACATTGAAGCCAATCCCAAACCTACCAATGGTCTCAGGAGTGTCCTGCTTCCCTCCCTGGCCCAGTTTTGTGATGCCTTTGATGTCCTCATCAGAAAATTTTCTGTCATTGAAAATCATCAGTGATGGCATTTCTTGTAGTTTTCTCCAGTTTCTGTCCTTAGAGAAGAGTCGCTCTGTTCCAAATTTTCTCTGGTCTAGAACAAAGGCAATTTCAGAGGCTCCTGCATCATCAGCGTTCTGCACAAACTCCTTGAAAATGGAAGTATCAGCCTGGTACCCACGAAGGATTCCATTTAGTCTGTCACAGAGATCTTCACACTGACCATAGTCCAGACCACCCATAAAGCTGTCATCACTGTAGTTCTCTAGAAGTGCCTCAAGTGGACTCTCTATGCCAAGTGAGGAAGCAACTTGCCATGAAATATTGGGGTGAAGATAGTAGCGCTTGGTGTCATCACATTCAGAAAAAGTGCGGAAAGTGTCGAGAGTCTTTAGCCACATCAAGTCCCGACTGTCTGTGTACATTAGACGAGAGCATGGCCTCATAACAGACTTATCATCAGGCAGAAACAGCTGCTGTCTCATTTCTTCATTATTGATGCCACTAAGCCTGGTGGAATCATCCTCACTACCACTATCTTGGCCTGCATCATGCTCCTCCAAGTGATGTGACAGCCTAGTAGCTACCCTGGTTGCAAAATCAATCATTTTCCCTTCTACAGGTGTTTCCCCAAAGTCATTTGCAATTTGTCTCAACATGTCCACAAGTTGGCTATCTGATGCACGCTGCTTCACTCCAAGCTTGGGAAAGAGGGAGAGACAAGATGCAGATGCATCTTGTAGTCGAACAAGGTATGGAGGGCATTCAAGCTCTTCTTCCAGAAATACATGACTTGACAGATGAAAGCCATTCTTCCAAATGAAAGCCACACCATTAAACTCCTTCTTCATCACAGCCAATGCTTGTGTTTCCTGTTGCCATACAGAACCACTAGTAGGAATGGAGGTAGGTATTCTGGATGAAAGGTTGGCATAAATGCTTTGTGTCACATGTGACACTAACTCCTTCTCCTTTTCTGGCATCGACTGGTTACCTCTTTCCTTCCACCACTCAATGATACATTTGAGCTGAAGAAGCACTTCCTGCATACTAGGGCTTTGACGAAAGAGCAAAAATCTATCCAGAAGGTCCACAAAGTTTGATCTTCGAAGCACAATGTTATTCAATAGCCCATTGGTTGCAAATACCAAGTTCTTCCATTTCGGAAGATACAGGCCCTCAGAACGGGCAAATGTCCCTGCTTCTCCAAGCCAGCAAATGGATGTGTCTGCTGGTCTTCCCATCACTGGAAGAAAGCAAATTGTAGACAGTTCCTCAGCCAGTGCTGAATCTTCAAGAGACATTTTATTGTGTCCTTCATCTTGCCGCATTAGTATGTAATGATAGTGGCATGACACAAGATAGGTTACTAGATCAGAACTACGTTTGTTTGCTCTTTCAATACCTTCGGCTTCCAATAACTGCTGAACAGTTGTGGCTCTGTTGGATACATCATTGCTTCTCAATTTGTCAACAGCAGCTCCCAAATTGCCCAGAACAGATGAAAATTTCTCATACTGAGATGATGGAAAACGCCCTTCAGATTCATCAAACAGTTTTGCCAAAAGTTCTACATTTTGCATGACCAGGCTACCTGGCTTGCATAGATTATCATCAGGTTTGCGTGGGATGCAGGGGGTCTCACTGAGCAAGCCCTTCAGCCAGTCATAGCTCACAGACAGTGAATGGAAGTTCTCCAAGATGAACAACATCAACTGGTCTCTGATGTCCGATGGAACCTGGAAGATCACACCCAGGAAGTGAGTCTTGCAAAACTCCTTGAAGTCCATCCTCCTGAGATGCATTTGCAACACTTTTGGTACTTGTGCAACAGGCTCATTTTGTTGCACAAGAAGAGCAAATACCACATCATACTGCTTCTTAGTGAAAGGTTGCTTTGTGAAATGACTTCCTAACACTACTACTTCTGATGGGCTCAGCCAACAACCATCATCACAAGCTGACCATATCAAGGCCTCTGGATAATTTGACAGCTTTTTCTCAAATTCTTCAGTAAGGAATGGTCTCACACTGTCAGGTTTGTCCGCTGTCGAATGCTTTAGTGGAAAAAGGCTGTAATAGGCTGAAAGAAACCTTTCCATGGATGCACTGCTTTCAATTGGTGCTTTCTGAGTAAGGGCAATTAAGAGTGTGAACACCGCCTCAACCAGTGCATCCTTCATCAGCATCACATTCCAGGTGTCACGGCTGGAGCTTTGAACACCTTTCAACAAGCGTCTGTCTTTAGAGACATCAAAAAAGGCATTCACAACAAAGTTGAGGCCTGTCTCAATATCAGATAAAGGAAGGAAGCAAGACACTGCACCCTGGGTGCTCTCAATGGCAATTGATTGTTCTTCCTTTCTGATCTTCACAGCTACCTCAGCAACAGGGACTAGGCCTTGAGACCTGCCATCTTGACTGTTTGCATGTTGAAGACTGGGTCCTCTCCCCATTGCAGAAGACACCTCCCACATTGTCTCCTGTGACTGCTGCTTACCATTCCCCACTGAAGTGACAATCTTCATCTTCTGTGAGCAAGGTCTCACACTGCTGAATTGCTCTCTTGGAACCCTGAATTGCCTTTTGAAGCCTAGGACATCTCCATCAGGGTTTGATCTGGTGACCTGAAACACCTTCTGCATCTTGTCAAGACTGTCTCCACTTCTGCACTCAAATAGTTCCACCTGGTTCACATTCTGAAGGAACAACAGTAATGTGTCAGCAGTTTGGAACAAGGACTTCTTTAGGGAACACACTGTTTTTGATCCTTCAGTGAACACTTCAGATGAGATGTCACTGACAATCCCCTGCTGACGGAATGGGAATCTGAAGAGTGTTCCATTGAACCCAGTCTGGTCAGTACCAAACATATTACAACCGAAAACACCCTGGTAGGGAGCAACCTGATCAGAGAAGTAATTCTTCAATCCTTCTCTCTGCTTCACAAAGTCAATCTGCATGCCTGGCTTGTTAGGTTGCACGCGTTCCCCTAGGTACTTCAGGTGTGGGTCAAATACCTGCAGCCATCTTCGTGTGATGAAGCTGGGGACATCAGTGAGGTGGTATGTGGCACAGAAACCAACTCCAAATCGGCCAATTTTGGTGTGGTCTAGCTTCTTTGTAGCACCTGCCACTTTGCAGATGTTCTGCAAGTCCTCATCAGAGAAGACTTCGTTGTTGAAAGCAAAAAGAGCAGGTCCTTGCCACTTGGCCATGCCTTTTGTGAGAAGTTTCCCTGTGTTGTGTGTTCTCCAGTCAATCAGGAACTTTACTTCTGTGGCTCCTGCATCGTCTGCATTCTGAATCAACTCTTTGAAGACATCAATACTGTCCCCATAGTCCTCAACCAATCCCTTGATTCTGTGTGTGATTGACTCATTGGGCCCAGTGCACTCATAGTCAATGCCAAGTGGTTGTGAGGGAGCAGCACGAACACTCAACGACATTACTCCAAAGAAATGGGCAACATCAGAAGTGATTCTGGAATGAATGAAGTTCACTCCTTGTTCTGACTCAGGTATGTCCAGGTAGTGGTCATGGTATGTAAGCTCTTCCGGTCTGTGCAACCAGCATCTCTTGCTCGGTAGGTACATGCCCTCAACATGGGCAACTGCCTGGTTGTCGGTCAAGAAGTTGGCAACGTTTATGGCTATTTCTAAATCTCTGGCATTCAGCTTGTCTGATGATTCTTTGATCTCTCTGACAACTTGTACCCCATCTTCAACCGTGAAGTGGTCCTTCACTCCACTGGCAAACCACATGTTCTTGTACTTCTGCAAACATGGGAGGTCTTGGGCAGAGTATCTGTAGGGTGCAAGGTAGCAGCCTTTCAAAGGCCAAAGGGCCACCTTGGACGTATCTACAAACAGGCACTGCTCACTATTCCAGATACAAGGACGAGTCCATTGTTGAAAGCACTTTGGGTGATTACTGCTCAGGAATTCATAAATGTGCTCGACCATGTCACTCACTACCGCCTGTCCTCCACTAGCATAGCCTAGTAAACGACTAAATAGTCCACTACTGGGAACCTTGGTAGCCAGTGCACTTGCAGGGAGACTAGTGACGTAGTTGAAATGCTGCAGTACTTGCTGGGCACTGACTGAAAGAAAATAGTCGCTTCCACCAACTTGCTCAAGCCTCCTCACACTGTCAACATATGAGCTGTCAAGAATGGGGCACATAGATCCCACTAAACTTGCCAAACGGAACAAATCACTGCTTGCACATAATTGAGAGGAACAGAATAAGTGTGCTTTTGCTTTGCTTCCAGCCCAGTGCAACTGCTCAGGGTAGCCACTGGGTTGCGAGTGCTCACAGAAGAGGAATTTCTGTCTCTGCACATATTGCAGCAGGTATTGGCATTCTGTATCATTGGCTACTGTCTGAAGGATGAGTTTTGAGCGCTGCCTTGCTTCCTTCTCCATGCTGTGCAAAAGGAGAAACTGAACTGACTGTGATCTATCTTGCAGAAACTTTCCAAATGTGTCATCACTCTGTGTGACAGTGTGCCATGTGCTCAGGCCAAACTGTCTCAGCTTGTGGAAGACTCGTTTAAAGCCATCAGCTGGAGACTTTGCTTCACAACTGT
This sequence comes from Ianthella basta, assembly GCA_964019415.1. Lineage (NCBI taxonomy): Eukaryota > Metazoa > Porifera > Demospongiae > Verongiida > Ianthellidae > Ianthella > Ianthella basta. The sequence continues at coordinate 1,324,192 of OZ025879.1, forward strand.
GGAAGAACTCTTGCAGCTTGCTGTCCTCTGGATCATACAGGGCATCCACTCTGCATAGTGCATTGTCACTGGCTGGAATGCATGCATTACACCTGATGAACTGTTCCAGTTCTCCATTTTGCTGTGGCTGAGACATTTCAATGATCCACACTAGAATCTGGTTCCTCATTTCAGTGTTGCACTGTGTAACAGCATGGTTGAAGATATGCTGCTGCACAAGAGCTCCAAGGGAAAGTGGAGGCCTTTCAAGAACTGTGTGAATTAGCTGCTGATCAGCTTCACTTACCTTGACTATCTGAGATGGAAGTGCCAGGTTACTAGGAAAAGAAATGGAATGGTGAGGAAAGATAACTTGACTGTAGTAGCCTAGTTGCACGAAGGTCACACTCTGAGCTCCAACTCCAATCTCATACACTGGTAGAGACTGTAGAAGTGTGATCTGCTGCCCATTCAGGGAACCCATCATGGATACAGCCTCTGCAAGGTACCTTCGTAAGAATCTTTTCTGTGCACTGTTAAGATTAGCACCTGTTCTTGCTTGCAACTGTTTATTAGGAATCAACTGCAGAGCAGCAAAGAAGGTACTGGAGGACAGTACTGGAAGGTACTGATTGAGTTGCCGACCAAAAGGTGCATACAAGTGGGAGTCGTTCACTAGAGTGCAACCAAGGGTCTCAGCAATGCTTTGCACCTTTTCAGAGTTGGCGGATGTCTTCCTCAAAACAGTACTTCCAGAGCTTTTCAAGGGATACAAAGTGACTGACCCCTTGCTGCGTATAGCATCAGGTCCATTCACTGCAATGAGTGGTAGCCCTGCTACACTCTGCAGCTTCCTATTGTTAGCAATGTACTGCCACACACAGGACAACCAGGAGGCAGGAGGTTGGTTGTACTCACTGGGGCTCCAAGTGATACTGGGGACATTGGGATTGCGGCACCAGGTTTGAATAGCAGCCCTCAAGAGATTGGGGCAAATCACATCTGGAGTAGCTAGTTTTAACTGAAACTGATTCGAACGAGCCAACCGGAGGAAGTGAGCTTGCAGGTCAGAAGGGAGGCTACTTGAAACTATCTGGCCTTCCAGACCATGCAAAACTTGACTGGCAAGCATGTCACCCTTTGGGAGCACATAGAATGTCTGACTGGAAAATGTGCCCACTCTCCCTGCCTGCTGCGAGGGTACTAGGGGAAGTCCCTGCAAGTTCTTTGTCCCATTAGAGAATACATAACGAAGTGTTTCTTCAAGGAGGTTTTCATTTTCTTGAAGAATTCTCATGGCTGTTTTAACATCCCTTCTGAGATAGTCCCTTGCAATATCTGGAGTGATCAACTTACAGCCCAGAGTGGTGCAACTCTCCTGGACATTTCTGGGCAAGCACACAATGGGGCAATTCAGCTGAAGAAGAAGGTCCACTACAGAAGTGGGCACCATTGCATCCAGTGGGACAATGTAGGCATTAGGTGGCTTGACCCATTTACCATTGTTAGCCACAGTCCAAAGAACAGGCAGCTGAGAAAGAAGAGGCAGAACCTGTCGAATAAGACGCTTCCACACCTGCTCCCCAACTTTACTCACTACAGGGAGGAGTGCATATGGATCAGTACACTCCTGGAGTGTACTGTAATTTAGGGGAAATCCCTGATATGATGTCATCATGCACCTTGCTGTCATGAGGATGGCATATGAAGGAGCAATGAGGTGCTTTACAAGATGCTTGTTCCAGTTGGCTTCGTCACTGTTGTCATCTGCATCTGGCCAACGTACTCTCCTGCGGTTGTCTGAGAGAGTGAAGTAGCCGTGGATGTGAACTGGAAGGCCAGTGGAAGTGGTTGCCGACATGGGCAAGAAGCAGAAGGCAAATCCACAATTGTTCAGCGTTGAAGGAGGATCAGTCCAATCAATGAACCTACGGTAGCGTGAAACTGCACGGCTTACCTGGCTCTCAACTGTAGCACAGTCTAACTTCAAGCTTGCTTGATTCCGCAGCCAAGAGTCTCCTACAGCAATGGCAGGAGAAAGAGGAGCTGCCAGACCTACCCAGGGGATCACCTTCAGCTTAGATGCCAGTTCAATCACTTGACGGTCCTTAACTCCAATTGTACTGCACATCAACCAGGAGGAGGTGCCTACTGTTCCAACTTTCTCAGCAAGTTGACCTTCCACAGTGACTGTGCACTTGTTGAGATAGGTGTCTGCATAGCTTTGGTTCCGACTGAATGAAGTGCATGCAGATTTGTACCATGCCCTGTTGCCTTGCACTTCATGACTATTGACAGTGATATGCAACAAAGGTTGGCCAAGTGCACATGGGTTGCCATCGTAAATCTCAACATCAGTGACATGGTTGAGAAAGAGAAGTACTCGATGTGCTTCTTGAGCAAGGGACTCATACAGCACCTGCAAAGCTTCTTCACGGGAGTACGTACGATCAGATATTTCTGAGTAAAACTCCCTACTGCGAAATGGAAAGCGAAACAGTGTTCCGTTGTACTTAGAGTTATATGAGTTGAAACCTAGGATGCCATCAAATGCTGCCGCTTGACCATGGTGCTGACGAAACTCTTCCATTGTGAATCGCTTTCCTGTCACTCTAGCACCTTTGGAGTCACGGTAGTCAAGTATGGTCTCGTGAGGATCCATCAGACCAACATGGCTACCGCTGGCAATGATTGGCAAATCTACATTGCAAAAGGCATGAGCAATTGCAAAGCAACAGTATGTATCTAGTACCGATTAAATTAATGACAATGCAAAACTATTGATACGTATTCTAACACATACATACATTCATACTTGAAGGTAAATCATTTAATATGCATTTAAAACCTCTTAAAATGAATAAGAAACTCTGGTGATTTTCGCTTGATACCCACTGCAAAAATGGGGACATTGCTAACTCCCATGATGCCATTGGGTTTGCAAACCTCCAAGGTATATTATGTATCATCATAGAGGCTCATTTCTATGCTGTTTGATCATACGTATATCCACAATGCAAGTTAATTTTGGGCAAATACGTAGGAGATCAAACTAACTGCAGCAGGCCTAGAATGATTTGGCCTTTTAGGGCTTCATTCGCTGGTGGGACATGTCCACTTCGTTTACATAAAGTGAACTTTGAGGAATTCACACCTTGAGGCGTGAAATTCCTGTGTTGCCATGGCTACGCTTGCGCTGCATGTGATGTGCTTGTGACTCTAGAGGCTAGTGAAATCAAACGTCATATCCGGCGATACCAAGAAACTAAATTTGAGAGGACAACAAAGAGTATTGGTAAAACGAAGACAGAGCTGATGTCTTCGATGTTCTCAAACTGCGAAGAGATCAACGTTTCATGCCTCTATAAGAACGAATCCTGTACTTTGAACACGGCAAACGTTTTATGACGTCATACGATTGCTTCCGTTTCTTACTCCATATATGGCAGGTCACAAGATTGTCGTGTGACTCAAGCTGTTCGAGAAGGCAGAAAAGAGTTTGCCGCAAATCGCCTTCCCGACGGTTCAGAACGCCAGATTTTCGCACGATGAGACCAGATTTGGTAATGCAATCATGCTTTACAACTTCTCCATGTGGGGGCATTTGGTCCAAGGTTCCGATCGTCAGAAATCAAGTGCCAAAGATTCGGCCGTGAAGGTAGAATTCAGTTTTCGCAATGTAACTCACCAACGGATTGGTTTATCAAAGGCCCCCACATGGAGAAGTTAGATGATGTGAGTGTGCATGGTTCTGTGGTATTTGAATCGCTTTAAGCCTCTCCACCGAGGTCGATTCGGCGATTTTGTGCGCTTACACAGGTACTCTTGTAAGCGGCGATTCTTTGCCAAGGAAACCGTCACTGGAATACTTGTTACGCAGAATTGAAGCTTCAATTACATACACGAATGGAGCTTCAATTACATACACAAATGTTTCGTGCAAATCCTATCTGCAGGAGAAAGAGCACAGAATACGTAGGTCAAAAATCGGCCTGCATTGTTTACATAGGACATGTCCCACGTGCGTTAAGGTAGTAGGTACAGCTAAAGTGACCAAATCAGTTGGCCTTCATTTTTAATGGCTGAGTTATCTTCATCATCAGAAGTCTTAACTGAAAGTTCCAAGTCTGTACTTTCACGCTGTCACAAGTTATGAAAGAATGAAAATTCGGCGATTTGTGGCAAACTCTAAGTGTTAATGGTCTGAATTGTAATTGCTGGCTGTTGGCAGCAGGGATGTTTATACGTACGGTACGGAAGGTGACAGGTGTGGAATGAGGTGTGAAACCACAACTATTTGACCTTCCAAATCAACGGCGAGGAAGTATAGCAGGCTTCGGCCTCTTGTGGGCGATCGTTCCACTTGCAAAGCTTGAAAGTTACTGGATTCTGCGTTATAAAGGTTGTTCCTAGCGTTGGGTTAGGTAGCGAGTACGAAAAGTTGCAATGGCACTTACTCTGGCATACCACTGTGCGTGCTAAAGGTGTTGCAGAGCTATCTAGTCTGCAGCGTTACAACCGATCCAAACGCAGTTTGCTTCGTCGTGTAGAGCATTATGTACAGGAAATTGTGCAACCTTTGCAACAAACGAAGTAGTTTTAGTCACGTGCACCCACACAAAGGGATACACTAGTGCTATACGTCACCTCATTTCATTGGTGAACGTGATCAACCGCTTTTCGGTTTGCATTGCAAAGATTCCACAATCTCCTGTAGTCTCGTTCCCAGCCCACCACTTCCGCTAACAAAATGGCCACGGAAAAGGTGGTCTGGTATCTTTGGGCCCATTCCTTGGCTCGCCTCGACGTATCTCGAATACTTTTGGCCAATCAGATCGCCGCTTGATCACGTGCTTACGAAATCACGCGTGAGCCTCGTACGTGAAGATATGGAAGATGACTCTCAAACGTTCTTTTATGGATTCTGGATATGCCACAGAACTGAATCCCAATCGTGAACTATCCATAATCCGAGAAAGAACGCTTACACTTTGAGACTCCTCCCAATTCAGCTTCGCATACGAGGTTCGTGCGTGGTTTTCAGCAGACACGTGACCAAGCAGCGATCTGATTGGCCAGAACTATTTGGGATGGCGAGAACCAAGGAATCGGCCCAAAGATACCAGACCCACCTTTTCCGTGGCCATTTTCTTAGCGGTAATGGTGGGCTGGGAACGAGACTAAGCATTATGGTGGGCAGATTCCTATGGCAGCGATAACGGAAAATCGTTTCTGTGATCGAGTTATCGCAAATTTCGTAAGTTAAAAGGAGATCGAGAATAACTCCACAACGAGATGGAAACTAGTAAATCGCTGCCATACGTTTGTGCACACATGTCTATAGATTGTATATCCCAGGTTTGGTCCATCTCAGCCTTTGGGGGTAGAAGAAGATCGAATTTCCCTGGAGTTGCTTGACTTCAATTAAGGTGATAATTTTTCACTTTCACTTAGATTATCTCAATAAGGGAATCACCAATCAATTAAAAAGTGGCACCAAATTATGGGAAATTTACCTGTTTATCACATTTGTAACAATCATCATTGGTGGATTTATGGTTTGAGAGTTGCATAGGCAAAAGTAATGTACCCTAAAGAAAGCTTTTAGCCGTACCTACTACCTTAACTTTTGCATGCAGATAATGAAGGCATACGGAGCCAAGATGGTAATCATTCTGCTGGCTGGCTACATACATAATTGCTCAATATTTATTCACGTCTTTATCACAGTGTGTGGCTGAAGGAAGTTCTGATTACTCAGTCCTCTTCACCTCCCAATGACATTCTGTGATGTCACAATTATTATTGCACAAGAATTGTTCCCCCCCCCCCCCCCCCGGCTGTCGATACCAAGTGAAGATCATTGAAAACGGCATGAACGAACCATTTGTACCCACTGCAAGGGTAGGCAGTTTGATAATATGTTCAGTGGCATCTTAAGGAAGTTTCATAACAAAGGAACTCTTCTTATTATGCAGCTCCTCCTGTTTGCAGAAGATGATGAAAGCATTGAACTGGTCATTAATTTCAAATACTTAATTTCTTTGTTTATTCTACACTGACAGGTCAACTACTACGACTCTTGTAAAGGTTACCTCTGACACTGGAGGCTATGCCATTCAATCATAACAAAGGAGTCGAAGCTGAAAACCCACAACTTTTCCCATTCACTTTACTCAGTTGGTACTTACAATTCCCCCCCCCCCCCCCCCCCCTCCCCCCACTAACAGCAAGCATAAACACTCTTCACATTATAGCTAACCATACCTGTGAGATGATGAACGGACTGGAAGCCAAGTCCAAACCGACCAACTTTCAGCAGCTCCTCCTCCTTTTGGCTCTGGTGCAACTTGCCAATGTTCTTCCAGTCGACTTCACTGAAGACACTGTTGTTCCAGGCAAGAAGGGCTGGGCCCTGAAAGGGAGCGAGGGATGGCTTCCACAGCCCGCCAGGGTCACGAGGGTGTTGGCGGGAGTCAATGAGGAATTTGACTTTGCTGGCTCCGGCGTCGTCGGCATTCTGAATGAGCTCCTGTGTGAAGGAGAAGGAGCAGAGACAGTCAGCAATGCAAAGGGATTCCGAGGTGAGAGCTACTTAATTTGCCGACGTTACGCACCTTCAGAATCTGTCCGCCGTCTGTGTAGCGCTGGAGTAGGTTCTTAATAAAGTCTGTCAGTGGCGGTTGTCTTGTGCCGAAGTCGTCGTCACACATGTCTGCAGTGAAAGAAAAGTTGGATGCAGAGTAGTTAGCACCTGCTTGGCAGCTTGCGCGCTCCAGATGATAACTAGCTAGCTAGCTACCTCTAGGGCAAAGTTCTGTATTCAATTTTGGCTTTGTCAGATGAAAAGAGTTACTACCTTCACTTCTGAGATGTACGCCGGAGACGAATGGTTTCTCTTCTCCTTTGAGGGCTACACTGTTACGGTTCCGGGAACAGACGGCTCGTATTTATAGCTAGCGTGCCCGCGTCCACGTGCACGTGGTTCCTAGAAAACTATCGCATTTCCGCAAAACTAAGCGCCCAGCCGCACAAATTTTAGAATGTAACCAGGTATTATAGCCGATTATATAAGATCTATGTTTGTACCTAAGAGAATAAGCCATGCAGAATAAACGCACACATGTAGTATCCCGGAAAAGTCACATAAATTCTGAGAATCATTCCAGTTGTACAGCTAAACACAGAGTTAGCCATGCAGAATTTGTGAATATGAACAAGAACAAAGCAGTGCCAACACATTCATGTTCCACACGAGGGAATGTTCCAAAGATGTTGCTGTCTTCTACATCGACATCTTTGGTGCAGCTTCATCCCAAGGACCATAAATATTACTAAAGATAAGCAGAAAGAACACATAGGGCAAAGGTATTGAAGGATGAACAATTTCGTACACTTTACCCCGTTACACCTACTTTTTCAAAGCCTGCAATCTGATGAACCATGCTGGGCACAGAACAGTGATCACCAGAACTGCCGCCACATAGAAGAGATCAGCAGTTAGGGAAATGCTGGCCAGAGTCGCCATAGTAACACAGAATAAGGCTGCTATGAAGGCAGGCAGTCCATAGTTAGGGTAGTCCTCCTACAACAAATGACAAAAGCAAGCAACAGTGACCTTGTAAGCTCATGTTAAACAGGTCACTTTACTTAAAATTTGCCATCACCTGATAAGAGGTTACGCAGCCTACAGAAGTGTGCACGACTGAATAACCTCAGCCACTTTAGGTGGTATAGTTCCCTGTACAGCAGCTTAGACATACATGCAGTATTGTAAAATGTCTGGCCAGAGGAGGCTTGCAAGAAACCAGAGATGCCAACTGCCTAGGAGAACTCGCTCAATAACTGTGAACTCTTGCACATGCACTTTACACACAGTACAAGTTTCCTGCACCTGAAGGAACACCACCTTGTGCCCATCAAAGCTATGCATTTAACTGTATTATTGATGTTTGTGGATGTGCATGGTGAGGACATGTGCACACCTTCAGAGCCATCCGAGCATTGGGTAACACTGCAAACATGGCCACTGCAGTAAGCATCAGTGCAAAGACGTGGAGAGGGGAGGGGAGAAGGGAAGACAGACACACAGTGCCAAACATGGCAGCTTTGAGAGATGCCACCAACCCCGCACGCACTATGCCGTGAACCTCCTCCACTTCATCCTTATGTCTTATGACACGAGTCCAACTGGCACAGGAGGGACAAATCGTCCATAGCTGGACTGCAATGCACTACCTATACCTCACTGTAGCTAGTACAAGCCGCGCTGCTAAGCCAAAGAAAGTCGTCTGTCGAAGTCTTGCTACGACCATCTGCTGGTGCATTTGTACTCCAGTGCACCTACTTCAATTAGTGCTCACCTTTACGTTCCCATTCCCATTTCTATATGATTCAACGCATGGCCATTGTTCATGCAACCGGCTGCAGCCAGCTATACCATTGACAATATACAAAGCTGTAGTATAGTATACAAGAGTCTTCAGTTAATTATCATCTTTCTAAATTCTAAGAAAGCAAAGAAAGTTAGCTCACTAAATATGTAAAGGTGTGTTCAGTTTGGCTTAGCTATTTAGCTAGCTAGCTAGCTACAAAGTAAAATATGTTAATTAACTACCAATGCCTAGTTACCTAGCTATGAATAACAGCATCATCACGGTATGTGATGATGTATGCTGGATAAGTCTGGTCGTTGTTGTGAACAACGTAGATGGTTCCACTGTCGAGCTGTCCCTGGATGCTGTCGTAGGAGACTGCCAGTCCTCCTACTTCCTGCGGTTTCGTTGGAGGAGAAGCGGTGTTGGACCTCCTGTATGAGATATCCCCCAGGGCAGCCTGGACAACCAGCATCTGGCAGTAGCCTTGTGCATCCACATGGCGGTAACTGTTAGACACAGTTGCATCCTTGGCGAGGTAGATGCCTTTGCCGTATGCTCCCCGCTCACTCCTGATGATGTCGAGCCCTCTCGTACCACGAACTATGTCCTTGGGGTCATTCTTACTAGTGCCATGAAACAAGAGCTTCTCGTTGCAGTAGCCCAGTCGCTGTCTCATCAGTTTGCAAGCTGAAGTGTACTTCCTCCATAGGACCACATTCTGGATGCGGTCTATGCTGTATATGCGCACATTTAGTGTGCCCATGGTGGCATTGAACAACTCAGCCACAACACCATAGTCATAGCTGTCCTCGAGAGCTGCCACTTCCATAAACATGTTGTTCTCCTCGTGTGGTAGCCATGTGGGAGGTAGACCTACGTACAATGCACAGTGAAGGCATAGCATCATCAATCTATCATGGTCATGCAAATTCAGCTAGGGCAGTTACACCCCTACTGCTGTGTATATGCAAGCACCCCTGTTTTCCAAATGAGTTACAAACCAACCTGCTGTGCGGTGCACAGTGTACCACAGAAAAAGATGCATGCTCCCTTTGACTCTCTTAGAGCCATATTAATATTAGTGATACCACAGGTGTGCAGTGACAGAGAGCTACAATGTGAAGTCAATAGGCAGCATACTTACATGTCTATTGACCACCTGTTAATGTGAGATAGTCTGGGTATATAGGTATAGTATGAGCTTCAGGCATGCATGAATGCATCCCTGACCAGCTCATTAATATGGACCTCCTCAAAGGACAGGATTCTCATGTGAACGGCGGCCATTTTCACACTTGTGCAATAATTATTGGGCAATTCTGTGGTATGCAATGTATTAAAAAATGACAAGTGTGTATAATAATTATAATGCCTTTTGATAGCTACCTGCCAGGGGGCACTCAGAAGCAACTTTTCAGGTCACATTATTCAAAACTTTCCTTAGAGGGCATGCCCCCAGACCCCCCTACAGAAATATCGTATTTGTCCATATAGAGGCCGGGCTTGAATAGAGGCCTGGGCTCGAATAGTGGCCGGGGGTCAGGAGGCCAGTTCATTAATAGAGGAGGGTCCGAATAGTGGCCGGGTCCCGAATAGTGGCTGGGTTCGCCACAATTGACACGGAATGCCTCTCGATTGACGCCTTTGTGCTCCTTAGCAACTGCAAGTTGCTTGTCACACTTCACAGTTGCCAAGGATGATCAGAGTTGCAAGAGTGATGTCTAAGAGAAAGTCGTACGATATCTCCTTCAAGTTGAAAGCTGTTGTGTGCGCAGACAAGACGACCAAGGAAGCCGCTGCCACCTTATACACGTGGTGGCCTCTAACAACGCTCTCTTTAATGACAGAACTAGTTGCGTGTGAATCTTGACTTGCAGTCATTCTCCCCCATGCGCGGAGACACAATACTATTACACCACTGATTTTATATTGGAAACAAGGCCAAGTATTAGGAAAATATATAACAATTTTAATACAAGCCGGGCTCGAATAGAGGCCAGGTCAAAACTCCTGGGAAAGAAATAGAGGCCCGGGCCTCTATTCGGACAAATACAGTAAGTTGTTATACAGTCCAATGTAGAACTTGACCACTTCAAATCATGTGGCTCTGGCCCTGCAGGCTCACTCCAACTAGCTACATGCTGTCATGTAGTGTAATGACAGCTACATACAGTATGTAAAGATTGTATTTCCTCCAAAAAAGCAAGGGCAGATGTAGGGATGGTGCAGTGTGATTGTGAACAATGCGTGCGGCTCACTGTTTGGATCCATCTGCATTTCTGCTTCCAGTGGCATGCTGTGGTCAATGGCATCAAACATCTGGGTCACTTCTTCCTTTGGCAATTCCCTCACGGTTTGCAGGAATTTCTCAACAGCAGACACAGCTTCAATTGCCTCCTCAAAGTTGTGTCTGTATGCCTCTGCAGGGGCCATTTTGGGGATGTTGTGCTCCGGGTAGCGGCAGCGTAGGAAGTGGCCAGACACCACAAGGACTTGGGGCATCAAGTCAACAGGAGGGTGGCGAAACCAGTGGTGATTATCCTGCAGCTCCTTGCACAGATCAGCTACATTGGTGTGTTCTGCAAGCCTTCGTCTCAGCCCAAACAGTGCAAGGAAGAGGGCCTTCAGGCACTTTTCCATGCTCTCATGTGCCAGGAAGCACACCTGAGCAGGAAAGACCTGTACAAGCAGAGGGAGGCTCTCCTCATCCTGCTCTTCAAGCTTCTGTTTCGAATCCTCAAGGAGCACCTTGGCGGCCTCATAATCATTGAGTGACTGGATCAGCCACATTTTTGCATCTACCAGATTAGGCTCCGGTTGTGGCTCAGCAGTGGGAGGCTGCCAGACAGATGCAACACCACTATACCCACGATAGTTACCACCTCCATAGTGCCTACTGCCACCTCCATACCAGATGTTGTTGGTTATGGGGGCATACCCCCCTCCACCCCCACCATACATATGACGTTGGACTCGCTGCTGTGCCGGGGAATAACTGCCTGCTAGAGGGATTCTCACTGGTGGCAAGAACACCTCAATTTCCTCCTTCACCCTCTGCAAGATACTATGATCTCTCACAACGTCGCTGAGTATACTGAGGAGTGCATCTGTTGAAGCCTTGAAATTGTGAACACAATTCTTCTTGGTGCAAAGGTAATGGAGATGGTGTACCAAACGTATTGATACATGCAGAACTTGGGGCTGCAAGAATGTGCTCATCATAGCTGTATACAATTGTGTTAGTTGGGCTTCTAGTTCAGTGCTGTCTCTTACCGCAAGACTGAGCACTGAAAGTGGTTGCAGGTTAACATCCGCTCCTCCTGTGGATTGTTCCACTTCCACGTGCCATTCACTGGCAATGTACGCTCTCTGTTGTGAATACAAGTACTTGCTCATTACAAGAGGAGACATGGCAACTTCTACAACTGATGACTGATCTCCTACTTTGCCCAGATTCACACGCAGTGTGCATGTTTGGAGCCTGTTCTGACTTTCACTTGAAATACTAACTACCTGAGCATTGATAAGTTGTCCTTGTGCATTGCAAAACTTGACAATCTCTTCAACTCTGAATGTGCACACAATCACATTATCCAGTTGCTCAGTGCACTGAACCATTTGACCTATCTTGGATGGAGATGGTTGCTGCTCAGAACCATGCACATACATAGGAATGCGAGCTTTTGTCAACACACCATCGATCAGGTGAGGACTAGGACACATTAGCATCTTGACAAGTAATCCATTATCCTTAATGATGTTTCCAAGGTATTGGCTGAGTCCACAGGCCAGCTGATGGAGTAGGTTATAAGGTTCATAAAAGTCTGAGTGTGGAGCAATGTAGACTGTGGCACCACTCTCTTCACCTTCCAACACAAGACAGAGGATAGACTCATTTTCAGAGTTGGAAATCTGTTCGCTGTTCTTTTTGTACAGTAGAACAGTCTTGATCACTTGCACGCATTTGACAGTCACGTCTTGTAATTTTTTTTCAATCCCTTTCACAGTTTCATCTGATGGGGGTTGTTGGTTCTCGTGCTTCACAACCCTGACAATGCCTCTAAAGAAGTCATCTGAAGTTAGCATGTCAACTGCAGCTGTCACAAACTCACATCCGTGCTCCTTCCCTTCTGCTGCAGCTCTTCTTTCCTTTGTGCAGATGTTCTTGTCATGCAACATGTGGGGATGGGGGTGCTCTGCAATAATTGAGCTGAGCAGATGCACTCCAAGACAAGCAGGGAGGGAGTGATTGCCATCGTCATCCTTTGGAGGAAGCATTACAAACTTGAACCCAGGCAGTGACTGTGGAGTGACTCTTTCTCCGTGCCACTGTGCATCATCCAGAATTAGCTGAGAGGCAGGCAACAGTTGTTGTTCCTTAGAGAGCAGAGGGATTACATCTGCTTTAAGACATTTTAACACCGATCCATCCAATTTCAGTTCAGCCTTTCGAAGCAGTTTGACAAGATTTTTGTATGCCGCTGTCGCACATGTTAGTTTGTTTGGATTGTACTGGACACCCTCCTTGAATATATGTCTCAGAACAAAGAGGCAGTGAGACACATTCAACCCATCAGCCACACCAGCCATCTGCAAGAAAACTGTCAGTGTCTGAAACTCCTTAGGAACCGGTTGAATAAGCGGGAAAAACCTTTCTTCCTGCTGTTCTGTGTCCTTCAATCCTTTTGCCACTACTTGGTTGCCAGGAAGCAAGTCAAATGTAGAGCCATCTTCGCTCTTCACCAAAATGCACTTTGCACCTTTTAGAATGGGTGCAATCTTCTCCACTGAAGAATGAGCTCCATTCAAATATCGATAGTGTGCGTGAAACAGCCTATGGAGTTCTGTGACTGTATGTGATCGATGTTCAAAGGAAAGCTCCTTGCAACCCTCAAGCAAATGTATCAACTCAACCAGGTTTCTGGCTACTATTGTTGGATGAGATTCAAGGCTCCCCACACCCAACAGCTTCATGAAGTTGGCCATACTTCCAGTAGATGGGATATGGTATCTAGGCAAGACTGGATGAGAAAGACAAGCAAGTTGGTAATCAGAGCCCTTCACCTGGAGGACACTACCACGCAAGGTAGTCCACCCTTGATGTGGCAGTTGAAAATTGGGAAGAGCCTGCTTCAAGGTCTTGCGTGGTTCGGGTTGCTTCTCACAAGGTACAAATTTGATTACAGCTGCAGCACGCAGGAACTGCTTGAAATCCTCACCTGGAGCTCCATATTCCTTCTTTGAGACAAGATTTTTAAGTAACAGTCTAGCTTTCTCCTTGCACTTCTGATCATCATCTTCATTCTGCACATCTTGAGCAACGCTTCTTGCAAACTGGAGCCAAAGTTGGTTTGAAACCAGACTACAAAGGTCCATGTTCATAAAGAATTTCAACCACTCGTCACTGTCCCATGGTGGAGGTGGGAAACTATCATCAGGAAGACAGGCCTTGAACAGGACATTCCTTGGATGATACAGTTCTTTCACACACTTTGGCCCTCTAGCAGTTTCAATGAATGGCGTTTCTGCAAGGATCTGGAAAATACCACGCCATGAACCTTCTGTCTGTTCGTTGATGCCCAAAGAGGTATATAACTGATACAATTTCTTCACATGGCAAGCAAGCAACTTTGGAGTATCTGCTGTGGGTAAGTGCCTGAAATTAGGCACCAATTTACATTCATACAACTCCAGTACTTCCTGTGCATAAGAAGCCATTTGCACTCCAACTCTTTCCATGAATTGAGCACAGTATGCTGGGATGATCACAAATGCTGTGTTGGTAACATAGCTAATCTGAGCCAGTCCGTCATGTGGTATATTGCTGACATCATATGCTTTCACGAAAGAGCTAACTGCACTCAGCTTGCCACTGACTAGCTTGAACAAAGGTAGACTTTGCATCCAGCGAATACTGCTTTTGTTCTCTTTGACTTCTTTGCTTCCCTCAAGGAAACGAAGCAGCTCTTGAACATCAACATCTTCTGGTGTCAGAGTCATTTGCAGAATAACATCTTTGTACACATTGAGCAAATGGATGATGTCATCAGGGTTTTTAGCATTAGCAAAGTATGGCGAGAAACTTTTGCACACTTGCAAGTCAATCTGGTTTGTGACAATACAGCTAAAATCCACAGTTGGGAAACAGAACATGTTGATCAGTGCCTTGCTAGATGCCTGTAACATAATGTTCTTATGCTCGGAAAAGGGAAAGAGCCTGCCATCTGTTGTTGGTACCACAGAAAATGCGTCAAACAAATGCCTCCAATTCTCATGAACTGCACTGAAAAACTTCCAGAAGAGTGCTAATGTCTGTTTGAATTCCTTGCTTTCTGGCAAATTGATAGTACCATTGCAAGGAATAGCCAAGTGCTGAGCAACAAACTGTGGGTGCTGCTCCAGTGGTTTGATGATACCTAGCTTTTGTAGAGCTGCAAAAATGCCAAACTTCAATGCCTTAGAGATGCTCTCGTGTACAAACTCATCCTTGCATTCAGGAAGAAGAGCAGCATATTGATCCCCAAACACCTCACACATTGTTTTCAGTTCATCATCTTGTGTCAGCATTAATGGTACACCTTCAAATAGCTCCTTCCCCTGGACTGGTTGTTCTAGACTTACATCCTTCAAACAGTAGGCTAAAAGGGATGTTATTGCTTCAACTATGGCAGCCTTGTATGCTGCAAGTCTTGGGCAAAGGGCCCTCAGGTGGTCTCTCAAGACTGCTGGGGTTATTCGTCCTGTATATGTCACCTTTGGATTGTTCCTCAGTTTTTCAAGTGCAGTTTCAACATTGGATGCTAATTGCAGGGGTGCAGCTGTAAGCTTTATTCCCAGCTTCAACAAGGTACTGTGCTTAACCTCACAGCGCTCACGATAGAACCACCCTTTGACAGGCCCATCTTTGTTGGTGAGGGCTAACCACTTAGCGCATGCTTCTGGTTGATCCTGCAGTGCAAGCAGCACATTGGCACCATGGTCAAGAAGGAGGCAGTAGAGGTGCTCTGGTAGAAGAAAATCCTTTGGAAAGCCAGCAGTGCTACATTCAGGAAACAGCTTGTAGTACCAGTCTTGTACAAACTCTTCTCTCTCTGTCCTCACATCTCTGCAATACAACAGTAGCTCTGCATAGGCCTTGCAGATCACATCATTGCAAATAGACTTGTTCCAGTCCTTCAGTGAGTTTTCAGAGTCACTAAACTGCAGCTCCCGCCTTGAGTCATTTAACCAGAAGTGTCCGTTCACATGAACTGGCAAGCCTGATGACTTAGGAAGTGGAAGATAACAGAATACCTTGCCTTCTTGAGGGTGATGTGCAACCAAATCAGCACCTTGTAGTGACTTTGGCCCTTGGGCTGCAACTCCACCTAAGGGCAGGAAGCTGTGTTTAAATCCAGTAGCTAATAGGTTGGGATCCACATCTCTGCCTCCAAACCGTTTGCTGATCATCCAAGAGTTGGAAATTATATTTGTGGTCCGTTGTGTGCAACTTCTACTGGACAGCAGTTGCTGGCTGCTCAATGGTGTAGAAGTAGTTTCAATGTCAGAGGCTTCTGTCTGAATCCCACTGATTTCAACTTGGTAAACAGTCTGCACAGTTTGTAGAGTGGCTGCTTGGTTCATCTTCAACTTTCTCTTCTCTTCTTTAGCCCTGTGTGTAAATTCACTGCGCTTCTGTTGGTCATCGGGTGATACTTCTGCATGGCATGACCCAATAACAGAACATTTGCCTTTGGCTGAAATCTCAAAAATCGAGATGGTTTTGACAGAGTTCAAAAATAGCAATATATGAGCAGCTTCCTGTGAGAACTCTATCAGGGATTTCTGCAAATCATTAGTAGTCATTCTATTGCCCTCACTAAGTTTAGTTGCAGGACACTGGTTTGACTCTCTGGTCAAAGGCAGCCGGAAGAGAACATAGCCATCATCCCACTTCTTGGGAGAGGTCATTTGTGCAAGTGAGCAAGGGTTTGCCTCATGCAACTTCAGCAATGTTTCTTGTGAGTATGGTTCCATCTGATCAGCCACAATGACATCCAGCTTTCCCTGCTCCTTGGATAGCTCCCACCTGCGACCAGGTGGGCTGCTTGCAGGAAGAGGTGCATATGTGCGATTAGGGTCAAACACACAGAAGTGCTCTGGCTGTCCTCCTTCCTTGTGGGACACAAACATTGGGCAGTCAGTGACATGGTAGGCCACATTGAAGCCAATCCCAAACCTGCCAATGGTCTCAGGAGTGCCCTGCTTCCCTCCTCGGCCCAACTTAGTGATACCTTTGATGTCTTCATCAGAAAACTTCCTATCATTAAATACCAACAGAGATGGCATCTCTTGCAGCTTTTTCCAATTTGGCCCCTTGGAGAACAGTCTCTCTGTTTTAAATTTTCTCTGGTCCAGAACAAAAGCTATTTCAGAGGCTCCGGCATCATCGGCATTCTGCACAAACTCCTTGAAAATGGAGGTATCAGCATGGTACCCACGAAGGATTCCATTTAGCCTGTCACACAGACTTTCACACTGACCATAATCAAGACCACTCATAAAACTGTCGTCACTGTAGCTCTCCAGTAATGCCTCAAGTGGACTCTCTATGCTGAGCTTAGTAGCAATTTCCCACGAAATGTCAGGGTGAAGATAATATCTTTTGGTGTCATCACATTCAGAGAAGGTGTTGAAGGTGTCGAAGGTCTTTAGCCACTTTAAGTCCCGACTGTCCATATACATTAGATGAAAGCATGGCCTCATAACACACTCGTGGTCAGGCAGATGCAGCTGCTTTTTCATTTCGTCACTGTCAATGCTACTGAACTGTGTGTTGGTATCATCCTCGCTATCACTGTCTTGATCTGCATCAGGCTCTTCTTGGTGATGTGACAGCCTAGTAGCTACCCTCGTGGCAAAATGAATAATTTTCTCTATCACAGGTGTTTCACCAAACTCATCTGCAATTTGTCTCAACATGTCCACAAGTTGGTCATCTGATGCACACTGCTTTACTCCAAGCTTGGAAAAGAGGGAGAGACAAGCTGTAGATGCAACTTGCAAGTGAACAAGGTACGGAGGGCATTCAAGGTCTTCCTCCAGGAACACATGACTTGCCAAATGAAAGCCATCTTTCCAAATAAATGGCACACCATTCAACTCTTTCTGTATCACAGCTAATGTCTGTACAGAACCAGCAGATAGAATGGAGGCAGGTATTCTGGATGAAAGGTCGGAGTAAATGCATTGTGTCACATGTGATACTACCTCCTTATCCGTTGCAGTCAATAACTGGTTTTCCTTCTCCTTCCACCATTCAATGATACATTTGAGCTGAAGAAGCACATTTTGCACACTAGGACTGTTACAAAAGAGCAAAACTCTACCCAGAAAGTTTGATCTTTGAAGCAGAGTGTTACTCAATATCTTACTGGTTGCAAATACCAAATTTTTCCATTTTGGAAGATACAAGTCCTCAGAACAGGCAAATGTCCCTGCTTCTCCAACCCAGCAAATAGATGTGTCAGCTGGTCGTCCCATCACTGGTAGAAATTGAATAGTGGACAGTTCCTTAGTTAGTGCTGCATCTTCAGAAGACATTTTACAGTGTCCTTCTCCTTGTCGCACCAGCATGTGATGATAGTGGCATGACACAAGGTAAGTTACTAGATCACAACTTCTCTTGCTTGCCCTTTCAATACCCTCAGCTTCCAATAACTGCTTAACAGTTGTAGCTCTGTTGGATACATCATTGCTCCTCAATTTGTGAATTGCTGCTCCCAATGTGCCAAGAACTGATGAGAATTCCTCATACTGAGATGCTGGAAAACGCCCTTCAGATTCATCAAACAGATTTGCCAAAAGTACATCAGTTTGCATCACTAGGTTTCCTGGCTTGCACAGCTTTTCATCAGGTTTGCGTGGGATGCAGGGGGTCTCACTGAGCAAGCCCTTCAGCCAGTCATAGATCACTGACAGCAAATGGAAGTTCTCTAACATGAATAACACAAACTGGTCTCTGATATCTGATGGGACCTTGAAGATCATGCCGAAGAAGTGCATCCTACAAAACTCCTCAAAGTCCATTCTCCTGAGATGCATTTGCAGTTCTGGTGGTACTTGTGCAATAGGCAAATGTTGCTGCACAAGAAGAGCTAACGCCATGTCGCACTGCTTCTTGGCAAAAGGTGGTTTTGTGAATTCACTGTCCAACACCACTACTTCTGATGGGCTCAGCCAACAACCATTATCACAAGCCGACCATATCAAGGCCTTTGGGTGATCTGAAAGCCTTATCTCAAATTCATCAGCTAGAAAAGGCCTCACACTATCAGGTTTGTCCGCTGTTGAACACTTCAGGGGGAAAAGACTGTAATATGCTGCAAGAAATCTTTCCATGACTGTATGGCTCTCAACTGGTGCTTTCTCAGTAAGGGCAACTAAGAGTGTGAACACAGCCTCAACCAGTGCATCCTTCATCAGCATCACATTCCAGGTGTCATGGCTGGAGCCTTGAACACCTTTCAACAGACGTCTGTCTTTAGAGACATCAAAAAAGGCATTCACAACAAAGTTGAGGCCTGTCTCAATATCAGATAAAGGAAGGAAGCAAGACACTGCCCCCTTGGTGTTTTCAATGGCAATCGATTGTCCTTCCTTCCTGACTCTCACAGCTACCTCAGCAACAGGGACTAGGCCTTGAGACCTGCCATCTTGACTGTTTGCATGTTGAAGACTGGGTCCTCTCCCCATTGCAGAAGACACTTCCCACATTGCTTCCTGTGGCTGCTGCTTACCATTCCTCACTGAAGAGACAATCTTCATCTTCTGTGAGCAAGGTCTTACACTGCTGAAATGCTCTCTTGGAATCTTGAACTGCCTTTCAAAGGCTCCTCCATCAGGGTTTGCTCTGGTGACCTGAAAAACCTTCTGTGCCTTGTCAAGACCGTTTCCACTTCTGCACTCAAACACTTCCACCTTGTTCACATTTTGAAGGAACAACAGCAATGTATCAGCAGTTTGAAGCAAGGACTTCTTCAGGGATTCTACTGATTTTGATCCTTCAGTGAACACTTCAGATGAGATGTCACTGACAATCCCTTGTTGACGGAATGGGAATCTGAAGAGTGTTCCATTGAACCCATTCTGGTCAGTGTCAAACACATTACAACCAAAAACACCCTGGTAGGGAGCAAGTTGGTCAGAGAAGTAATTCTCCAATCCTTCTCTCTGCTTCACAAAGTCAATCTGCATGCCAGGTGCACTAGGTTGCACACGCTCTCCTAGGTACTTCAGATGTGGGTCAAATACCTGCAGCCATCTTCGTGTGATGAAGCTGGGGACATCAGTGAGGTGGTATGTGGCACAGAAACCAACTCCAAATCGGCCAATCTTGGTGTGGTCTTGCTTCTTTGTGGCACCTGCCACTTTGCAGATGTTCTGCAAGTCCTCATCAGAGAATACTTCATTGTTGTAGGCAAAAAGAGCAGGTCCTTGCCACTTGGCCATGCCTTTTGTGAGCAGTTTCCCTGTGTTGTGTGTTCTCCAGTCAATTAGGAACTTCACTACTGTGGCTCCTGCATCATCTGCATTCTGAATCAACTCCTTGAAGACGTCTATACTGTCCCCATAGTCCTCGACCAATCCCTTGATTCTGTGTGTGATTGACTCATTGGGCCCAGTGCACTCATAGTCAATTCCAAGTAGTCGTGAGGGAGCAGCACGAATACTCAATGACATTACTCCAAAGAAACGAGCAACATCAGAAGTGATTCTGGGATGAATGAAGTTCACTCCTTGTTCAGATTCAGGTATGTCCAGGTAGTGGTCATGGTATGTGAGGTCTTCTGGTCTGTGCAACCTGCAGCTCTTGCTTGGTAGGTACATGTCCTTAACATAGTCCAGCTTTTTCCTCTCCTTCAAGAAGTTAGCAATGTTCACAGCTATATCCAAATCTTTAGCATTTATTTTAGCATTCAGCCTCACTGCTGAGTCTTTCATCTCTCTAACAACCTGTACCCCATCTTCAACTGTGAAGTGGTCCCTCACTCCACTGGCAAGCCACATGTTCTTGTACGTCTGCAAACAGGGCAGGTCCTGGGCAGAGTATCTGTAGGGTGCAAGGGAGAAGCCTTCCAAGGGTCTCAGGGCCACCTTGGACTTCTCAACAAACAGGTGTTGCTCGCTATTCCAGATACAAGGACGAGTCCATTGTTTAAAGAAATTTGGGTGATTACTGCTCAAGAAGCCATAAATGTACTCAACCATGTCACTCACTACTGCCTCTCCTCCACTAGCATAGCCTAGTAAACGACTAAATAGTCCACTACTGGGCACCTTCGTTGCCAGTGCACTTGCAGGAAGATCCGTGATGCTGATGAAATGCTGGACCACTTGCTGGGCACTGACTGAAAGAAAATAGCCACTTCCACCAAATTGCTCAAGCCTCCTCACGCTGTCTATGTATGAGCTGTCAAGGATGGGGCACACAGATCCCACTAAACTTGCCAAACGGAATGAATCACTGCTTGCACATATTTCAGAGGGGCAGAATATGTGTCCTTTTGCTTGGCTTCCAGCCCAGTGTAACTGCTCAGGGTAGCCACTGGGACGTGAGTGCTCACAGAAGAGGAACTTCTGTCCCTGCACATAATATTGCAGCAGATGCTGGCCCTGTGCATGATTGGCTACTGTCTGAAGGATGAGCCTTGAGCGCTGTCTTGCTTCCTTCTCCATGCTGCGAGAAAGGAGAAACTGAACTGACTGTGTTCTGTCTTGCAGAAACCTTCCTAGTGTATCATCACTCTGTGTGACAGTGTGCCATGTGCTCAGGCCAAACTGTCTCAGCTTGTAGAAGACTCGTTTAAAGCCATCAGATGGAGACTTTGCTTCACAACTGTGGAAGAACTCTTGCAGCTTGCTGTCATCTGGATCATACAGGGCATCCACTCTGCATAGTGCATTGTCACTGGCTGGAATGCATGCATTACACCTGATGAACTGTTCTAGTTCTCCATTTTGCTGTGGTTCAGACATTTCAATGATCCACATTAGAATTTGGTTCCTCATTTCAGTGTTACATTGTGTGACAGCATGGTTGAAGATATGCTGCTGCACAAGAGCTCCAAGGGAAAGTGGTGACCTTTGAAGAACTGTGTGAATTAGCTGCTGATCAGCTTCACTTACATTGACTATCTGAGATGGAAATGCCAGATTACTGGGAAAAGTAATGAAGTAGTGCGGGAAGATAACTTGACTGTAGTAGCTTAGTTGCACAAAAGTCACTCTTTGGTTTCCAACTCCAATCTCATACACTGGTAGAGACTGTAGAAATGTGATCTGCTGCCCATTCAGGGAACCCATCATGGATACAGCCTCTGCAAGACAGCTTCGTAAGCATCTTTTCTGTGCATTGTCAAGACTGGCAGCTGTACTTGCTACATTAGGAATCAACTGCAGAGCAGCAAAGAGTGTAGTGGAGGACAGTACTGGGAGGTACTGGTTGAGTTGCCAACCAAAAGGTGCATATAAGTGGGAGTCGTTCACTAGAGTGCAGCCAAGGGTCTCAGCAATGCTCTGCATCTGTTTGGAGCTGGCTGATGTCTTCCTTAAGACTGTACTTCCAGAGCTTTTCAAGGGATACAAAGTGACTGACCCCTTTTTGGGTACAGTATCAGGGCCTGTGGTTGCAATGAGTGGTAGCCCTGCGACATCATGCAGCTTACCATTGTCAGCAATATATCGCCACACAGAGGACAACCAGGAGGCAGGAGGTTGGTTGTACTGACTGGGGCTCCAAGTGATACTGTGGGCATTGGGATTGCGGCACCAGGTTTGAATAGCAGCCCTCAGGAGGATAGGGCAGATCACATCTGCAGTAGCTAGTTGCAATTCATACTGATTTGAACGAGCCAACCGGAGGAAGTGAGCTTGCAGGTCAGAAGGGAGGCTACTTGAAACTATCTGGCCCTCCAGACCATGCAAGACTTGACTGGCAAGCATGTCACCCTTTGGGAGCACATAGAATGTCTGACTGGAAAATGTGCCCACACTCCCTGCCTGCTGCAAGGATACCAGTGGAAGCATCTCCAAGTTCTGAGCTCCATTTGAGAGTACATAACAAAGAGTTTCTTCAAGCAGATTTTCATTCTCTTGAAAGATTCTTATGGCTGTGTTGGCATCCCTTCTGAGATAGTCCCGTACAACATTTGGAGTGATCAACTCACAGCCCAGTGTGCTGCAACTGTCCTGAACATTTCTGGGGAGACACACTATGGGGCAATTCAACTGAAGAAGAAGGTCCACTACAGAATTGGGAACTGAGGCATCCGGTGGGACAAAGTAGGCATTAGGAGGCTTCACCCAAATGCCATTATTGGCTGCAGTCCAAAGAACAGGCAAATGAGACAGAAGAGGTTGAACTCTATGGATGAGATGCTTCCACACCTCCTCCCTTACTTCATTCATTACAGGGAGGAGTGCATAGGGGTCAGCACTCTTCTGGAGTGTGGTGTGAGCTAGAGGAAATCCCTGATATGATGTCATCATGCACCTTGCTGTCATGAGGATGGCATATGAAGGAGCAATGAGGTGTTCTACAAGGTGCTTGTTCCAGTTGGCTTCGTCACTGTTGTCATCTGTATCTGGCCAACGCACTCTCCTGCGGTTGTCTGAGAGAGTGAAGTAGCCATGGATGTGAACTGGAAGGCCAGTGGAAGTGGTTGCCGACATGGGCAAGAAGCAGAAGGCAAATCCACCATCGCTCAGTGTTGAGGGAGGATCAGTCCAACCAATGGATCTACGGTAGCGTGAAACTGCACGGCTTACCTGGTTCTCAACTGAAGCACAGTTCACTTGCAAGCATGCTTCATTCTGCAGACGAAAGTCTCCTACAGCAATTGCAGGAGAAAGAGGAGCTGCCAGACCTACCCAAGGAATCACCTTCAGCTTAGATGCCAGTTCTATCACTTGGCGGTCCCTGACTCCAATGGTACTGCATATCAACCAGGAGTAGGTACCTACTGTTCCAGCTTTCTCAGCAAGTTGGCCTTCCACAGTGACTGTGCACTTGTTGAGGTAGGTGTCTGCATGGCCTTTGTTCTGACTGAATGCAGTACATGCAGATTTGTACCATGCTCTGCTGCCTTGCACTTCATGACTATTGACAGTGATATGCAACAGAGGTTGGCCAAGTGCACATGGGTTGCCATCGTAAACCTCAACATCAGTGACATGGTTGAGAAAGAGGAGCACTCGATGTGCTTCTTTGGCAAGTGACTCATAGAGCACCCGCAATGCGTCTTTACGGGTGTATGTACGATCAGATATTTCTGAGTGAAACTCCCTATTGCGAAATGGAAAGCGAAACAGTGTTCCATTGTAGTAAGAGCTAGACAAATTGAAGTCTAGGATGCCATCAAATGTTGCCACTTGATTGCGGTACTGACGGAATTCATCCATTGTGAATCGCTTTCCTGTCACTCTAGCACCTTTGGAGTCACGGTAGTCAAGTATGGTCTCGTGAGGATCCATCAGACCAACATGGCTACCGCTAGCAATTACTGGCAAATCTACATTGTGAAAAAATGCAAATGATGCCTATAATTTTATTAACAGACTAATTGATACTTGATAAGCACAAAAGCACTGAAGGTATCCCATATCACACATACAGTATAGACAATCCTACTAACAGAGTGTTGTGAGAGGCCGACCGTTCGCCCACGCAATTCACAATAAACCACTTAAAGTTGGTTAGGAGTCCCTTATGGGATTTATGGCACTCAAGGTGAGGTCTCGTTGCCCGATATAGCAGTCGGCTTCACCTCGTGTAGGCCTGTGCAATATTCCAATAATATTCTTTAGCGCAATAATTTCTCTAATATCTAATTTTCTGTCTGCCATCGCAATAATTGCCATAAATAGGAAAGTAGTTAGGTAAAGAGCAAAAGATAAATCCTGTAGTGTATTTAAACTTACCCATGCACTTACCTGCAAAGGATTGACGATGAAGCTGTGAAAATGACAGCACCGTGCCGCCATTTTCCGGCTGCAAAATGGCTTCGACTCCCGTATGTACGATCGTGAGCTTGAGCTGTTGCCTTTACCAGGTTCAAAGAGAAGCGTTTGGTGCTATTTTGGCTTGGGGATGATTCACCAATGGATACAGCTGAGATGGCGCACAGAGAAGTAGTCAATATGTTACACTTGTGCCTGGCAGTGCCCAGGATTGCCATCCCCTTGAACGGTGGAGAGAGAACTGTGGGCAACTTCCTCAACTAGCAAAGCTGGCCGGGAAGTATCTGTGCATTCCAGCAACATCTGTCCCCTAGCAGGCTACATATTGTCAATCAAAGAAGAGCATGCCTTATGCCAGAGCACATCGACATGCTTGTGTTTCTGGCTGAAAACTTGGACTAACTACACCCAAATGAATACATGTGATTACATAGACTGCCAGAGCAAGTGCCTAGTCCTGTGTTTTGTTAGCTGTTAACTTTGACCGACTGTATTCACCATTTTACTCATGATTTTTGCCTTCAATTTGTATCAATGCCTTGTGGTTTCACTATCAGTTGCATGTATCACAATATTATCAAGTATTGGGATATTTTGATGAGAATATCAGAGATTATCGTGATAACTTTTTTCTGATATTGCACAGGCCTAGCCTTGTGCTGTAACAGCAACTCGACCTCACCTCTTGTGCCATAAATCCCATAAGGGACTCCTATAACCAACTTTAAGTAATACGTACTGTGCAGAGGTGAATTGCTCCTGTGGCGGGTAACCACAGGCTGTTTGAGGAAGGTATAGACCGCCTGTCCTTGAGTCAGGTAGACCTAGCTGCTGGTTAGGGTCGTACAGGGCTGCCATTGTGACAATTTTGATAAAGGCTCAGCATAGACACACAAAGCATGAAGATCGATGTTTTTTCCAGGGCTCTTTCACTGAGAATATGTACAGACCATGGCCAGCCACACCTATTAAACCATACCTGTGAGATGATGAACGGACTGGAAGCCAAGTCCAAACCGACCAACTTTTAGCAGCTCTTCCTCCTTTTGGCTCTGGTGCAACTTGCCAATGTTCTTCCAGTCTACTTCACTGAAGACGCTGTTGTTCCAGGCAAGAAGGGATGGGCCCTGAAAGGGAGCGAGCGATGGCTTCCACAGTCCACCAGGGTCGCGAGGGTGTTGGCGTGAGTCAATGAGGAATTTGACCTTGCTGGCTCCAGCATCGTCGGCATTTTGAATGAGCTCCTATTGAAAGAGAATGGCAATCAGGCATTTGCTGCTGAACTGCAATACGTCGAACTATTTCCAATCAAAGGAATATGTACTGCGTAACGCACCTTCAGAATCTGTCCGCCGTCAGTGTAGCGCTGGAGTAGATTCTTAATGAAGTCTGTCAGTGGAGGCTGTCTTGTTCCAAAGTCGTCGTCATCAGGTTCATTCTTGTCTGCAGCGAAAGGGGTAAGCGAAGGAAAGTATAGTTACCTACATGCATGGTGGAATCGGCTTGGGATGCCCCCTTCAAACGTTTTAGCTAGTAGGCCTACCTGAGCAATGGCGCTGCATGATAACAGGGTTTGCTTTGGTACACGCAGTGCAGCCGACTCCACGTTAGAGAAGAACTTTGATGCTGACCAGTTTCTCCTCTCCTACTCCTGTTGTACGCCTTTTCGCTTCCGGGAACATCAAATTTGCATATGCCACATGCTTCATAGAAAACCGCGCCACAAAGTTTGCCCAAACCACACTAAGTTCTGGGAAAGCCGTACAAAATTTGAAATTTTGCACGGGCAACTAGTAATTTATTGTGCAATTCTACTAGCGCTATATCTATATAGGACCGGCAATTCCAGAGAAAGTGAATGTATGCACAAAGTAGTACAAACACATCATACTGTTGCACAAGTGAATGTCCACAGACAATGAGGCTACTGCCTGCTTCCGTTGAAGATGTTATAGGATTGGGAGTAGTTTTGTTCCTCGAGTCATGAGTGTGGCTGTAGGGTGAGGGGTAGAACAATGGTGCGGTAGGATTATAACTATAGCTAGCTGTTACATATATAGCTATGTCTTCTTTGATAGTCATGAAGTCATGATTCTATGTTGGGTACGTACACTAATACGTAGCTGCTATTGCATACATGCATAGAGGTATTCACAGTTATATGGGCCTGGCCTAGGAATCATGCATGGCCAGAGACATGCATACTGTAGACGTTCTCTACTAGCTAGCTCTACAGAAGGGTTGCTGTGGGGGGAGGGGGGGGGGGGGCAGTGAGGGGGCAGTCTATATATGGACTTGACATGCCCAGTGTAATATTAATCAATATTATATTGCTGGGGGCAGAATGGTCCTAGGAACTGCATGGAAACTATAGTATATGGCAGTGATTGCATGCTTTGCTAATATACATACGTAGAGAGCTGTATTCAGAGATACTGAAGTATAAAAAAGTATATATTAGAATATATCATGATGTTGCAGTCTTCATAGCATATTTCCATACTTAATCCTTAATATATTTAATCTTCCAGTCTGCATGCATTCGTACTTTGTGCGGCTTTAAAGCAGGCATTGATCTGACTGGACCAACAACATTATGCATCAGACATTTGCAAATCTGTTTACTAATGACTCACATGCTTGCAAGCATGTGTATGGCAGAAGCCTAGGCCAGTGCAATATCAGCACTAAACAGCCAGTATATATCACCCAACTGGCTGGCCTATTCATGCCACCAATGTTGTTCAACTGGAACCAGCCAAATGGCAAAAATGGATGGCAGATGCTGCCAAGCCAGTGACACAAAGTAGAGCAAGTGACACCTTCAGCTGCACTTGCTCATATAATTAATTAAGCTCAATGCACACTGCATTAATGAACATTATTTGATACAATATATAGCAATACAGCAAGCTACGTATAAGCCTACAAAGATATAGACTTCTAAAAGATGTAAAGGTTGTTCTTATTGAAAATGGTTCTAACAAACTAGTTGTATCACTACAAATGTTAATGGGGTTCAACTGTTAATGCAATCAGCTATTCAACTTGTACACTATCTGATAAGCTGGGTAGGTCATATCATTGCGAGGTACTATGTAGATGGGACAACCATTAAGCCTCCCTTCAATGCTGTCGTAAGACTTTGTGACTCCGCCTTCCTGCTGTGGCATTTCAGGAGGTCCATGGCCACAGAGTTGACTTGGATTCAGGCAAACGTATGTTTCTCCAAGCACCACTCTAGCAACCAGCAAGTAGAGCATGCTCCCTCGGCGGTGCACATACCCTTGGTGAGACAGGGAGGCATCTTTGGCAAAGTAGATTCCTCTTCCGTACCGGCCCTGGGCACTCTGAACTACATCAAAGCTCTTCTGCCCACTGTAGATCTTCTTGGGGTCAAGTGAGCTTGTCCCATGAAACACATACTCTTCACGGCAATGTCCACCATGCCTGTCCAGAATGGCATTCCGACGGTGCATGAAGTCTCTCCATAAGTAGACATTTTGGATCCTTTCGATGTTGAAAATGGTTACATTGCGGACACCCATGCTGCTGAGGAACAGCTCTGCTATGCTGTTGTACTCCGAGGAGCCCTGGCGAAGGGGAACTACCTTCAGCTTTTCATCATCTGCAAAAGGTAGCCAGTCCTCAGGAAATTCTAGAAGAGGAGCAAAACAAGGATGCAGATGTAAACACTATACATGGACAGATGTACACAAGTATTACTGCAAAGTGGGAAGAATTGGTAAGGTTTTAAGTTGGCAGTTTGGCAGTTTTTGGATATTCTGCCAAGTGCAATTTGGCACCAATATTTCCAACCACACTTAGACCATGATGCAACAAATTGCTGTAATCTGATTGGTCCAACGGAGGTGTTCTAAATCGCTTATACCACCTCTGGTAGCTTCTGGCATTTTCAGGCAAACTTTCGACAATGTACCTGCGACAAGCTTGGAGCAAAATTAACTTTAGCAATGTTCCGAGGTACTTCACAGCAGCTGGGCTTCGCAGGTTGTTTCTGCACAGTTTACGCTGCTGTTTGACTACTCGGCTGCCTTTTTTCATCATTTCTTGGTAGAACTGGCTAGCGCGGTCCTTCCCCGTATTGACGTTGGTTGCTATCATAGTCTGAACACCTTATACCGAGCTCCTTCGGTGTCTACTGGATTTAGAACACTTAGGAAACCGATTTAGAGGCCCTTGCGCTTCGCGCGCGGGCCTCTATAGTAATCAGTTTCCCTCGGTGTTCTAAATCCAGTAGACACCTCGGATCTCGGTATAAACTATATATATACTGTACAAGGTATGGCATACATATACCTATAGACTGTGTAGGTCAACTTTCTGTCACATGCAGTCAATGTGCCTGTTTGCAGTCAATATGGATCGAGGGTTTACAGAGGAAAGGAGCCGTGCCTAAGTGTGGCGCTTTCTTGAAGAAAAAGGTAGAGCAAATAAATGAGCATGTGTGTTGTGAAGGGCAAGCTCTTGTGCTAGACGGGGAATAAAACACATTGTGACTTGTAGCACCTATATCAGCTACAACTCTTGGAAGTTACATTTATGTTGAAGCACCATGAAACCAGAGCCAACGGTTGCCATTGTAGCCATATATACTCTGTGGTGTAATCAGTATGTAGGACTTGGAATCCACCAACTACCAGCCAATAGCCTTTCATGGCAAATCTGCTAAATTTGCACCTGCCAATATTTCCCACTATACAGTATACTACAGCTATTGAAGGCACTTCATGCTATGGTTAAAATAGATAATGTCCTGACAAAATAACTCACTATCACACTAATCCCTATATGAATCTACTGTAAGGTATATGCAACCACTCACGTGCAGGGTCCAGTGGGGTTCTTCTCCTGGCGGGCACATTGTGCTGGACTGACTCCATCATGGATGCAATACTGGATATACTTCTCACTTTTGTCAAAATGGCCTCTACGGCTGCAACAACCTCTTCTGCCTCTTCAAAGTGTTGCATGTAGGCCAGCACAGGAGCCATTATAGGTGTGTTGTAGTCAGGGTAACGGCACCTCAGGTAGTGCCTGGACACCTGCAGGACCTGAGGCATGAGGTCAAGAGGAGGATCCTTTGGCCAGTGGGTGTTGTCCTGGAGCTCCTGACACAGGTCTCTGACATTGGTCTGCTCAGAGAGCACCCTGTTGAGGCCAAAAAGAGCAAGGAAGAGGGTTTTCAGGCACTTTTCAACACTCTCATGTGCCAGGAAGCACACTTGAGCCGGAAATACCTGTACAGGATCTATCAAGTTCCTGTCTTGCCGGATTTTCTCATGGGATGATGTTAGCAGTGACTTGGCTGCCTCATAGTCATTGAGGGCTTGAATCAGCCACATCTTAGCATGTTCTAGATTGGGTTGGGGACGAGGCTCTTCATCCAGGCCTTGCCATAGCACATCTCGGTTCCTGTATCCTCCCCGCCACAGGCTAGAGATACCACCACCCATTCCTCCTCTACCTCCTCCTCCACGTCCTCCTCCCCATCCTCCTCCACCTCCTCCCCATCCTCCTCCTCCTCCTCCTCCCCATCCTCCTCCACCTCCTCCCCATCCTCCTCCTCCTCCTCTCCTTCTATGTCTTATCCTGTGTGATCCATAACCACCATGGGAAGATGTATCTGCTTCCACAACAGTCCACCTTTCAGGAGCTTCATTCTTCTTCAATAGCTCGTTCACAGTCTCTCGCAGCTTCTGTAGCTCTGATGGCTCTAGGTGAGGCTCAGCTACCCTCAATAGTACATCTGATAGACGTCTGAATGCTGCAGATGTCTTCCTGGTGCACAGGTAGTGAAGGTGATATACCAGGCGCTGACTGGCATGCAGGATGTGTGACACGGGCAATTGCATTGCATTTAACTTGGACAGCAAGTCTTCTAGCTGAGCCTTCAAGTGTCTGTCACTTTCTATAGACAGCTCCAAGATAGACAATGGCTCAGATGGAGCTCCTTCAGCATCGCTAACTTCTACCACTAAGTCCCATTCTTTTGCAATACGAGTTGCCTGCTGTGGCTGCAGGTATTTGCTGATGAAGAGGTGAGCCAATGGTACATCTGCTGTATTGTCTTCACTGGGGCCAACATGCAACTTATAAACAAAATCCCCAGCCTGTTCAGAATATCTGCTACCACCTGACATGTGAATAACCTGGGCATTGATCAACTGACTATCAAGTGAGTAATACTTCACAATTTCATTTTCCCTGTAGGAGCACATGATGATGTTGTCCAAATATCCCTTGTGCTGAACAAGCTCTCCAAGGTCAGTCACCAAGGGCTCCTTCTCAGTTCCATGTTCATACATTGGAATTCTCAGTCTATTCAGAACCATAGGAATGGCTTCACAGCTATCACAGAATATCATTTTAATCAGCAGGGCATTATCTCTGATGACACCTCCCATGTGCTCATTGATGCCTCTGGCAAACTCGTACAGCAAGTCATCCATGTCCACTGTCCTCTGGTGTGGAGATATGTAAGCAATTGCCTCACTGGAATCAGGGTTCTCCTTCCACACTAAACTGAAGATATCTTCAGTGTCAGAATTGGGCAACTCTTGACCTTGTTCATTACAAAGAACTGTCTTGATCATCTGTACACACTTCACTTTCACTCCAAGCAATCTCACAAGTACAGTCTCTGCCAGTTCATCTGTCGGTGGTTTCTGCGTCTCACATTTGATGACTCGCAGGATGCCACTGTACAACTCATTAGACTGCAAAATTTCCTGCAGCTTCATGACATGTTTGCATCCATGCTCTTTTCCCTCTGACCATGCAACTTGTTCTTCGTTGCAAATGATGTGCTCATTCTCCATGTCACTGTGAGGACGTTCAGAGATGATGGAGCTGAGGAGACGTACTCCTAGACACTGAGGAAGGGTGATGTTCCCATAATCATCTTGTGGTGGTGTTTTCACTACTTGATACTGGACATGCCTCCATTCTAACCTGTCTGCAAGCCACAAAGCATCATCCAGCACCAGCTGGGATGCATCAATGAGTTTGTTATCCATGGACAGTAATGGGATATTTCCACTCTGAAACAATGCCAGCTCTGGGCCTTGATGCTTTTCTTCCTCTCTAGCTAACATCACCAGAAACAGGTAGGCCTGTTCAGCTAGCCTTTTGTCATTGGGGTCATCACCAATCCCCTTGATGTGCAGCTGTCTCAGAATGTGAAGGCATTGAGAGATCTTCACACTATCAGGCACACCAGCTAGCTTTAGGAATGTTTTGAATGGTCGACAATATGAAGGCACCTCTCTCACATAAGGGTACAGGTCACATCCTTCATGCATATTCATACACACCATGTCTGCTGATAGCAACTGGAAGTTTGAGGAATCACCTTGTTCGACAAAAATACATTTGCACCCACACAGTACTGCAGAAATTGGTGCTCCATTCCCTTCAAAGCCATCCAGGTACTCGTAATGGGCTTTGAATAGCCTCCTAAGTTCTTGCACTAAAGAAAACCTTTTCCCAGTAGGCAGCTCATGGCACTGTTGAAGGACTTCAGTTACAAACTTCAGATTGTGTGCAACCACAACAGCATTGAATTCAATCACACCAAGAGTTTTTAGAAATTCTGTGGCATTTGGGAGTTCAGGAGAAAAGCATGCTGGCAAAACTGGTTTAAAAAAGCAAGCTAGCTGGTAGTCCTCTTGTTTCCTCAGGAGAACACTGTTTTGCAATGTAGTCCACTTCTGGCTTGAGCTTTCAAGGGAAGGTACAACTTGCTGAAGAGTTTTGTGAGGTTCCTGATCTATTCGGCAGGGAACACAGCAAATGGAGCTGGCATTCATCAGAAAGCGGTTGGAAGGCCTTGTCTGCTGTGGATCAACCAACCTCCTTGCCAAGTCATACAATAGGAGAGTCGCCTTCTGTATGCATGATTGCTCTCTTTCTACACTATTCATGTCTGTTCTCTGAATATCTTGAGCAAGGGACTGAGCAAACCTGAGCCAATCATCAGTAGAAACCTGTCTACGGAGACCCAAATGACCAAGAAACTCCAAACGCTCTGGATCGCTGTCATCATCCCAGGGACTAGGTGGGAACATCCCAGCTGGGAGGAATGCTTTGAAAAGGGGTACTGTATAGTCATATAGCTCAGCAGCACAAGCCGGTCCACTGGGAGTCTTTAGAAATGGAACTGATGTGAGATGCCAGAACAAAGCATTCCATGTGCCTCTTGTTTTCTTGGTATACCTGACAATTCTGTAAAGCCCAAAGACAACTTCTATGTGTTGTTGCAGTAGGTCTGGGGTTTGTTCACGAGGCAGTTTGCTAAAGTGTGGTACGAGAACATTGTTGTACAGGTCAAGTGACAGCCTATCCCACACAGTAACACCAACTTTCTTCATGAATTCTTCACAGAATGGAGGTACCACCAGGAAAGCAATGCTTGCAGCCTTGCTCATCTCATCTAGACCACTGCGAGGTAGATCCTTTGGCACACCATGAGCATCTCTGTATCCATCAATGGCCTTCAGCTCACCACTGACTAGAAAGAAGAGGGGTAGCTCTTTGAGCCACGGAAACATTCCCATTTCTCTGAAAGCACTGCTATCCTTTAAAAATTGGATAAACTCCATCACTTCTGCTTCTTCGGGATGAATGGATTTTTGCCGTAAGTCATTCTTGAACTCTCGTAACAGCTGTAGAACGTCATCTGGATTACCGGACTTAGCAAACACATATTCAAAGTGACGGTACTGGGTATATTCTTTGGCTTCTGTGCAAAACACTTTTCCAAAGTCTACAACAGGAAAGCCAAACCTTTTAGTGAGACTCATCACTGGTTTCTCAAACAGAATGTGTTTTCCCTGAAAGAGTGGATACAGCTTGTTATCTGTTGTTGGAATAACTGAAAAGTGGTTGAAAACCCCTCTCCTTTCCTTCTCTACATAGCCCAGGTATGTCCAAAACTGAGCCAAGATCTTTAAAAAGTCTTGAGACAGGTCAACCTTGCCATCTCTTGGCAGTTGTAGGTGCTCAGCAACCAGCTCAGGGTACCTGGCAAGCTCTTTGATAACCCCAAGAGACATCAGCATCCTACGAACACTTTGATGTTTCCACACTGTCTTGTGAATGAAAAGATGCTCACATCTTTGAGGCAGGAGCTTGGTAAAGTTACCATCATAAACCTCACGCATTGTCTGCAGTTTACCATCTTCTGTGAGCATAAGTGGAACTCCTTCCAGGTCTTGCCACTTTGGAGTTGGCAGTTGTTCACTGTTGCCACTAACCTCAGCAGTAGGCACATCACTCAAACAATATTCAAGGAGTGGCACAATAGCCTCAACAATAACATCCTTGAATGCATCCAACTGGGGGCACAGTGACTTCAGATGCTGCCGCACTACTGCTGGAGTAATTATTATACCTTCATATCTGCTATCTTGTTTCAAGCACTGTAGTGAAGTCTCAACCTGTCTGGCAATTACCATAGGTGCATACGTGAGCTTCATTCCAAGGTTCAACAGAGTCTTTGATGAGAGATCACATTGCTCAGCGTAGAACCATCCTTTCTTTGGTCCATTGAGGTTTGCAAGTTGCCACCACACAGGGGACTGAAGCTGATTTGACCTGTGCAGAAGCACATCTGCACTGTTGTCCAAAAGATAGCAGTAAAGTTGTTCAGGCAACTTAAATTCCTCAAGAGGTCCAGAGATGTTACACTGTGGGAATAGGCTATAGTACCACTCTTTGTCCAACTGCTGACTTTGAGCTCCACGTCCAACTATCTTCACAACTCGCACACTTCTGCAATACAGCAGTAGCTCAGCATATGCCTTGCAGATGATGCTTGCAATGGACTTGTTCCAGTCTTTTAGCTCATGATGCGAAGAACTATGCTGTAAGTCTCTTCTGGAGTCACCGAGCCAAAAATGTCCATTTACGTGTACTGGGAGATGTGAAGGAAGAGGAAGAGGTAAGTAACAAAAGAGTTGGCCTGACTGTTGGCTGTTGTGTTCCTTAGAAGGACATGCAGCTGCAACTCCTCCTAAGGGCAGGAAACTGCACTTGAAACCAGTTTTCAGCAAGGACTCATCCAAATCCTGCCCTCCAAATCGTTTGCTGACAACCCATGTGGTTCTGTCTTCCACAAGCACAGGCTTTGGGATTTGCTTTCGTGGAGTAGACAAAGGCACACTACTCGGTGATACACTGCTTACAGGAACTTCATACACTTCTTGAATGTTCCGGGGTATGTTTTCTCCATTAAAACACTCAATTCCTTGTAGAACACGTCTTCTAAAGTCTTGGCACTTTTGCTGGTCAGCTGCAGACAAGGCTGCATGATAGGAGCCAACCAGTGAGCATCTCTTAGTAGCAGATACCTCAAATATTGAGATCTTCCTTACAGAATTCAGAAACAGCAAGGTGTGGCTGGCTTCCCTACTAAATTCATGAAGAAGATTCCGTAGCATGCCCAGTCTCATTTCACATCCTCTCACAACATGTTGTTGTGAAGCAGATCCAATAGGAGGTATGGGGGAGCTGAGGCTCTTGGGCTTATCCCTTGTCAGAGGCAGGCGAAACATCACAAAACCATTTGGCCACTTATCAGGCTCCTTCATATCTGCAAAAGCCCTTTCACATGTGGATGACAAACTGTGAAGAATGTCCAAGGAGAACGGTTCAAACTGGCTGTCAAATACACTGCATAAAGTGTCCTTATCTTTCGTTTTACCAGTCCCACCTTTTGCTTTGCTAGACATCTCTTTTACTGGACTAAGATCATCTCCCATTGTGTTAAGCTCCCATCTTTCTCCTGGAACCTGCACTGTGCTGTCTGGTGCAAAGTTAAGAGTTGGGTCAAACACACAAAAGTGCTCTGGCTGTCCTCCTTCCTTGTGGGACACAAACATGGGGCAATCAGTGACATGGTAAGCCACATTGAAGCCAATCCCAAACCTGCCAATTGTCTCAGGAGTATCTTGCTTTCCACCCCGGCCCAGTTTTGTGATGCCCTCCAGGTCTTGGTCAGTGAACTTTCGGTTGTTAAAGACCAGCAATGAGGGCATTTTCTGGAGTTGCTTCCAGTTGTTGTTGTCACTCAACAGGTGTCTGTCACTAAACACCCTCTGATCAAGTATGAATGCTATCTCTGAAGCACCTGCATCATCAGCATTCTGAACAAACTCCTTGAAAATAGACGTATCAGGGTGATAGCTTTCAAGAATGTTACTCAAGCGATCACAGAGATCTTCATGCTGGCCAAATTCCAGACCTTTCACAAACCGCTTGTCACTAAATTTTGAAAGGACAGCCTGTACCGGGTTGCTCAAACCAAGATCCCTAGCCACTTTCCAAGAAATCTTTGGATGAAGATGGAAGTACTGAGCTGTTTCAATTTGTTTTGTCATTCTCTGAAACAAACTTTGCTTCTCCAACCAAGAATAGTCACGTTCATCAAGGTACATGAGCTGTGATGAGTGCCGCATCGTTTTCAGTTTGTCTGGCAAGAAAAGATTGGTAGCAGCAGCAGAGGTATCAGCAGACACTGTCAGTCGAGTAGCTGCATAACATGCAAAGTCTGCAAATTCATCAGAAACTGGAAGGCTTTGGTGATCAGCAGTAATCGCCTGGAGAGTCATTAGCAGCTGTTCCCTTGTTGCCCTTTTGGCTACGCCCAGCTCACTCAGGATGTCCACATGAATCTCAGCTATATGGAGCTTCACCAAGTATGGTGGGCAGTCATATGATTCATTCCAGAACACCTGATCAACTCTATAAAAGTCTCTTTGCCAGATGAAAGGGATATCCTTTAATTGTGCCTTAACTGTTTCCAATACAACTTTATTAACTTCCTTCTGCTGTGAGAACATAAAAACGGTGTAGGGAAACACTGCATGTTTCAAGTAGTCATAAATTCTCTTAATGGTTGTAGAAATTGTGTCAATATCCTCAGGTGAGCATGAATGCTTCCCTCTGCCGTTAGTCCACCAGCTGATGAGATCCTTGAGTTGTTCAAGCACTACTGGGAGCTCTGGTTTCTGACGGAATGTAAGAACATGCTTCAAATCAAACATGTGACCACTATAAGCTTGATCATCCACAACATCATGCTTTACAAACACAAGATCCTTGTAGTCACTTGCATAAAGGCATTCAGCAGCAGTGAACTGGTTCTTCCTTGCCATGAACCAAGGAAGGGTTGTGTTTTTGGGTCGGGGCATTGCCAACAAGAATAGCTCAGTGTTAAGTTGCTCAGTTAGCCGTTCATCTTCTGCTGACAGATTAGTAAACCCTGTATAGTGTTTGTAAGGTTTGAAATGGCACTCTGTTAGGTATGCCACCAGAGCTTGGCTTCTCTGCTTTGCTTTGTCTGCATCCTTACTTTGGAGCACTTGCTGAACAGACTTCGCTCGATCATACACATCTTCATTCTTTAGCTTGTCATGAGACATTCCCAGAAAATGTAGCACTTGAGTCAAACCCTGGGCACTGTATTTGTCTGTTGGAAAGCGTCCTTCTGATACATCATAAAGTGATGCTAAGAGCTTACAGCCAGGGTCTACCAAGAAGTCGGGCTTGCACAGTACATTACATGGCTTTGATGGGATGCAAGCAGTATCCTGCACTAATTGTGTAAGCCAAGAATGAGATTCCACTAACATCATCAAGTGCTTCAAAATGAAGAGAACAAGATGATCCCTTGCTTCCAATGGGACATCTTCAATTGTGCCGAAGAGATGCTGGCAGCAAAATTCTTCAAAGGTGATCTGTTCGAAGTATCCCCGTATACCAAGGGGCACCTCAGCAATACATATGTCTTGATACACAAGAAGGGAATGGACTACTTGCTTTTCTGCAATGGTAAATGGTTTCTTGTCAAATTCAGGACTCAAAACAACTACATCACTTGGCTTAAAGAAGCAGCCACCATAACACTCTGACCAAATTATTCTTCTTTGTTCCAAAAGAAGTTTCTCTATAAATCCACCAGCCAAGTAAGGCCTCACCCCATCAGCCTGCTTCCTTGATACATTTTCAGTAGGAAATAAGCTGTAGTAAGACCTGAGAAATTTCTTTATTGCTTCAGGCTTCCCAACTGGAGCCAACTCAGTCAGGGCAACTAAAAGTGTGAACACAGCATCCACCAGCGCATCCTTCATCAGCATCACATTCCAGGTGTTTGGTCCAGCTCCTTTCAACAGACGTCTGTCCTTGGAGACATCAAAAAAGGCACTCACAACAAAGTTCAGGCTTGTCTCAATGGGCAAAGGGAGGAAGCAAGACACAGTACCCTTGGTGCTGTCAATAGTAACCAATTGTCCTTCCTTCTTGATCTTCACGGCTACCTCAGCAACAGGGACTAGGCCTTGAGACCTGCCGTCTTGACTGTTGGCATGTTGAAGACTGGGTCCTCTCCCCATTGCAGAAGACACCTCCCACATTGTCTCCTGTGACTGCTGCTTACCATTCCCCACAGAAATGACAATCTTCATCTTCTGTGAGCAAGGGCTCACACCGCTGAAATGTTCTCTGGGAATCCTGAATTGTCTTTCAAAGGCTCCTCCATCAGGGGTTAATCTGGTGACTTGAAACACCTTCTGCATCTTGTCAAGACTGTCTTGCCTTCCACACTCAAACAGTTCCACTTTGTTCACATTCTGGAGGAACAATAGCAATGTGTCAGCAGTTTCAAACAAGGAGTTCTTCAGGGACTCTACCGATTTTGATCCCGCAGTGAACACTTCTGATGAGATTTCACTGATTATCCCCTGCTGACGGAATGGGAATCTGAAGAGTGTTCCATTGAACCCATTCTGATCAGACCCAAACACATTACAACCAAAAACACCCTGGTAGGGAGTAAGCTGGTCAGAGAAGTAATTCTTCAGTCCTTCTCTCTGCTTCACAAAGTCAATCTGCATGCCTGGCTTGGTAGGTTGCACACGCTCCCCTAGGTACTCCAGGTGTGGGTCAAATACCTGCAGCCATCTTCGTGTGATGAAGCTGGGGACATCAGTGAGGTGGTATGTGGCACAGAAACCAACTCCAAATCGGCCAATCTTGGTGTGGTCTTGCTTCTTTGTGGCACCTGCCACTTTGCTGATGTTCTGCAAGTCTTCATCAGAAAAGGTCTTGTTGTTGTAGGCATAAAGAGCAGGTCCTTGCCACTTGGCCATACCCTTTGTGAGCAGTTTCCCTGTGTTGTGTGTTCGCCAGTCAATCAAGAACTTCACTTCTGTGGCTCCTGCATCATCTGCATTCTGAATCAACTCCTTGAAGACATCAATGCTGTCTCCATAGTCCTCAACCAAATCTTTGATCCTGTGTGTGATTGATTCATAGGGTCCAGTACAGTCATAGTCAATGCCAAATGGTTCAGAGGGAGCAGCACGAATACTCAAAGACAGTACTCCAAAGAAACGGGCAACATCAGAAGTGATTTTGGGATGAATGAAGTTCACTCCTTGCTCTGACTCAGGTATGTCCAGGTAGTGGTCATGGTATGTGAGGTCTTCTGGATTGTGTAGCCTGTATCTCTTGCTTGGTAGGTACATGTCCTCAACATAGTCCACTTCATCGTTCTCCATCAAGACATTGGCAACATTCACAACCACTTCCAAATCTCTGGCATTCAGCTGCTCTGATGATTCTTGGATCTCACTGACCACCTGTACCCCATCTTCAACTGTGAATTGGTCCTTCACTCCACTGTCAAGCCACATGTTCTTGTACTTCTGCAAACATGGCAGGTCTTGGGCAGAGTATCTGTAGGGGGCAAGAGAGCAGCAGCCTTCCAAGGGTCTCAGGGCCACCTTCCATTTCTCAACAAACAGGCACTGCTCACTATTCCAGATACAAGGACGAGTCCATTGTTGAAAGCACTTTTGGTGATTACTGCTCAGGAATTCATAAATATGCTCAACCATGCCATCCATCGACATCTGACCTCTGCTAGCATAGCCTAAGCAGCTGGACTGGGCTGCCAATACATTTGCAGGGAGAATAGTAATATTCATGAAATGCTGGAGTACTTGCTGGGCATTGACTGAAAGAAAACATGCCATGCCATTGACTTGTTCCAACCTCCTCATACTGTCTGTGTAAGTGTTATCAAGAATTGGGCACACAGATCCCACTAAACTTGCCAAATGGAACAAATCACTACTTGCACATAATTCGGAGGGAGACAACAGATGTGCTGCCCCACTTCCTGCCCAGTGCAACTGTTCAGGGTAGCCATTGGGACAAAGCTGCTGAAAGAAGAGGAAGCGCTGTCTCTGTACCCATTGCAGCAGGTATTGGCACTGTGCATGGTTGGCCAGTGTCTGAAGGATGAGTCTTGAGCACTGCCTTGCTTCCGTTTCCATGCTGTGAGAAAGCAGGAACTGAACTGACTGTGATCTGTCTTGCAGAAACCTTCCAAATGTGTCAGCCCTCTGTGTGACAGTATGCCATGTTCTCAGGCCAAACTGTCTCAGCTTGTGGAACACCGGTCGAAAATCATCAGTTGGAAACTTTGCTTCACAACTGTGGAAGAACTCTTGCAGCTTGCTGTCCTCTGGATCATACAGGGCATCCACTCTACACAGTGTGTTGTCACTAGCTGGAATGCATTCACTATGCCTGATGAACTGTTCTAGTTCTCCATATAGTTGTGGCTGAGACATTTCAATGATCCACATTAGAATCTGGTTCCTCATTGCAATGTTCCACTGAGTGGTGGCATGGTTGAAGATATGCTGCTGCACAAGAGCTCCAATGGAAAGCGGTGACCTTCGAAGGACTGCTTGAATTAGATGTTGATCAGCTTGACTTACCTTGACTATCTGAGATGGAAATGCCAGGTTACTGGGAAAAGTAAGTGAGTAGTGTGGGAAGATAACTTGACTGTAGTAGTCTAGTTGCACAAAAGTCACTCTTTGGTTTCCAACTCCAATCTCATATATTGCCAGAGACTGTAGAAATCCAATCTGCTGCCCATTCAGTGAACCCTTCACTGAGGATACAGCTTCTGCAAGGCAGTTCCGCAAGCATCTTTTCTGTCCATTGTCAAGATCGACAACTGTTCTTGCTACATTTGGAATCAACTGCAGAGCAGCAAAGAGTGTAGTGGAGGACAGTACTGGGAGGTACTGATTGAGTTGCCAACCAAAAGGTGCATACAAGTGGGAGTCGTTCACTAGAGTGCAGCCAAGGGTCTCAGCAATGCTTTGCACCTGTTCGGAGCTGGCTGATGTCTTCCTCAAAACTGTACTTCCAGAGCTTTTCAAGGGATACAAGGCGACTGACCCTTTGTTGCGTATAGCATCAGGTCCATTCACTGCAATGAGTGGTAGCCCTGCTACACTCTGCAGCTTCCCATTGTTAGCAATGTATTGCCACACACAGGACAACCAGGAGGCAGGGGGTTGGTTGTACTGACTGGGGCTCCAAGCGATACAGGAAGCTTTAGGATTGTGGCACCAAGTGCGAATAGCAACCCTCAGGAGGTTGGGGCAGATCACATCTGCAATAGCCAGTTGCAATTCATACTGATTTGAACGAGCCAACCGGAGGAAGTGAGCTTGTAGGTTAGAAGGGAGGCTACTGGAAACCATCTGGCCCTCCAGACCATGTAAGACTTGACTTGCAAGCATGTCACCCTTTGGGAGCACATAGAATGTCTGACTGGAAAATGTGCCCACTCTCCCTGCCTGCTGCAAAGGTACTATGGGAAGTCCCTGCAAGTTCTTTGTTCCATTAGAGAGTACATAGAGAAGAGTTTCTTCAAGAAGGTTTTCATTTTCTTGAAGAATTCTCATGGCTTTGTTGGCATCCCTTCTCAGATAGTTCCTTACCACATCTGGAGTGATTAACCCACATCCTAGAGAGTTACAGCTCTCCTGGACATTTCTGGGCAAGCACACAACGGGGCAATTTAACTGAAGAAGGAGGTCCACTACTGAAGTGGGTACCAAGGCATCCAGTGGGACAAAGTAGGCATTTGGTGGCTTGACCCACTTGCCTTTGTTGGCTGCAGTCCAAAGAATGGGCAGCTGAGAAAGAAGAGGCAGAACCTGTCGAATAAGACGCTTCCACACCTGCTCCCTAACTTCACTCACTACAGGAAGGAGGCCATATGGGTCAGTGTACTCCTTGAGCGCAGTGTAAGCCAGGGGAAATCCCTGATATGATGTCAGCATGCACCTTGCTGTCATGAGGATGGCATATGAAGGAGCAATGAGGTGCTTTACAAGGTGCTTGTTCCAGTTGGCTTCGTCACTGTTGTCATCTGCATCTGGCCAACGCACTCTCCTGCGGTTGTCTGAGAGAGTGAAGTAGCCATGGATGTGAACTGGAAGACCAGTGGAAGTGGTTGCAGACATAGGCAAGAAGCAGAAGGCAAATCCACAATTATTCAGCGTTGAGGGAGGATCAGTCCAACCAATGGAACTACGGTAGCGTGAAACTACACGGCTTACCTGGTTCTCAACTGCAGCACAGTCTAACTTCAAGCATGCTTCATTCTGCAGCCAACAGTCTCTTACAGCACTAGCAGGTGAAAGAGGAGCAGCCAGACCTACCCAGGGGATCACCTTCAGCTTAGATGCCAGTTCTATCACTTGATGGTCCTTAACTCCAATTGTACTGCACATCAACCAGGAGGAGGTGCCTACTGTTCCAGCTTTCTCAGCAAGTTGACCTTCCACAGTGACTGTGCACTTGTTGAGGTAGGTGTCTGCATAGCCTTGGTTCCGACTGAATGCAGTACACGCAGATTTGTACCATGCCCTGCTGCCTTGCACTTCATGGCTGTCGACAGAGATATGCAACAAAGGTTGGCCAAGTGCACATGGGTTGCCATCGTAAAGCTCAACATCAGTCACATGGTTAAGAAAGAGGAGCACTCGATGTGCTTCTTCGGCAAGGGAATCATAGAGCACTTGTAAAGCTTCTTCACGGGAGTACTTACGATCTGATATTTCTGAGTGAAACTCCCTATTGCGAAATGGAAAGCGAAATAGTGTTCCATCATACTTAGAGTTACATGATTTGAAGCCTAGGATGCCATCAAATGCTGCCACTTGACCATGGTAATGACGAAACTCTTCCATCGTGAATCGCTTTCCTGTCACTCTAGCACCTTTGGAATCACGGTAGTCAAGTATGGTCTCATGAGGATCCATCAGACCAACATGGTTACCGCTGGCAATGATCGGCAAATCTACATTGCAAAAGGCATGAGCAATTGCAAAGCAACAGTATGTACCTAGTGGTACCAATTAAATTTATGACAATGCAAAACTAATGATATGTATTCTAACACATACATACATTCATACTTGAAGGTAAATCATTCAATATGCAGTTAAAGGTCCACTGTCGCAGCTTTTTAAAATTTTCATATTGATAGTGCTTTGTGAAACATCTTCAAGGATACCTATTTCAGTGTCCTTTGCCTCACGATGGGGAAGTTACGAGGGTGCCAAGTTGCAAAAAAGACCAATTATGCGTGGGCGTTTCCGGTTTTCCAGTCCTAACAATGCTAAAACGTTGTGACGTCATAGTAGGCTCCGGAATGTTTGCACAAGTATGGAGGAGAGTAGGCCAGGCAACGGACTGAACAAGAAATTGTTAACTCCTGCGAGTCTTTATCTTACAATGAAGGTGAAACTTCTTGAGACAATGAAGGAGATACCCCTGCTGATTCTGAAATAGATCTGGGCATGCAGGTTGCGCAGCCGTATGGCACGACATCAATTTTGCGACACGACCAATAACAGGGTGACGCCCGTTCTCAGCCCTACAAACGCCGATTCGCACCATTCTTAGACTGTAGCAAGAGCATACAAAACAGAGATGGTACACTAGCCTAGAGCTGATTTGTCACCTCCTACAAGGTGTAACAGATGAAATACGAAGTGTGCCGAAGACATATTTCGGAGCACTCGGCACGTATTTCAGGTCACTGGCTCGCACATCGCGAGACGTAAGCATCACTCCACTCCTACTTGCTAGGTAGCAGGGCACACACAAGCTCTGGTCACAGCAAAAGGTTCAGAGGAAAACCGTCCCCTGCTCTCTACCGAGAACGGCTGCGCAGAACACCAGGAGGTGGGGGCATTGAAATGGCCCTGGGACGCCTTTTTTGTCATCCTAAAGCTACTACTCACCCTTTCGTCCTTTGTACCGATTTGTCGTCTTCTCGATTGGCTTTCTCTGTGCTAGGAAAGACTCTCCTGTAAGTTAAAGCGCCATTCGGATTCCGACGGATGTACTAGAGTGAGCAAAGTGGTTGTTGCTAGAATATTTACACCAAGAAACAGCGAAATGGCAGGTCAGTC
Organism: Ianthella basta; assembly: GCA_964019415.1. Classification (NCBI taxonomy): domain Eukaryota; kingdom Metazoa; phylum Porifera; class Demospongiae; order Verongiida; family Ianthellidae; genus Ianthella; species Ianthella basta. The sequence goes on from OZ025879.1 coordinate 1,367,867, forward strand.
GCAATCCGAAAGGTGCTCTAACTTACGGGAGAGTCTTACCAAGCACAGAAAGACCCTGCCAACAGCTGCTGGCCACCGCTTCTTCAGACTATCGCTCTTTGTGAAATGAAGCAGCGACCGTTGCCTCCACCATAGATCTATGCCTCCACTGGCCCTACTACATCCTCCAGCAACGCATTTGTGATGCATCGGGGCAAGTTCATCAGCAAGAGGGACGTGAATACCCAGTCTGCGATTGTTTTCCCACACGGCATGTGACACGTTCAAGCATAGACACAAGTGTACGGCAAGCCTACTGTGACGTCACAGCAATATGGCAGATTTCTTCGGCCGATTTTTCAGAAGTGAGCCATTATCCCTCTACCAGGGAATTTCGAAGCACTCTAACAGCGATTTTCAGTGGTTTTAGACAATAATCTATCATATAAAGGCAACTTGTATAACCGTGACAGTGGACCTTTAAAACTTCTTAAAGTGAATAAGAAACTCTGGTCATTTTCGCTTGATACTCACTGCAAAAAATGGGGACAGTGCTAACCCCTATGATGCCACTGGGTTTGCAAACCTCCAAGGTATATTATTATCATCACAGAGGCTCATTTCTATGCTGTTTGATCATACGTATATCCACAATGCAAGTTAATTTTGAGCAAATATATAGGAGATCAAACTAACTGCAGCAGGCCTAGAATGATTTGGCCTTTTAGCATAGGGAGCCAAGACTGCAATCATTCTGCTGGCTACATAAGAAATTGCTCAATATTTATTCACGTCTTTATTGCAGTGTTTAATTCTGCTTCTGTGGCTGAAGGAAGTTCTGATTATTTTTGAGACTTTGATTTCTTCAGACGGAGAGGCTGCAAGAGTCCTCTTCACCTCCCAATGACATTCTGTGATGTCACAATTGTTGCACAAGAATTGCCCTTCCCCCCCCACTCGGCTGTTGGTACCAAGTGGAGATCATTGAAAATGGCATGAAGGTGCCATTTGCACCCACTGCAAGGGTAGGCGGTTTCATTGAAGATAATACTTAAAAGTAATATGTTCAGTGGCACCTTAAGGAAGTTTCATAACAAAGGAACTCTAGCTTCTTATTATGCAACTCCTCCTGTTTGCAGAAGGTGATAAAGCATTGAACAGATCAGTAATTTCAAATATTTCATTTCATTGTTTATTTTGCATGGACAATACAACTACTGCACATCTTGTAAAGCTTACCTCTGACAATGGAGGCTATGCCATTCAATCATAACAAAGGAATCAAAGCTGAATTACTACAGGGCCGTAGCACCAAGGTAAAAACCAGTCAGGCCATAGATGACGTGACGTACACTAGGGGGGCTGGGGGCATGCCCCCCAGGAAAATTTTTGAATTTAGATGTTCTGTGAGTACTTTTGGAGCAATTCTAGGCCCATCAACACTTCAATGAGTATGATTAAATGTAACATAGACCAACAGGCACTTACAGCAGGAAAGGTGACCAAGTGCCATGTAACAGGTAATACAGTGCATTGAAATAAGAAGATAGCGCATTAAAAAATTGAAATCTAGTGGTTTTTTGGCTGTCTCTCCAACGCTAGGCAGCACAAATCTCTCCTACCCTTGACTAGAAGACACCATCAATGCAAAGGGTGTGTAAAAATGTTTCCTCCAAAAACAGGAGGGTCAGTCTATGCAAAGAGGGGGGCCAGCCGGTCCATGCAACAAGGAGGGCTGGTCGATGCAAAACCCAGGTCATTAACATGCGCTGACTTTGAATACGTTTTCACCATCCCTACATCTGCCAACATTTTGCCGCGCTTGTGGTCTTGCTACCATCCCCAGTTTCTCCACCTGTGTATTATAGTGCAAGTGTACATGTGAGTGTGCAATAACAATTAAGGGTTACCACAGGCGACTATCCTATTACATGCATATGCCCATTCAAGCTACGTACATGTTCCCATGTACAACCATGCTGCATGCATACATCCATGTACTGCGGATTTATGCAACCTTGCAGCAGTTCGGGTAGTCGATACCTAGGATATGAACAGGGTGATATATAATAGGTGAGTACAGTACCAGTCTGTATCCTAGGTAACAACTGCCCATGGTGTGGGAACTGTTGCAAGGTTGCATAAAATTAATCCGCTGTACATGACTGAAGCGCTACCGTGCTGTCTGATTTTGCACGACGATCGATTAACACACCATTTTACGCATCGGAAAACGGCAAAAATGTCATGCGACATCCGTAAAATGGCTGCCGCCGTTAAGTTTGGTTAGAGGACTAAGTATCTGGCTATTCCTTGTTCAAACTAAGTCCTGCAACACTGTAAGACAACTCTGCTTTTAGAATGTTGTTTAACCTTAGGCCAGTACCCCCCTCCCAGTTTGAAAGTGTGTTTAAAATGCATATCTTCAATATTTAGAATTTTTGTTCCAGCAGCAAAAACCAATCCGGCCATGGCCGGTCCAGCCGGACTGGGTGCTATGGCCCTGTATTATCAAATCCATTGTGACAGCCCCGCACTAAAGGCAATAGTTTGCATGCCAGAAGGCCATGTTGAAAGCCCACAACCTTTCCCATTTGCTTTACTCAGTCTGTAGTAACTACTTTAGAACCCTCCTTTGGAGATCCTATAGATCTGCAACTGACCATACCTGTGAGATGATGAACGGACTGGAAGCCAAGTCCAAAGCGACCAACTTTCAGCAGCTCCTCCTCCTTTTGGCTCTGGTGCAACTTGCCAATGTTTCTCCAGTCGCCTTCACTAAAGACACTGTTGTTCCAGGCAAGAAGGGCTGGACCCTGAAAGGGAGCGAGGGATGGCTTCCACAGCCCGCCAGGGTCGCGAGGGTGTTGGCGTGAGTCAATGAGAAATTTGACCTTGCTGGCTCCAGCATCGTCGGCATTTTGAATGAGCTCCTATGAGAAAGGAAGAACGGAGACAGTCAGCAATGCAAACGGATTCCGAGGTGAGAGCTATGTACTTAATTCGCCGACGTAACGCACCTTCAGAATCTGTCCGCCGTCTGTGTAGCGCTGGAGTAGGTTCTTAATGAAGTCTGTCAGTGGAGGCTGTCTTGTTCCAAAGTCGTCGTCACACATGTCTGCAGTGAAAGAGAAGTTGGACGCAGAGTAGTTAGCACCTGCTTGGCAGCTTGCGCGCCCCAGATGATAACTAGCTAGCTAGCTACTTCTAGGACAAAGTTCTCTATTAAATTTTGGCTTTGACAGATGAAAAGAGTTACTACCTTCACTTCTTAGAGGTACACCGAAGACAAATGGTTTCTCTTCTCCTTTGAGGGCTACACTGTTACGGTTCCGGGAACAGACGGCTCATCTATAGCTAGCGTGCCCGCGTCCACGTGCACGTGGTTCCTAGAAAACGATCGCATTTCCGCAAAACTAAGCGCCCAGCCGCACAAATTTTATAGGATGTAACCAGGTATTATAGCCGATTATATAAGATCTATGTTTGCATGTACCTAAGAAAATAAGCCATGCAAAATAAACGCACACATGTAATATCCCGGAAAAGTCACATGAATTCTGCGAATCATTCCAGTTACAGCTAAATACAGAGTTAGCCATGCAGAATTTAATATGTACAAGAACAAAGCAGTGTCAACACATGCATGTTCCACATGAGGAAATGTTCCAAAGATGTTGCTGTCTTCTACATCGACATCTTTGGTGCAGCTTCATCCCAAGGACCATAAATATTACTAAAGATAAGCAGAAAGAGCACATACGGCAAAGGTATTGAAGGATTAACAATTTCGTACACTTTACCCCGTTACACCTACTTCTTCAAAGCCTGCAATCTGATGAACCATGCTGGGCACAGAACAGTGATCACCAGAACTGCCGCCACGTAGAAGAGATCAGCAGTTAGGGAAATGCTGGCCAGAGTTGTCATAGTAACACAGAATAAGGCTGCTGTGAAGGCAGGCAGTCCATAGTTAGGGTAGTCCTCCTACAACAAATGACACAAAAGCAAGCAACAATAAACTGACCTTGTAAGCTTACCCTAAACAGGTCACCTTACTTTGCCATCACCTGATAAGAGGTTACGCATAGATCAGCCTACCAGAAGTGTACATAACTGAACAACCTCAGCCACTTCAAGTGGTATAGTTCCCTGTACAGCAGCTTAGAGTGTACAGTGACTACAGTGTTGTAGAATGTCTGGCCCGAGGAGATTTGCAAGAACCCTCCAGAGACATGTCAACAGGCTAGGAAAGCTCGTTCAGCAACTCTGAACTCCAACGTTTGCACATTACACACTTTACTAGTTCCATACACTTTGCAAGTGAAGGAACGCCACTCCATGCTCATCAGAGCTGTATGTGTTTAACTGTATTATTGATGTTTGTGGATGTGCATGGTGAGGACATGTGCACACCTTCAGAGCCATCCGAGCATTGGGCAACACTGCAAACATGGCCACTGCAGTGAGCATCAGTGCAAAGACGTAGAGAGGGGAGGGGAGAAGGGAAGACAGACACACAGCGCCAAACACGGCAGCGTTGAGAGATATGGAACTGGACGCCCTACACAACAAAGGACAGAAAGGAGTTTGTTTGAAACAAAATATGGCAATACACACAGAAAGAACAGCATTGAAGAAGCACGTACAGGAAATGCGATCATGCTTGAATGAAACTGCTCTCTCTGAACACAAAGGGTCATATTAGCAATCATTCACAAGGCACCTGCTACAAACAGCCGCATTATCAGCTAACCAGTCCATCTGGCTGGAGTATTGACATAAGGGTCACAAATGAGTCCACACACTTGTACAATGAACCACATGGGGCAGTTCTCTCTTTGCTACTAACACATGCACATCACAGCTGAGTACAAAGTTCATGCGCTGCACTTATTGACTCACACAGCCGCATCTGAACCATAGTTGTGGAACAACAAATGTGCTATAAACATGCCAGTCTGAAGAGAAAGACAATGGAATTGTAAGGTGTGTTAATTCTTGTCAAAACGAGCAAGACAGGTGAGCTTACAGTCATGGCATAAATGGTGTCTGTGCTGATGGATTCAGTGAGTGACTCCAAAACAGGCGAGAGGACAAACAGAAAGGCAATGAATATTAGGGCCTTCAGACCAGTCAACGCACCTGTAGGAGTAACAAATCAAAACCACCACTTTCATGGATCAAATAGTTGCAATAATCCATCATTGCATTCACATATCACGTAACCCTGTCAATAATTAATCATTATTCTAAGTGTGCGGAACATATATTATGGCACTTTGTCCCAAGTCACACTGTACAACAGTTGGTACGTAAAACAGGGCATAAGTATATATACAAATGGCACACTCGGGGCACAATCAACAAGGCACAATGTCATACCAAGTTTCACAGCTGCTAGGCATCCACTTGTATCTCTGAAGAATTTATAAGAGTATCCAAGGAGTGCTGCGATGGCTGTGAGTGCTGATAGTAGTGTGGGACGAAGGGAGCCATTCTCCAGGTGACAGAATAGGGAAAGGAACAGGACCACACTGTATTAGGATAGGGGTAATATTAGTGGACAGCACTAGAGCTGAGCTGTAGGTTCATGTACACGCATGTGCACATGTTTATGCACACACACACACACACACACACACACACACACACACACACACACACACACACACACACACACACACACACACACACACACACACACACACACACACACACACACACACACACACACACACACACACACACACACACACACTTCCCACTGACCTACTCAGTTCTTGTGAGACAACACAGGACTCCCTCACTAGAAACGGATACCTATAGGTTCTTACATTCACTGCATATTATATAAATAGAACATATAGTCAACGCTTGTATGGTGCAACTGTACTTAGCGCGTACAGTCAACATCTGGGAACAGCTCTGGAGGGGTCTAGTACACTCCAGGCTTACAGTTCTTCCTCAATCCTTGAAGGAATGTCTCTCGATCCACATAATTGTCTGGGTAGTCCTGCTTGAGGTAAAGTACTTTCCTCCATGGTTCTTTCCCCATCACAGCATCCGATGACGTAACCGAACCACTAGGGAAGGAACGGAGGGGAATTCTCTAATTCTCATCATCGAATCATAGACCCTACCCTCTGTCCCCGTGACTTGTGTGGCCATTCCCTCCCAACATTTCGTTATGTCGGGGTTCAGGGTGGCCCTAAAGACAGTCTCTGATAGACTAGGATCGGACGACATTGAGACGCTAAAGTACATGTGTGAAGATGACGTGCCTCGCTCAGAACTTGAAAAGGTCAAATCTGGCATATCACTCTTCGCGGCCTTACAGCGAAGAAACAAGATATCGGAGACGGACACTAGCTTCCTTCAGCACCTCCTTCACTCGGTTGGCAAAGACCATCTGATGAAGTACATCACTGACCCAGGGTTCGGTCACGGAGTGCCCCACAGTGGACAGCCGAAGCCAAAAGCGGGAATTAGCCCGCCTGTTGGCGTGGGTGCACTCGCCCCCAATGTCGAGATGGAGTACAGGAAGATGTTGGCGAGCGTTGCGAACGACCTGACCAACTACAACTTCAACGAGATGCTGTACATCTCTGCTGACTACTTCAGAGGGGTTCAGCCACGCGCTAACAAGCCCCTCGACTTCTTCACCATCCTGGAGCAGCGGGCCCTCCTCAGCCCCACCAACCTCAGTACGCTACAGGCCCTTCTCTCTGAAATAGGTCGCAATGACCTTATCGAGAAGCTGAGGGAGTTTGTGGCCATCACCCACCCACCAGCGAGATTCACTGCGGGGCACACAGTAAATCCACTGCAGGAGTCTTACATGATGCTCTCACCCTCAGCACCACCAACTTATGCACCCCAGGACCCAGTGGCCAATGAGAGAAGGAAAGGTCCATTTGACCTAGAATCTCATCTCCCACCCAACAGAGCTGCATCTGGTTTTATGGATGCCCCCCGTGGTCCACACGATGCCTTACCTTACCCACAGCCACAGTCCCGTGAACCTGTGATCCCTCCCAGGAATGAACACCAATCAACAGGGTACCAACAGATGGGGCAACCCGAAGATGAAACTCGAGCAGGGGAACTAGCATTACGGGCAAAGAATGAGCCATCTGCAAACAGACTGCCAAGCATCAATATGGATTGCCGTGAGCAAGGGGCATATTCATCAAGTGGAGACACCACACCACATTACCCCCAGCAGGAGTCTGCGGTGAATGCCTATGTAGAACAGTCTGCCTACAGAAGCACGGCACCTCTGCCTGCAGCTTACATTCAGATGGAGAGACAAGCCCCACAGGACCCCCGCATGCAGGAATATCGGCAGAAAGACATCCAGGAAGAGATGTTAATGGAAGAAAGAGCAAAGGAGGCCAAAAAGGCTCAAGAAGATGCTGAACGGGTGAAGAAAGAATTGCAGTATAAGCACCGGATTCAGCAATTGGAACAGGAGAAAGAGCGGCTGATGCAACAGGTGCAGCAGGAGCAGCGCCGCTCCCACAGGCAATTAGCTGTTCCAGCAGACCTGTGCTACCCAATGAAGGCCAAACCTCATGGCCTGTGTGTCATTTTCAACAATGACACATTCTATGCGACGTCAGCGCAGGACGAGCTTCCTGAACGCAAGGGATCAGATGTGGATCAACACAACCTAAACATCATTTTCTCCAGGCTGAATTACCAGGTGCGGAGTTACAAGAATCAAAATGCAAACCAGATGCTGGAGACGATGAAGGCAGTCTCCAACTTGGATCACAGTTCCTGCGACAGCCTAGTCTGCTGCTTGCTGACCCATGGCAAGAAGGACGGGGTGTTTGGGTCTGATGGCACCCTCCTGACGGTCTCTGACATGGCCAGTCTGGTCAAAGCATCGTACTGCAGGACACTAAAAGGGAAGCCCAAGATGTTCTTCGTACAGGCCTGCAGAGGGGATGACGAGGACAAGGGGGTCCAACTGCAGAGTGATGACGGCGAACAGAGCGTCGTTCGCCAGTCACTTCCCAATGATGCCGACTTCCTCTTTGCCTACTCCACTGCACCAGGCACAGTCTCCTGGAGAAGTCCTCAGTATGGATCATGGTATGTCTCAAAGCTGTGCGAGACGCTTGACCAGCACGCACACACAGGAATGGACCTCGTTTCCATGCTGACCATTGTCAACGACAAGGTCTCGGAGGCCTACACCAAACAGGGCTTCAAGCAGTGCCCTGCACCTGTGAACATGCTGCGCAAGAAAGTAATCTTTTGCTGACCGCGACGTAGTGAACACATGCACCTCATATTGTACTAAGTCTGTGTGTAGTTACTCTTGTATTCTCATTTGCTGATGGCGCTAATCACGTGTTTCGTTACGTCATATACCCGAAACATAGGGAACTTCCCTTAGTGAGTCCCCACCCAAGAACGGATGGAGTAGGTAGAGCTTGAGGGCTATTATATTACTCTAGTACAAGAGAACCATAGGACACCAGTCCGTTAGTTGGCGAAGTTATGTCCAAATTTCGAAGCACCATCCGTAAGCTTACCGAACACCTCACCAGCGAAGATGTACAGGGCATGAAGTTCGTTTGTGAGGGCACCATCCCCACGGGACGGCTCGAACAGGTACAAGACGCTCTCAGCCTCTTTCAGGCGCTCGAGGAACGCGGTAAACTCTCTGCCGACAACCTTACCTTCCTTAATCATCTTCTGGAAGCCATTGGGAAGGTTCATCTGATGAGGGTACTCAACGAAGAAGGCGAGATCGCTCCTTCACCGTTCGTCTCTCGCGGTCCCCCTCCCCATGCCGAGCCGCTGGACTACAGAGCCATCCTCAACCACATTGCGACCAAGCTGACTGAGGAAGATATAAGGCAAATCCTTTACTTGTTTAGAGACTTCAATGCTCCCCGGATACACGAAACACTGGGAAAGGATGCTCGAGAGTTCTTACTACACTTGGAGAGGAGGCAGATAATAGCCACGGGGCATTTGGATAGGCTGAGATGGGCACTGGGTGAAGTCGGACGCATAGACTTGGTACATTTCATCGATGAATGTGATGTATTTCACCGACAGTCTTTTGGATCTGGAATTGTCTTGGGGCATCAGCACATGGCACCGCAAGGGAATGCCCCTTCTAGAGGTAACTGTATAATTGTTATCATATAGGGTCAAATATCTATGATGTAATCACTGTTCATTTATTATAATAGCAATAATTATATGCATGTAGTGTGTTTCTTGTATAAGGTGTGAGTATTTGAGATGTGGCACAAAGCTGCACCACACACCGCCCACCCCTTAGTATATGTGACAACAACTTTGAATTTGTCGTGGCTCTGTTTGTAACATACAACTCAGTAGATCCACTTCACTGTATGCATTTCTATACTATAATATTATGCATTTTCCCTCTGTATAGGGCCTCCCCTGCAGCATGGAATATTGTCGGGTCAAAGCTCCTCTTCTAGCCGAGGGTATGCAGGCTATGCTTATGCACGGGACCCTACAGCTCCCAGTGCATTTCTGGGCCCTCAGGACTATGGCTTACCCACTGTAGGTGGTCCAGGTACTTCAGTGCTGCCAATTGATCCTCAGGCCCTGCCGATGGATTTGTCTGGGCCAATTGGTGGGCTTCGTTCCATTCCACCACAACTTCCCCAACCCTCCCCCCTTGATGAAGGAGATCCAGTTCACCGCCCCCCTCGAAACCTGGTGCTTTGGGGCGCATCTCCCAATGCCCCAGCTAATCACCCAAGAACAGTCATATCTGAAGAAACACAACGCTGGCAGCAGCACTATCCTGGCCTCCCCAACGATCGCCAAATGGAAGGACGACCCGAAGTAGTTCCCATTCAGGATCCGGGACATTCCCCAGTAATGGGTGACTTTTCCCCAGTAGCTCCGCAGGTACCCAGAGAGGGGGGAAGTGCACAAAGAAAGGGACCAAAAATGGTTGCTCCGCCATCAGAGGCTCCTTTGAATACTGAACACCAAGCACCTGCAGACATCAGTGCAGAGCCACAAGCGAGTGGTCCAAGTGTGAATGCATCTTCCACAGTATTGCCACCAAAAGTGGCACGGGAGCTGCTTCAGGAGAAGACTGCACAAGTTGAAGCCCTAAGGAAGGACCGCAATCAATTCCCCCACGGCCCTCCAGTAACTCCTTCACTACGCTATGAGATGAGCAGCAAACCCCATGGATTGGCAGTCATTATCTTAATAGATGAAGTGATGTTCACTCCAGGTGTGGATGCTCCAGAGCCGCCTTCCTCTAATGTGGCTGCAATGGATAAGGCAAGCCTATCCAGCACCTTAGGGTACCTGGGATATGCTGTGGAGATGTATAACAACCTGACCGCTGCTGAGATTGCTCGCAAGATGAAGACTATAGCTGATAGGGACCACATGGCTTATGACAGCTTCATCTGTTGCATCATTGGCTGTGGTACAGAGGAAGGTGTGTACGGCAGTGATGGGGAGGTGGCCCCCCTGCAGGAGGTTGTGGCTTCACTCAAGGGCAGTTCTTGTCCAACTCTTGTTGGGAAACCAAAAATATTCTTCTTCCAGCTAGATCAAGGGGATGCTGTGGATGAGGGGGCCCAGACCCTGGCCAAAAGCCTTGAAACAGACGCTCCAACAGGAGAGACTGTGCCTTCTGAGGCTGATTTCTTTTTTGCATATGCTGCTGTGAAGGGGTACCAAGTCTACAGTGACAATTTGGGCTCCTACTTCATTCGAACACTGACTGATGTCATCACAGAGAAAGCCCAGTTGCTGCACTTGGCAGACATGCTGACTGAAGTCTCACACCGCATGGCTCAAATGGCATCCAAAGGGGGCGGTGGGCTGCAGCTGCCTCAAGTGGTATCTCAACTGAGGAAGCAAGTCTGGTTCTTTAAGTGAAACTGTAGTGGCTTAAATGCACATGGCCATATGCCCTAGCTTCCATATAAATACAGATTACATTATGTACTGTGCATGCGTATAGCTTTGTGACAGTACGCGCAGGCATGCAAAATATAGTAATAGCCTTTTATTGTACCTTCTAGTGTTTGAAGACATCATATTGGAAATTGTTTGCGTGTAATGTGCATGTGCATGACAAACTAGATTCGATTCAAGTGCAGGTATACCTGCGGTATACAGCATCTCTGATCTTATTAAAGCTAGCCTTCTTCCTGGTCTATCGTGGCAGACTTGGTAGCTACCCTAGTTTGCAGCATGCAGGGGATTTCTGATCGTGCGGGCAGGATGGAATTTTCACCAACAGTGTGCATATATGTATCCACCGCGTGTATAGAGAAAGCAGATATCGGATTTCTCACTCAGTAACATATTGAGAGCTGCATGCGCTGGTTTAGGCGCTGGCACAGGGAAGTGTGTCACTGTTCTGTGTCCGGAAATCACCTCCGTTACCTTACGTCAGCATAGACGTGGGCCCTAGCTGTTACTTCTTTGTTTCGTTCTCTCTGGAGGCGTCCTTAGGCAATGTCCACGGGCGGGGATGCGGTTAGGCCCTCCGAGCAAGTAATCGGAGCCAGCCAGACGAAACCAGAAGTCGACATATCGCATATTCGCGTCACTGAATGCGGCAAGGGCTATGACGGTGCCAACATCTTCTCCAAGCTGTTCTGGTTGTAAGTGCACAACCTACTTTGGTTGTAAGTAACCATAACCTACTACCTAGTGTGGTTATATTATCGTGGTTGCACCTTGAATACAGCATGTTTATAGGACACCCTCACATTGTGTAAGCTAGAGTGTGGTAGCTAGCACTCTATATTTAGGGATATGGTATACATGTTGTTTCATTTTCCTTGTACATTGGCATAGGAATTGCATCACATTGTACTTACCAATGTGTTTGTTCGTGCCTGCTTGTGGTTAGCTCATGCATGCACCGGACCAGTGGTGTAAGTTCCTACTGCACTTTGCTTACACTGCACACTGCACACTACTTAAATAGCAGCACACTATCATTAAGGCAAAGGTGCATGGTATAATTATTTGCTTCGCTGCACATACCAATAGCGAGACTGACGTGACTTTACAATACCATGCACTCACTGGCACTGGTTCTTCTTCAGCAGTTTATAGCTTTAAAGTCATTGTATTATGTTGTGGGCTTTCAAGTCCACAGCAGTCAGGAGCCAGCAGAAAATAACTCAATCCAAGGTGTTCCAGCTCTGAAGGGTTTGACTGCATATAGATAGGACAAAATGCATACAAATCTAAATTATGATGTGTTTCCTGTAGCCAAGGTGATCCAATTGCTGATGCTAGCTATATCCTGTATACTGCTTGAAATTGCAATGTGATAACTATAACTTTAGTCTGCTCACACATTACACCAGCCATCAGTCCAGGAATGTGGTACAATGCATGTAAAATGTACTAAATGTGCTTGGAGTTGGTTGTATGTGTACAATCACCATGTGCAACAACACAGTGTGAGCTATGTACAACAGGACCAAGTACCACGTGTGCCAGTAGAATCAATAGGCTAGCTGCATGGTGGTATATTGTATGCATGGATGGCTCAGATGACTGTCATGGCCCCTTACCTTTTATGAACATAGCTGGATGGACCCCCTGTTTTGGCTGGGAATACGAAAGAAGGAGCTGTGCCATGAAGACTTGTATGCAGTGCCAAACTACAGCAAATCTGAACCACTGCAACAAAAGTTTGAAAAGTAAGACATTTTTGAATTCAGTATATCTATGCATCTTCACTTACCCACCCTGTTTCTCCTCCATCCCCTCATCCTCCTCCTCCATCTTCCCTTTCCTTGCTCTGTCTTTCGTGTAATCTGCTCACACATGCACTGATGTGCTGTGCACTCCGTGTGTCCACTACTTGTGGGAGGAAGGTTCTGGCAGCAACAGCTTGACAAACGCTACACTGGAGGACAGCCGCGGTTATGGGTTGCTGTTGTGAAAGTTTTGTGGTGGAGGATGCTGGGACAAGTGCTGTTAGCAAGTGTGGAGGTACATAATAGACAACACACAGTTTAAGTGCATGTCTTTGTGTAGTATACTCATGGATAGATTGTAAATTTAAAGTTTTTGTTTCTTCACCAGACATTTGTGCAAATTGTTCAAGCAATTCTCATTGGATGGTTGACGACTTATTTTGTGAGCGATGTCACCCCGACCTCCACAAGGGATGCATACCTCACTGCAGCGGCCATTGCACTGTCTGTCATTTCAATCAGCTGGATCCATGCATGGGTGTACTTGTGGGCACAGGAAGTGGGTGAGTGTGTGTGGGGGAAGGTGAGAGGAATGGGGTGTGCACTACATTGTACAATAGCTTGCAATGCAGCTGAACATATGATTATAGTTATTTGCTGTACTGTCCTCATTGTAGAGAGATGTGTCATTTAACGGGTGCTCCCCCTGTGTGTGCATGTGCATCTTTCAACTGGTTCAGGAATGCTTGCTAGGATTATTGCCACGGGTGCTCTGTACAAGAAAACCTTGGAACTGAATCTGACAACAATTGGAGAGTTGTCGATTGGGAAGATAGTCAACTTGGCCTCTAATGATGTGCAGCGCTTGGACATAGTGAGTGACAGTGTGTGCTTCATGTACCCTGTAGTGTGTGTGTGTGCGTGTGTGTGTGTGTGTGTATGTGTGTGTGTGTGTGTGTGTGTGCGTATGCATGCAAAATATATTATCTCAATTTCTCTCTTTCTCTTTTATGCGCAGGCCTTCATGTTTCTCCCACATGGGATCATTGCACCCATCCATGCTATAGTTGTGACACTACTGTTGTGGTTCTATGTTGGCCTGGGCCCTAGTTGTCTGCCAGGAATGGGGCTACTTCTCCTACAGATGCCCCTTCAGTACTTAGCGGGCAAGTTGTATGCAAAACTGAGGTAGGTGGTTGTGTGTGTGGACTGCAAGTGTGGAGGCCATGAAGTATGGTGACCCTGCTTGGCTGGTCTCTCAGGTTCAAGAGTGCTCGTTACACTGACAAACGTGTAAAGTTAATGAACCAGGTCATCTCCGGGATCAGGGTGATCAAGATGTATGGATGGGAGTATGCTTTCAAGAAGCTGATCTCTACCATTCGAGGGTGAGTTCTGAGCAGTAGACAGCAACTTAAAGAGTGGATATCAAGAGCTATCTATTATGTACTTACCGTATTTGTTCGAATAGAGGCCCGGGCCTCTATTTCTTTTCCGGGATTTTTGACCTGGCCTCTATTTGAGCCCAGCTTCTATTAAAATTGTTATATATTTTCCTTAATACTTAGCCTTGTTTCCAATATAAAATCAGTGGTGTATAGTATTGCGTCTCTGCGCATTGGGGAGAATGACTGCAAGTCAAGATTCACACGCAACTAGTTCTGTCGTAAAAGAGAGCGTTGTTAGAGGCCACCACGTGTATAAGGTGGCAGCGGCTTCTTTGGCCGTCTTCTCTGTGCACTCAATGGCTTTCAACTTGAAGGAGACATCGTAAGACTTTCTCTTAGACATCGCTCTTGCAACTCTGATGATCTTTGGCAACTGTGAAGTGTGACAAGCGACTTGCAGTTGCTAAGGAGCACAAAAGCATCGATTGAGAGGCATTCCGTGTCAATTGCTGCGAACCCGGCCACTATTCAGGACCCGGCCAATATTCAGACCCGGCCTCTATTAATGAACTGGCCTCCTGAACTCCAGCCACTATTCGAGCCCTGGCCTCTATTTGAGCCCGGCCTCTATACGGACAAATACGGTAGTTAGCTACCTACTGGTTACTTGTGCAAGCATCATGCATGGTGCATCTGCCTTCATGCAGGAAAGAAATCAGAATTATCCTCCTGGCTAGCATGTTCAGAGCAGTTAATATTGCATTTTACCATGTCTCTCTTGGATTGGTGAACTTGCTGATGTTTAGCACCTTCACCTTGGCAACAGGGAATTCCCTCACTCCAGGGATTGTGTTTACTACACTCTCCCTGTTGCAATTCCTTTCTATAACTAGTACAGTGTTCACAGTGGGATTCCTTATTGGCTTACAAGAGGCTAAAGTAGCCTTCACTCGAATCCAAGTGAGTCAGTAGCTTGTCTTATCTGCAGCATGTTTCTGTAGCTAACTGTAGCTGTCACTTGTGCTCACATGATCTGTTCATTGCATCCATGTGTGTTGCTGTGTAGGATGTCCTGATGAAGGACCTGCCTGACACAACCCAGCAGAGAAGATACAGCCGAAGACCCACAGTCACTTCACTCCTTAGTGAGAGCATGTTGCAGGGCAACAGTGCCTGTCATAATGATGCCAATATTGCTAGGACTGCATCCACCACAGAGGAAGAGTCTCCAAGTATTGTAGTGCAAAGTTTGTCTGCTTCCTGGAATGGGAAGGTATGTGGGTGACTACACAATTTGATTCAAATACTGGAGAAAATCTTTAGCTCATCTCCCCACCTGTCTCCCTGTGCAGAGTGGTAAGCTGACTCTGAAGAACATCAATTTTGAGTGTGACATGTCCAACCGAATGGTGGCCATCGTTGGGCCCGTTGGTGCTGGGAAGGTGAGACTCTACATCTTCTTTATGTGCAGACATACAAGTAGCTGTGTTTTACTCGTGGTTGGTCTTCATTACTTCATGTTACCCTTAATTGTTCTCTTTTTCTCTGCTCTCAGTCATCCATCCTCCACTGCTTGTTGGGTGAGCTGGAGCCCCTACGTGGTGACGTGGCCATTGTAGGCAGCTTAGGGTATGCTGCACAGGAGCCGTGGGTGTTCTCTGGGACTCTGAAGGAGAACATCCTCTTTGGGCGTCCCTATGAAGAAGAGTGGTATTATGACGTGTTGCAAGCATGTTCCCTGGATGAGGACATAGAACAGTTCTCCCACGGTGACCAGACCCTGGTTGGGGAGACCAAGGACGCAGGTACACCACACACACACACACACACACACACACACACACACACACACACACACACACACACACACACACACACACACACACACACACACACACACACACACACACACACACACACACACAATTGTACTCTGCTAAGCTGGTTATCTTGCATTTCCCTCATTTGACAGCCTCCGTTGATGTGAGGTTGGGAGGAGTGGTAGACCTCTCCACTCCCTTGGGCCTCAATGACTCTCCTTACCTTGAAACATCCCTCATTTCTATAAATGAGCTAGCAGGAACCCCTGTCCCAACCCCCCAGCAGGAGTACATGTTTTTGGAGGAGAATGATGGCAAAGCAAAGGCTGATCAAGTGAGAAGATGAAGATGGCCTTCCTCCCCCACACAGGCTTGCCAGAATGTATACTGTGTTTAGCTTCCATCTCCTTCCCTCTCCCTCCCATCTATGTAGCTTGTTCAGGGAAACACCACTGTGGTGCCACTAGAGGACAAAGTTCAAGGAAGTGTGACTTTTAGAACATACTACAAATACTTCATAGCAGGAGGGGGATATGTTCTAAACTGCATTTTGATTCTTTTCTTCTTAATGGCTGAGGTGAGAGGAATTGATCATGACTATTCTGTACTCCAAGAAATAAACCCGTGTTGTATTCCGTCCTCCAGGGCAGTATTGTAGTGTCAGACTGGTACCTCTCTGAGTGGTGAGTGTGACGAGATACAAGTGACACGCATACGGTTGTCACAAAGGTCCTTTATTATGGTGATTGATGTCTTGGGTGCAGTCTGCACTGGTGACATATAAGAGGTCTCTGTGCGCATTTGCTTCTCATACATGTGTGTGCGTACATCCACAGGTCTGAGGCGGATCACGCCTGCAAGGATTCAAACTCCACCAATATGCTCTGTGGCTTTTCTCCCCATCTCACTACACGTCAGTAGGCACATAGCAGCCACTATGCTGCTACATAGGTGTACTCACATATCAATAACTATTTTCTAACAGTCCTAAAAGTAGTATATTCCCAAATGATACACATAATTAATGTGTTATCACTGTTGGTCACTTTGCTTCTATTTAACTGTTGACTTCACTTCCATTTGCAGAGGTCTATTCTGGTTTAGTTGGAGGCTCTGTCCTTTTGTCTGTGTTGCGAGCTGTCCTCTTCTACACAGTGTGTCTAAATGCAGCACGAACCCTTCACAACAAAATGTTCTTGGCAGTCCTCAGAGCTCCAGTGAGGTTCTTTGACACCAACCCCATCGGTAAGGACACTCACTTGGGTCAGGTGCTTCCTCTGTGTGTCACTTTGCACACATTCTTGTTTCACACTTGATACTAACCTGCGCTGTAGACTAGTCTGCCAATGATGTATATTTACTGGATGCTTCCTCATTCCCACATATGTACGTATAGGTCGTGTTCTGAATCGGTTTTCAAAAGACCTGGGATTCATGGATGATACTCTTCCCTACATTTTCATTGGTTACCTGCAGGTAAGCAAGCAATGGACATGCATGGATTATCATGTCAATACCCTATTTGTTGTCTCATGCCTTAGAGCTCACTCCACATAAATCAAAGGGAATCTCTTCATACTGCATCAATTTGTGCATATTGTGTATGTAACACAGATCTAATGTGTACCAGATGCTTACATTGCCCAGTCTCACCCATATATGGCAGCTGCTATTGCTTCCCCTCTTCCCTCCCACCAGATCATGCTTCGCTTTCTTGCTGTTATGATCGTTGCTGGTGCTGCCAACGTGTATGTCTTCATTCCAGTGGTGGTCGTCATTGCACTGTTTCTACTGCTCAGATGGTACTACCTAACAACTGCAAGGGAGGTTAAGAGACTGGAAGCAATTGGTGTGTGGTGCAAAGTGCAATTTGGTGTTGCAAGAGTTAGGATATGAACTTGTCATGCACAGTAGGGAGAACGTAGCTCTTAGTGTAAAGGAAAGCAATTTAAGCACACTCTCTCGCTACCTTCCTTCATCTTCATCTCCCTGGTCTCCTCCATTTCTGTCTTCCTCTTCCCTAGCTCGCAGTCCCCTCTACTCCCACATCTCTGCCACCCTGCAAGGGCTCACCACCATCAGGGCCTGTGAGAGGGAGCATGCCAGCATTGCATACTTCCATGCCTATCAAGATGAACAGACCAAAGGTTGGCACCACTACCTCACTGCCAACCGGTGGTTCGGAATGAGGATTGATCTGATCAGCTCACTGTTCATCAGTATAGTATCCTTTTCAGCCATCCCTCTAGCAGGAGGTGAGTGCTGTCAATGGGTTGCAAAGTCTCTTTACAGGCCTGGAGGAAATTTTTAAGGTGGTCAGGCCACGTCAAGACAATCTTACCTAGATGGCCACATGCACAGGCCAGCAAGTATCTTTGCTATACAAAAGAATAGCCAGACCTAAAAATCTGGTCAGGCCAAGGCCTGTGCAGCCTGGGCTGTTTCTCCAGGCATGCTTTAAACACAGCACTCAGCTAAATCTCTCACACTCTCTGCAGCCGTTGATCCTGGTCTGATCAGCCTCTCCCTTGCCTACTCCATCTCCCTCGCTGGAATGTTTCAGTATGGCATTAGAATGGGTACAGAAGTGGAAGGCTTGGTTAGTGTGATATCAATAGATCTATTGTAATGTACAGAACATTCAAACCTATAGTCTGTAGGCATGATTTGCCCTTGAAATCCATCCATGCCATCCAAATGTAAGATATACATAGTCATTTCAGGTATTATCAGAATATATGAATGTTGTATGTATTATCTTGTGCATTTAGTGCTCTGCCAGTCTGTGCATGTACTTCTCTCTTTATCATATACACAAGCTGGATGTGCACATGCACATATTTAATGATTCTTTCTCTTCCTCCATCTCCTTCTTGCCCTCCTCCACCTCCTCCCTCCTCCATCTTCTCCTCCTCCTGCTGCTGCTGCTTGTGTCTGCAGATGATATCTGCAGAGCGTCTCATGGCGTACGGCCAGCTCCAGTCTGAGGCACCTCTGGAGACACCTCCTGAAGTGAAGAGGCCTCCCAAGGATTGGCCACTGAGTGGAGCCATTCGCATGCACAAGTTGAGATTCCGCTATGCCACGGAGACTCCCTACGTCCTGAAGGATGTGTCTGTGGAGATCAAAGCTGGGGAGAAGGTATCAGAACCTGGCAGGCACAGTTCTGCCTCACTGTCCTCAACGAGCATCTTTAGAATCTCTAATATATGCCTTGACAGTTGTATGACTCACTGTTCACCATAATGACTGTCTGTCTGTCTGCCTGTCAGATTGGTGTGGTGGGTCGCACTGGTGCTGGGAAGTCCTCCCTAATGCAGGCACTGTTCCGCATGGCTGAGCCGGAGGGAGTCCTCGAGATTGACAATGTTAATGTCTTACCGTTGGGATTACATGACCTTAGACAGAAGATAACTGTTATTCCTCAGGTACGTATGCTGTATACCATGGCCACAGTACTTTTAGTTGTCAAGGTAACCACTGTTTGTTGGTCATAGGACCCAGTAATCTTCAGTGGCAGTGTGAGGTACAACCTTGACCCATTTGGGCAGCACAGTGATGAGGAGATATGGATGGCATTGCAGCAGGTGGTTAACGAGACATGTTGAGCACAAGTGAAGTGTCACATGACTGTCACATGAGTTGCATGTGACCCTGTTACAGGTCCAATTGAAATCAGCAATCCAAGAGATGGAGGGTAACCTGGAAGCATCAGTCGCTGAAGGAGGGTCCAATTTCAGTGTGGGCCAGCGTCAGTTGATTTGTCTGGCTCGAGCTCTACTCAGGCAGAGCAGGATTCTAGTCATCGATGAAGCAACAGCAAATGTGGACATGAGCGTAAGTGGCTGTATTGGCACCATCAGGTACAGATGTAACAGAGACAACCGTCCAGTGCCCATCCCCCACCCCCACCCATCCAGCACTGATGCCATCATCCAGCAGACCATCCGTAGGGAGTTTGTCGACTGCACCACTCTCACCATTGCTCACCGACTGAACACCATTATGGACTCGGACCGCATCATGGTGTTGAGTGCTGGCAGGATCAGGGAGTTTGATGTTCCTCACCTCCTCCTCCTGAAGCAACGTGGCTTGCTATCCCGGATGGTGGAACTGACTGGCCCCAATGAGTCCACAAGACTGAGGAAGATAGCAGCAGACAAGTACTATGGAAAGCAAGAAGGAGAGAGGGGACAGGGAGAGAATTCATAGGCAGCAGGGAATGCATGATGTAACAGTGTAGTGAAATGTCCTTGCGATTTGTTTATGGCTTACATGAGAGGATTGCCAATTAATATGCATCTGTCCAATCTTGAGTTAATTTCCAGCTGTGTTTCTTACACAAAGTACACTTAAGCAGTAGACATTCTGTGACACTATACATATAGCATACGCTTTGGCAGCAGGGGATTTCTGGACGCGCGGACAGGGTGTTCATTTCCACCGCGTGTGGAGAAAGCAGATTTTTATCGGATTTCTCACTCAGTAACATATTGAGAGCTGCGCTGATTTATAGGAGCTGGCACAGGGGAGGTGTGCTGTGTCCGGAAATCACCTCCGTTAACTTACCTTACGTCAGCATAGACGTGGGCTCTAGCTGTTACTTCTTTGTTTCGCTCTCTCTGGGGGCGTCTTTAGGCAATGTCCACCGGCGGGGATGCGGTTAGGCCCTCCGAGCAAGTAATCGGAGCCAGCCAGACGAAACCAGAAGTCGACACATCGCATATTCGCGTCACTGAATGCGGCAAGGGCTATGACGGTGCCAACATCTTCTCCAAGTTGTTCTGGTTGTAAGTGCAATGTGTGGAGGTAGCCATAACCTACTACCTAGTGTGGTTTTATTATAGGTTGCACCTTGAATACAGCATGTTTATAGGTCAGCCTCGCCCTGTAAGAGGGTGCTAGCATATTTAGGGATATGGTATACATGTTGTTTCATTTTCCCTGTACAGTGGCATAGGAATTGCATCACATTGTACTTACCAATGTGTTTGTTCGTGCCTGCTTGTGGTTAGCTCATGCATGCACTGGACCAGTGGTGTAATTTCCTAATGCACTTTGCTTACACTGCACACTGCACACTGCTTAAAGAGCAGCACACTACCATTAAGGCAAAGGTACATGCTTTATGTATTTGCTTCACTGCACATGCCAATAGTGAGACTGACGTGACTTTACAATACCATGCACTCACTGACACTGGTTCTTCTTCAACAGATCATAGCTTTAAGGTCATTGTATTATGTTGTGGGCTTTCAAGCCCACAGCAGGCAGGAGCTAGCAGAAAATAACTCAAACCAAGGTGTTCCAGCTCTGAAGGGCTACTCCGCAAATGTATAATAGGACAAAATGTATACAAATTTAAATTATGAAGTGTTTTCTGTAGCCAAAATGACCGATTTCCAGATGCTATATCCTGCCGCTTGAAATAACAATGTGATAACTATTTAGTCTGCTAATCAGTTATATACGGCCTACGTGAGTCCAGGAATGTAATGCAACACATTACAATGCATTACAATCTATTGTCATATACAACCACTGTATACATAGCTATATAGTATATATAGTGTATACATACTGTATATACCAGTAAATGTACTAAATGTGCACGGAAGTGGTTGTATGTGTACAACCACCATCATACAGTAATAGGACCACCATGCACATGCAGGTGAGGTGGTCCTATGGTAGAGTAAATGGGCTAGTTGGTGGTAGAAAACGTGTGCATGGATGCATCAGATGACAGTCATGTGACCACCTTACTTTAAACATACATACGTAGCTGGATGGACCCCCTGTTTTGGCTGGGAATACGAAAGAAGGAGCTGTGCCATGAAGACCTGTATGCAGTGCCAAACTACAGCAAATCTGAACCACTGCAGCAAAAGTTTGGAAAGTGAGACATTATTTGAATTCTGTATATCTATGCATCTTAACTTTTACCCACCCTATTTCTCCTCCCACCTTCATCTTTATCCTCCTCCATCTTCTCTTCTCTTGCTCTGTCTTTCCTGTAATCTGCTCACACATGCACTGATGTGCTGTGCATGCCTTCATGTGTCCACTACTTGTGGGAGGAAGGTTCTGGCAGCAGCAACTTGACAAACGCTACACCGGAGGACAGCCGCGGTTATGGGTTGCTATTGTGAAAGTTTTGTGGTGGAGGATGCTGGGACATGTACTGTTAACAAGTGTGGAGGTACATAATAGATAACAGTTTAAGTGCATGTCTTTGTGTAGTATACTCATGGATAGATTGTAAAGTTTTTGTTTCTTCACCAGACATTTGTGCAAATTGTTCAAGCTATTCTCATTGGATGGTTGACGACTTATTTTGTGACTGATGTCACCTCGACCTCCACAAGGGATGCATACCTCACTGCAGCGGCCATTGCACTGTCTGTCATTACAATCAGTTGGATACATGCGTGGATGTACTTGTGGGCACAGGAAGTGGGTTAGTGACATCCCTCCATACAGTGACACCCCTCCATACAGTGACACCCCTCCATACAGTGACACCCCTCTATACAGTGACACCCCTCTATACAGTGACACCCCTCTATACAGTGACACCCCTCCATACAGTGACACCTCTCTATGCAGTGACACCCCTCTATGCAGTGACACCCCTCTATACAGTGACACCCCTCTATACAGTGACACCTCTCCTTACAGTGACACCCCTCCATACAGTGACACCCCTCTCTTCTGGACACCTTTGGGATATAGTTTGCATGGGACAGTCCCAGGTCTTATAAGCAAATAGCTAGACAGCCAGGCCTGGTACTGTCCTCGTCATAGAGTAATGTCCAGTTAAGGGAGTCACTTACCAGGTGCTCCACCTCTATGTACATGTGTATGTGTGTATGTGCATCTTTGAACTGCTTCAGGAATGCTTGCTAGGATTATTGCCACTGGTGCTCTGTACAAGAAAACCTTGGAACTGAATCTGACAACAATTGGAGAGTTGTCGATTGGGAAGATAGTCAATTTGGCCTCTAATGATGTGCAGCGCTTGGACATAGTGAGTGACAGTGTGTGCTTCATGTACCCTGTAGTGTGTGTTTGTGTGTGTGTGCGTGTGTGCGTGTGTGTGTGTGTGTGTGTGTGTGTGTGTGTGTGTGCGTGCGTGTGTGTGTGTGTGTGTGTGTGTGTGTGTGTGTGTGTGTGTGTGTGTGTGTGCGTGTGTGTGTGTGTGTGTGTGTGTGTGTGTGTGTGTGTGTGTGTGTGTGTGCGCGCACAAACAATTTTATCTCAATTTCTCTCTTTTGCTTTTATGCAGGCCTTCATGTTTCTCCCACATGGGATCATTGCACCCATCCATGCTATAGTTGTGACACTACTGTTGTGGTTCTATGTTGGCCTGGGCCCTAGTTGTCTGCCAGGAATGGGGCTACTTCTCCTACAAATGCCCCTTCAGTACTTAGTGGGCAAGTTGTATGCAAAACTGAGGTGGGTGGTTGTGTGTGTGGACTGCACAAGTTGAGGCCGTGAAGTATGGTGACCCTGCTTGGCTGGTCTCTCAGGTTCAAGAGTGCTCGTTACACTGACAAACGTGTGAAGATAATGAACCAGGTCATCTCCGGGATCAGGGTGATCAAGATGTATGGATGGGAGTATGCTTTCAAAAAACTTATCTCTAACATTCGAGGGTGAGTTCTGAACAGTAGACAGCAACTCAAGCAGTGGATATCAAGAGCTATCTACTGCAGTGGTGACTCGCTTAAACATCATGCATGCATGTATCTGTCTTCATACAGGAAAGAAACCAGAATTATCCTCCTGGCTAGCATGTTCAAAGCAGTTAATATTGCATTTTACCATGTCTCTCTCGGATTGGTGAACTTGCTGATGTTTAGCACCTTCACCTTGGCAATGGGGAATTCCCTCACTGCAGAGATTGTGTTTACTACACTCTCCTTGATGCATATCCTTTGTGCACACAGTACAATGATCACAGTGCGGTTCATTCTTGGCTTACAAGAGGCTAAGATTGCCTTCACTCGAATTCAAGTGAGTCAGTAGCTTGTCTCTTCTGCAGCATGTTTCTGTAGCTAACTGTAGCTGTCACTTGTGCTCACTTGATCTATTCGTTGTACCCATGTGTGTTGCTGTGTAGGATGTCCTGATGAAGGACCTGCCTGACCCAACCCAGCAGAGAAGATACAGCCGCAGACCCACAGTCACTTCACTCCTTAGTGAGAATAGGTTGCAGGATCACAGAGCCTGTCATAATGATGCCATTGTGACAAGGACTGAGTCCATCACAGAGGACGAGTCTCCGAGTATTGTAGTGGAAAGCTTGTCTGCTTCCTGGAATGGGAAGGTATGAGACCACACAGTCTGATTTGAATACTGGAGTAAGTCATTAGCTCATCTCCCCACCTGTCTTCCTGTGCAGAGTGGTAAGCTGACTCTGAGGAACATCAGTTTTGAGTGTGACATGTCCAACCGAATGGTGGCCATTGTTGGGCCCGTTGGTGCTGGGAAGGTGAGACTCTACATCTTCTTCATGTGCAGACATACAAGTAGCTGTGTTTTACTTGTGGTTGTTCTGGATCTTCATTACTTCATGTTACCTTTGTCCTCTTTTTCTCTGCTCCCAGTCATCCATCCTCCACTGCTTGTTGGGTGAGCTGGAGCCCCTACGTGGTGACGTGGCCATTGTAGGCAGCTTAGGGTATGCTGCACAGGAGCCGTGGGTGTTCTCTGGGACTCTGAAGGAGAACATCCTCTTTGGGCGTCCCTATGAAGAGGAGTGGTATTATGACGTGTTGCAAGCATGTTCCCTGGATGAGGACATAGAACAGTTCTCCCACGGTGACCAGACCCTGGTTGGGGAGAGAGGAGTGACCCTGAGTGGTGGTCAGAAGGCAAGAGTGACACTGGCAAGGTAAGCTGCACTTCATGTCTGCAACTGTAGCCAGTATGTCCACAGTTACTGAGTATGAACTGCCAATGCCCATGCTTGCACACAGGTCCATCTACCGCAAGGCAGATGTGTACATCCTGGATGACCCTCTCAGTGCAGTTGACACTATTGTGGGCCGTCGTCTGTTTGAGACCTGTTTGAATGGGGTTCTACACAACAGTGTGGTGGTGCTGGTCACTCATCAGCTGCAGTACGCCCAGCTGGCTGACACCATGCTTGTTATGGACCAGGTATGCAGGACTGCATGCAGTACTGATTGTGCATGAGTCTCACTGTCTCCCCAACTCTGGTAGGGTGAATGTCTTGTGTGTGGTACCTACAATGAAGTGATGGAGATGGTGGGGAGAAGTGATGAGGACAGCAGATGTGCTGCAGTGAAGAGTGTTCTGAGTGAGATGATTGCCCACATGAGCACAGAAGCAGAGAAGGATGTGTTCAATGTGGAGGACAGCATGGAAGACCTCAGGGAGGGCTGTGAGGAAGAGGGGGATGGCCAGTTGTCTCCTAACATGGTAGAAGGCAGCTCCTTGTTGGTAGAGCTGAACAGAGAAGAGACCAAGGACGCAGGTACACCACACACACACACACACACACACACACACACACACACACACACACACACACACACACACACACACACACACACACACACACACACACACACACACACACACACACACACACACACACACACACACAACACACACACACAAACACACACACACACACACACACACACACACACACACACACACACACACACACACACACACACACACACACACATACACACACACACACAATTTGCACTCTGCTAAGCTGGCTATCTTGCATTTCCCTCATTTGACAGCCTCCGTTGATGTGAGGTTGGGAGGAGTGGTAGACCTCTCCACTCCCTTGGGCCTCAATGGCTCTCCTTACCTTGAAACATCCCTCATTTCTATGAATGAGCTAGCAGGAACCCCTGTCCCAACCCCCCAGCAGGAGTACGTGTTTTTGGAGGAGAATGATGGCAAAGCAAAGGCTGACCAAGTGAGAAGATGAAGATGGCCTTCCTCCCCACACAGGCTTGCCAGAATGTATACTGTGTTTAGCCTCCATCTCCTTCCCTCTCCCTCCCATCTATATAGCTTGTTCAGGGAAACACCACTGTGGTGCCACTAGAGGACAAAGTTCAAGGAAGTGTGACTTTTAGAACATACTACAAATACTTCATAGCAGGAGGGGGATATGTTCTAAACTGCATTTTGATTCTTTTCTTCTTAATGGCTGAGGTGAGAGGAATTGATCATGACTATTCTGTACTCCAAGAAATATACTTGTGTTGTATTCTGTCCTCCAGGGCAGTATTGTAGTGTCAGACTGGTACCTCTCTGAGTGGTGAGTGTGACGAGATACAAGTGACACGCATGCAACGTCATGCAGTAGTCACAAAGGTCCTTGCTCATGGTAACCGATGTCTCATGTGCAGACTGCACGTGACATAAAAGATCTCTGTTTCTGGGTGCACATCAGTTTCTCATATGTATATGTACATCCACAGGTCTGAGGCGGATCACGCCTGCAAGGATTCAAACTCCACCAATATTCTCTGTGGCTTTTCTCCCCATCTCACTACACGTACGTGTGAGCACATATAATATGGTAGCCACTATGCCACTAGGGTGTACTGTTTATTCCTATAAATGATGCACATTGTTAATGTGTTATGATTGTTGACTTCACTTCCATTTGCAGAGGTCTATTCCGGTTTAGTTGGAGGCTCTGTCCTTTTGTCTGTGTTGCGAGCTGTCCTATTCTACGCAGTGTGTCTAAATGCAGCACGAACCCTTCACAACAAAATGTTCTTGGCAGTCCTCAGAGCTCCAGTGAGGTTCTTTGACACCAACCCCATCGGTAAGGACACTCACTTGGGTCAGGTGCTTCCTCTGTGTGTCACTTTGCAGACATTCTTGTTTCACACTTGATACCAACCTGTGCTGTAGACTAGTCTGCCAATGATGTATATTTACCGGATGTTTCCTCATTCCCACATATGCACGTATAGGTCGTGTTCTGAACCGGTTTTCAAAAGACCTGGGATTCATGGATGATATCCTTCCCTACAATTTCTTTGGTTACCTGCAGGTAAGCAAGTAATGGACATCCATGGATTATCATGTCAATGCTCTATTTGTTGTCTCATGCTTGTTGAGCTCTCTCCACAGACTAATATAAAACTCTGCACACTGCTTCTATTCACATGTATTTGGGTGTATACCTAATATGTGTACCACATACTTACATCACACGGTCTCTTCTTCATGGTAGTTGCTATATGATTTTATATTGCTTCCCCCTCTTCCCTCCCACCAGATCATGCTTCGCTTTCTTGCTGTCATGATTGTCGCTGGTGCTGCCAACGTGTATGTCTTCATTCCTGTAGCAGTCGTCATTGTGCTGTTGCTACTGCTCAGATGGTACTACCTAACAACTGCAAGGGAGGTTAAGAGACTGGAAGCAATTGGTGTGTTAATGTACAGTGTAACTGTGTTGCAAGAGCTATATAGGACATGAGCTCATCATGCACATATACTATATAGCACTTTGTTCATAGTGTAAGGAAATGCAAACTTAAGAGCTCCCTCTCGCTATCCATTCCTTCATCTTCATCTCCCTGGTCTCCTCCATCTCTGTCTTCCTCTTCCCTAGCTCGCAGTCCCCTCTACTCCCACATCTCTGCCACCCTGCAAGGGCTCACCACCATCAGGGCCTGTGAGAGGGAGCATGCCAGCATTGCATACTTCCATGCCTATCAAGATGAACAGACCAAAGGCTGGCTCCACTACCTCACTGCCAACCGGTGGTTCGGAATGAGGATTGATCTGATCAGCTCACTGTTCATCAGTATAGTATCCATCTCAGCCATCCCTCTAGCAGGAGGTGAGTGGTGTCAATGGGTTGCACAAGAATCTGAAAATTCCCTTTAAACACAGCACTCAGCTAAATCTCTCACACTCTCTGCAGCCGTTGATCCTGGTCTGATCAGCCTCTCCCTTGCCTACTCCATCTCCCTCGCTGGAATGTTTCAGTATGGCATTAGAATGGGTACAGAAGTGGAAGGCTTGGTTAGTGTGATATCAATAGATCTATTGTATGTACAGAACATTCAAACCTATAGTCTGTAGGCATGATTTGCCCTTGAAATCCATCCATGCCATCCAAATGTAAAATCTACATAGTCATTTCAGGTATTCTCAGAATATATGAATGTTGTATGTATCATCTTGTGCATTTAGTGCTCTGCCAGTCTGTGCATGTACGTCTCTCTTTATCATATACACAAGCTGGATGTGCACATGTACATATTTAATGATTCTTTCTCTTCCACCATCTCCTTGCCCTCCTCCACCTCCTCCCTCCTCCATCTCCTCCCCCTCCTCCTGCTGCTGCTGCTGCTGCTTGTATCTGCAGATGATATCTGCAGAGCGTCTCATGGCGTATGGCCAGCTCCAGCCTGAGGCACCTCTGGAGACACCCCCTGAAGTGAAGAGGCCTCCCAAGGATTGGCCACTGAGTGGAGCCATTCGCATGCACAAGTTGAGATTCCGCTATGCCACGGAGACTCCCTACGTCCTGAAGGATGTGTCTGTGGAGATCAAAGCTGGGGAGAAGGTATCAGAACCTGGCAGGCACAGTTCTGCCTCACTGTCCTCAACGAGCATCTTTAGAATCTCTAATATATGCCTTGACAGTTGTATGACTCACTGTTCACCATAATGACTGTCTGTCTGTCTGCCTGTCAGATTGGTGTGGTGGGTCGCACTGGTGCTGGGAAGTCCTCCCTAATGCAGGCACTGTTCCGCATGGCTGAGCCGGAGGGAGTCCTCGAGATTGACAATGTTAATGTCTTACCGTTGGGATTACATGACCTCAGACAGAAAATATCCATCATCCCTCAGGTGTGTCTGCATGCAATTTTTGATTGCCATGACAACCATGAGCATTTACTGTACCTCTGCAGGACCCAGTGATCTTCAGTGGCAGTGTGAGGTACAACCTTGACCCATTTGGGCAGCACAGTGATGAGGAGATATGGATGGCACTGCAGCAGGTGGGTAACGAGACATGCTGAGCACATGTGAATGTGTCACATGACTGTCACATGAGTTGCATGTGACCCTGTTACAGGTCCAATTGAAATCAGCAATCCAAGAGATGGAGGGTAACCTGGAAGCATCAGTCGCTGAAGGAGGGTCCAATTTCAGTGTGGGTCAGCGTCAATTGATTTGTCTGGCTCGAGCTCTACTCAGGCAGAGCAGGATCCTAGTCATCGATGAAGCAACAGCAAATGTGGACATGACGTAAGTGGCTGTATTGGCATCATCAGGTACAGATGTAGCAGAGACAATTATCCAGTGCCCATCCCCTCCCCCATGCATCCAGCACTGATGCCATCATCCAGCAGACCATCCGTAGGGAGTTTGTCAACTGCACCACTCTCACCATTGCCCACCGACTGAACACCATTATGGACTCAGACCGCATCATGGTGTTGAGTGCTGGCAGGATCAGGGAGTTTGATGCTCCTTACCTCCTCCTCCTGAAGCAACGTGGCTTGCTATCTCGTATGGTGGATCTGTCTGGCCCCAATGAGTCCACAAGACTGAGGAAGATAGCAGCAGACAAGTACTATGGAAAGCAAGAAGGAGAGAGGGGACAGGAAGAGAATTCATAGGCAGCAGGGAATGCATGATGTAACAGTGTAGTGAAATGTCCTTGCGATTTGTTTATGGCTTACATGAGAGGATTGCCAATTAATATGCATCTGTCCAATCTTGAGTTAATTTCCAGCTGTGTTTCTTACACAAAGTACACTTAAGCAGTAGACATTCTGTGACACTATACATATAGCATACGCTTTGGCAGCAGGGGATTTCTGGACGCGCGGCTAGGGTGAAAATTTCACTAACAGTGTTCATTTCCACCGCGTGTGGAGAAAGCTGATTTTTATCGGATTTCTCACTCAGTAACATATTGAGAGCTGCGCTGATTTATATATAGGAGCTGGCACAGGGAGGTGTGCTGTGTCCGGAAATCACCTCCGTTAACTTACGTCAGTATAGACGTGGGCCCTAGCTGTTACTTTGTTTCGTTCTCTCTGGAGGCGTCCTTAGGCAATGTCCACCGGCGGGGATGCGGTTAGGCCCTCCGAGCAAGTAATCGGAGCCAGCCAGACGAAACCAGAAGTCGACACATCTCATATTCGCGTCACTGAATGCGGCAAGGGCTATGACGGTGCCAACATCTTCTCCAAGTTGTTCTGGTTGTAAGTGCAATGTGTGGAGGTAGCCATAACTTACTACCTAGACTGTAGTGTGGTTATATTATAGGTTGCACCTTGAATACAGCATGTTTATAGGACAGCCTCGCACTAGCTGTAAGAGGGTGGTAGCACTCTATATTTAGGGATATGGTATACAAGTTGTTTCATTTTCCCTGTACATTGGCATAGGAATTGCATCACACTGTACTTACCAATGTGTTTGTTCGTGCCTGCTTGTGGTTAGCTCATGCATGCGCTGGACCAGTGGTGTAATTTCCTACTGCACTTTGCTTACACTGCACACTGCACACTGCTTATAAAGAGCAGCACACTGTAGGCAGAAGAATTAACTTCCTTTCTTGGACCCAAGACAAATGACATGGAAGCCGGAATCTTTTGAACAAAACAAAATTAAAGGCCTGGGGTTGAAAACAATAAATTTTTAGGTTCTTTTCATTCCAGCGTCACCATCTTTAGGTCCGTTGGCCTGGGATTTGATTAACCCAGGCTTTTTCCTGGATTTCCATCGACCCTCCATCCCCTCATTGGGACTGTCTTTCAAGCCCTTCTTAATAGGTGATTCAGGGGTTCAGCCCTAGCCACCTCAGATCAGGAGAGAAGTGGTCCTCGCAGGTTGGTGACCAACGACAGATCCCGAATGGGCTCAGGCCGTCAGCTCAGACACTGAAAAGTGACCTCTCAGGATCCGCACAGCAGAACACACCACGGAACGCTGCATCCCTTCAGTCTGTGACTCAGTTTTCTCTGTGGTGGGGAGGCGGCCTAAGTCGCTCACCAGTTGGTGTGTGACTGTACCCAGTCCCCCAATTACCACTGGCACTGTGTCCAGTCGATAACCAGGGTACTGTCACCTCAGGTAGGTGCGTAGATCATCATACTTGGACAGCTTCTCAGCTCTTCTCTCTGCCAGGATAGAGTCCCAAGCAACTGCCATCTCAATGAGATACAGCAGCCTGTTTCCCTTGTCCTGGAGAAAGATGTCTGGACGACAGGCCACAATGTCTCTGTCCATGGGGATGGGGACGTCCCAGAGAATCTTTGTGCAATGGTTTTCATGGACAGGCAAGGGTTTGAGTTCCCACCATCGAGGCGTCACATCAAAGCCGTGGTGAGTGCAGAGGTCATGGTAGACTGCTAACAGAGCACGATTATGCCGTTCCAAATAGAGGTTGTACCCCTTTGGTTGGCATTGGCTGAGAATGTGCCTGACAGTTTCTATTCCCTCACCACAAATAATTGACAACAGTGAGTATTGCCTGCACCATGCACCCATGCAATTTACTTTGAAAGAGTGCGTGTAGATGCAGTCGTCCTGAGCAGCTAAAATCAGGGCTTCAGTAGTGCTTTGAAGTTGGCCTTTCTTCAACCAGTGGTTTGACAAATTAAATTAAGTACTTGTCATGGTGGGTATGTTTGCACTTCACACAGGAGTGGTTCAATTGAGTGTACCAAAAAAAATTAATAATGTCAACACAATAACAAGTTAACTTGTACAGAACGGTTATGTTAACAAGTTATATTCATACTGGGACATACATGTGGAATCATATAATTTATATAATTTATATATATGCATATATATATATATATATGTCATTGGCTGTGAATAGTTGCTCAACTCCAAGGTACCGATAGGTATCCTTGTTGGAGAGGCACTTAATGCCGTCATCAGGTTCAGTGCTAGGGTTTTTAAAAAGAGCAGCACACTATTCTTAAGGCAAAGGTGCATAGTCTATGTATTTGCCAATAGTGAGACTGACCTGTCTTTACAATACCATGCACTCACTGGCACTGGTTCTTCTTCAACAGATTATAGCTTTAAGGTCATTGTATTATGTTGTGGGCTTTTAAGTCTACAGCAGTCAGGAGCTAGCAGAAAATAACTCAAACCAAGGTGTTCCAGCTCTGAAGGGCTTGTCCGCAAATGTATAATAGGACAAAATGTATACAATTTTATATTATGAAGTGTTTTCTGTAGCCAAAATGACTGATTTCCAGATGCTATATCCTGCCGCTTGAAATAACAATGTGATAACTATTAAATCTGCTAATCAGTTATATATGGCCTACGTGAGTCCAGGAATGTAATGCAACACATTACAATGCATTACAATCTATTGTCATATACAACCACTGTATACATAGCTATATAGTATATATAGTGTATACATACTGTATATACCAGTAAATGTACTAAATGTGCATGGAAGTGGTTGTATGTGTACAACCACCATCATACAGTAATAGGACCACCATACACATGCAGGTGAGGTGGTCCTATGGTAGAGTAAATGGGCTAGTTGGTGGTAGAAAACGTGTGCATCGATGCATCAGATGACAGTCATGTGACCAACTTACTTTACACATACATAGCTGGATGGACTCTCTGTTTTGGCTGGGAATACGAAAGAAGGAGCTGTGCCATGAAGACCTGTATGCAGTGCCAAACTACAGCAAATCTGAACTACTGCAACAAAAGTTTGGAAAGTGAGACATTATTTGAATTCTGTATATCTATGCATCCTAACTTTTACCCACCCTGTTTCTCCTCCCGCCTTCATCTTTATCCTCCTCCATCTTCTCTTCTCTTGCTCTGTCTTTGCGTAATCTGCTCACACATGCACTGATGTGCTGTGCATGCCTTCATGTGTCCACTACTTGTGGGAGGAAGGTTCTGGCAGCAACAGCTTGACAAACGCTACACTGGAGGACAGCCACGGTTATGGATTGCTATTGTGAAAGTTTTGTGGTGGAGGATGCTGGGACATGTACTGTTAGCAAGTGTGGAGGTACATAATAGATAACAGTTTAAGTGCATGTCTTTGTGTAGTATACTCATGGATAGATTGTAAAGTTTTTGTTTATTCACCAGACATTTGTGCAAATTGTTCAAGCTATTCTCATTGGATGGTTGACGACTTATTTTGTGACTGATGTCACCCCGACCTCCACAAGGGATGCATACCTCACTGCAGCGGCCATTGCACTGTCTGTCATTTCAATCAGTTGGATACATGCGTGGGTGCACTTGTGGGCACAGGAATTGGGTTAGTGGCACTCCTCCATACAGTGACGCCCCTCCATACAGTGACACCCCTCTATACAGTGACACCCCTCTATACTGTCCTCATAGAGTAATGTCCAGTTAAGGGTATCATTTACCAGGTGCTCCACCTCTGCATGTGTATGTGCGTATGTGCCTATTTCACCACTTCAGGAATGCTTGCTAGGATTATTGCCACGGGTGCTTTGTACAAAAAAACTTTGAAGCTCAGTCTAACGACAATTGGAGAGTTATCAATTGGGAAGATAGTCAACTTGGCCTCTAATGATGTGCAGCGCTTGGACATAGTGAGTGACAGTGTGTGCTTTCAGGTACCCTGTAGTGTGTGAGATAGTGAGTCAGAGTGTGTGCTTTGATTTGCTCTGTAGTGTGTGTGCGTGTGTGTGTGTGTGTGTGTGTGTGTGTGTTTGCGCATAAACAATATTACAATATTATCTCAATTTCTCTCTTTCTCTTTTATGTGCAGGCCTTCAAGTTTCTCCCACATGGGATCCTTGCACCCATCCACACTATAGCTGTGACACTACTGTTGTGGTTCTATGTTGGCCTGGGCCCTAGTTGTCTGCCAGGAATAGGGCTACTTCTCCTACAGATGCCCCTTCAGTACTTTGTGGGCAAGTTTTATGCAAAACTGAGGTAGGTGGTTGTGTGTGTGGACTGCAAGTGTGGAGGCCATGAAGTATGGTGACCCTGCTTGACTGGTCTCTCAGGTTCAAGAGTGCTCGTTACACTGACAAACGTGTAAAGTTAATGAACCAGGTCATCTCCGGGATCAGGGTGATCAAGATGTATGGATGGGAGTATGCTTTCAAGACACTGATCTCTAACATTCGAGGGTGAGTTCTGAACAGTAGACAGCAACTCAAGCAGTGGATATCAAGAGCTATCTACTGCAGTGGTGACTTGCGTAAACACCATGCATGCATGTATCTGTCTTCATACAGGAAAGAAACCAGAATTATCCTCCTGGCTAGCATGTTCAAAGCAGTTAATATTGCATTTTACCATGTCTCTCTCGGATTGGTGAACTTGCTGATGTTTAGCACCTTCACCTTGGCAATGGGGAATTCCCTCACTCCAGGGATTGTGTTTACTACACTCTCCTTGATGCATGTCCTTTGTGCACACAGTACAATGATCACAGTGCGGTTCATTCTTGGCTTACAAGAGGCTAAGATTGCCTTCACTCGAATTCAAGTGAGTTAGTAGCTTGTCTCTTCTGCAGCATGTTTCTGTAGCTAACTGTAGCTGTCACTTGTGCTCACTTGATCTATTCGTTGTACCCATGTGTGTTGCTGTGTAGGATGTCCTGATGAAGGACCTGCCTGACCCAACCCAGCAGAGAAGATACAGCCGCAGATCCACAGTCACTTCACTTCTTAGTGAGAGCATGTTGCAGGGCAACAGTGCCCATCATAATGATGCTATTGTGACAAGGACAGGGTCCATCACAGAGGATGAGTCTCCAAGTATTGTAGTGGAAAACTTGTCTGCTTCCTGGAATGGGAAGGTCTGGGACCACACAGTCTGATTCAAATACTGGAGTAAGTCTTTATCTCATCTCCCCACCTGTCTCCCTGTGCAGAGTGGTAAGCTGACTCTGAGGAACATCAGTTTTGAGTGTGACATGTCCAACCGAATGGTGGCCATAGTTGGGCCCGTTGGTGCTGGGAAGGTGAGACTCTACATCAGATTCTGCATCATGTGCAGACATACATCTGCTGAATTTCACACATGACTGTTCTGGATCTTTATTACTTCATGTTACCTTTGTCCTCATTTTCTCTGCTTCCAGTCATCCATTCTCCACTGCTTGTTGGGTGAGCTGGAGCCCCTACGTGGTGACGTGGCCATTGTAGGCAGCTTAGGGTATGCTGCACAGGAGCCGTGGGTGTTCTCTGGGACTCTGAAGGAGAACATCCTCTTTGGGCGTCCCTATGAAGAGGAGTGGTATTATGACGTGTTGCAAGCATGTTCCCTGGATGAGGACATAGAACAGCTCTCCCACGGTGACCAGACCCTGGTTGGGGAGAGAGGAGTGACCCTGAGTGGTGGTCAGAAGGCAAGAGTGACACTGGCAAGGTAAGCTGTACTTCATGTCTGCAACTGTAGCCGGTATGTCCACAGTTGTTCAGTTTGAACTCAATGCCCATGCATGCACACAGGTCCATCTACCGCAAGGCAGATGTGTACATCCTGGATGACCCACTCAGTGCAGTGGACACTATTGTGGGCCGTCGTCTGTTTGAGACCTGTTTGAATGGGGTTCTACGCAACAGTGTGGTGGTGCTGGTCACTCATCAGCTGCAGTATGCCCAGCTGGCTGACACCATGCTTGTTATGGACCAGGTATGCAGGACTGCATGCAGTACTGTTTGTGCATGAGTCTCACTGTCTCCCCAACTCTGGTACTGCAGGGTGAATGTCTTGTGTGTGGTACCTACAATGAAGTGATGGAGATGGTGGAGAGAAGTGATGAGGACAGCAGATGTGCTGCAGTGAAGAGTGTTCTGAGTGAGATGATTGCCCACATGAGCACAGAGGCAGAGAAGGATGTGTTCAATGTGGAGGACAGCATGGAAGACCTCAGGGAGGGCTGTGAGGAAGAGGGAGATGGCCAGTTGTCTCCTAACATGGTAGAAGGCAGCTCCTTGTTGGTAGAGCAGAACAGAGAAGAGACCAAGGATGCAGGTACACACACAAACACACACACACACACACACACACACACACACACACTGTGAGGACTGCGTCCGGACGAGAAACGCCGTTCGCTTAAACAACGTGACTCAACTTCAATAATAAGCAGCAACCAAACAATACAACAGCTGCAAGGACTTATATAGGACTGTTACACAGCTGCAACACCACAAATGGTTCACTAGTACACAGTTCAGGATAACAGGCTTACACATAGCTACACACACAATGTCAAGTAAACAAATGACACCAGTTTTTCACACTTCTTTCCCCTTCTCCGGGGCAGACGTTGCTGTCTTTGCTGCAACTCTGTCTCCTGCCCGCGATAAAGCATCAGCATTTCCGTTGCTGGCTCCAGTGCGATGGATAATGGAGAACTGGAAGGGCTGTAGTTGGTGTCCTTAAACTTGTCCAGCCACATCAATGACCGATGGTCTGTCTGGATCACGAAGGGCCGTCCCAGGAGATACACTCTGAAGGCACTCTTTTTCTACCGTGGAATACTTTGCCTCTCTGGGTAGCAACTTGCGGCTAAAATACGACACTGGGTGCTCCTGCCCCAATGCATTCTTTTTGACTTAGCACTGCCCCAACTCCTTGCTCAGATGCATCGGTTTGGAGAATGAAGAGCTTCTGGAAATCCAGGGCCTCCAGAACTGGAGAAGAGCACATGGCTGCCTTCAGACGACAA
Source organism: Ianthella basta (assembly GCA_964019415.1). Lineage (NCBI taxonomy): Eukaryota > Metazoa > Porifera > Demospongiae > Verongiida > Ianthellidae > Ianthella > Ianthella basta. The sequence goes on from OZ025879.1 coordinate 1,404,474, forward strand.
TAAGCTGTTTCACATTCCTCGCTCCACTGCACTTGGTTTGGCGCAGACTTTCTGGTCAAATCTGTAAGAGGGGCGGCCACTGATGCAAAGTTAGGGATGAATTTCCTATAATATCCAGCCAATCCCAGAAAGGTCCGGACATCTGACTTGGTGCCTGGTGTCGGAAATTGTTTTACAGCCTCCACTTTGCCTACCTCGGGCCTCAGACAGCCCATCCCCACTACATGGCCCAAGTAGGTACATGCTGCATCCCAAACTGGCACTTCCTGCCCTTGATGGTCAACCCGGCATCCTGCAACTTCTGGAGCACCTGTAGGATGTGCTGTAGATGATCTTCCCAGGTCATACTGAAGATTACTACATCATCCATGTAAGCGGCACTGTATTCACCCATAACTGTCAAGACCAAGTCCATTAGCCGCTGGAAGGTGGCAGGCGCTCCCCCCAGTCCAAACGGCATCACGTTGAACTGAAACAAACCTGCACCAGCTGTGAAGGCTGTCTTGCCACGATCCTTCTCTGCCACTGGAACTTGCCAATAACCTTTTGTCAAATCTAAGGTGGAGATGTACTTCGCCTGGCCCAAGTTATCGAGTAGCTCATCGACACGTGGCATTGGGTATGCATCAGCCTGCAACACAACATTTAGCCTACGGTAATCCACACATAATCTCAGCAACCCATCCTTCTTCTGAACAGCTACAACAAGGGAAGCCCACTCACTCACGGAGGGTTGAATAAGTCCTGCATCTAACATCTCCTGAATCTCCTTGTGTACTGCCTCCTTGTATGCCTGTGGCAGGCGGTAATGCCTCTGCCGAACTGGGGCTGCATTCCCTGTGTCCACATGATGCTTAACGAGAGCTGTTCTACCAGGCTTGTCCTGAAACAGGTCTGAGAATGCATGCAAAATCTCTTCGATTTCATGCCGCTGGCTCTCCTCCAGTGGCGGACCAAACATTGGATTCACTTCCCGACTGTCATCCTGCCAATGTATGATCTCCACCTCTTCCGAAACACTGTCATCCTCCTCAACCCAATAATTGGAAGCCTGTGGGGCATTCCACTTACGGAGCATGTTGACATGAAAGATACATTTCTGTTTCTTGTGGTCAAACATATCGACTTCGTAGGTTACCGAGCTGACTTTCCTTACCACAGGGTAAGGACCCTGCCATTGGGCCAAGAACTTGCTCGTTGATGTTGGCAGTAAGACAAGAACATGTTCTCCCAGCTTGAATTCGCGGTCCCGTGCATTCCGATCATACCAGCGTTTCTGCTGTGCTTGTGCATGAGGAAGGTTGGTTTGGGTCAGCTCAGTCATCTTGGCCAATCTTTCCTGTATTGTCAAGACATAAGAAACAATGCTTTCGCTATTCCTGGCACTGCTTCCCATGACTCCTTCAGTATGTCCAAGGGCCCCCTGACCACTCTGCCATACAACAATTCAAACGATGAGAAGCCAGTGGATGCCTGCGGTACTTCTTGATAAGCGAAGAGTAGATATGGGAGGAGTTTGTCCCAATCCTTGCCCTCCTCTGCTGCTGCCTTGCGGAGCATTGTCTTCAAAGTTTGATTGAATCTCTCGACCAAGCCATCTGTTTGCGGGTGGTAAGGGCTGGTGCGTATAGGTTAGACATGCAGTAGGCGATAAATTTTGCGCAGCAATTGTGACATGAAGTTGCTGCCTTGATCAGTTAAAATCTTCTTCGGGATGCCTACCCTAGAGAACACTCTCATTAGTTCTTCTGCCACGTATTCTGCATCAATACAATGGAGAGGTACTGCCTCTGGATACCTGGTCGCATAGTCACACAGCACCAGAATGTACCAATTGCCCATTCTGCTCTTTGGTAAGGGCCCGACAATGTCCATCACCACCCGTTGAAAGGGCTCGTCAATGACAGGTAGGGATACAAGTGGCACAGGTATCCTCCTCTGATGGCCCATCTTCTGGCACCTTTCACAGGTCCTGCAGAAAGCTGTCACATCCTTGAACAAGGATGGCCAGTAGAATCTCTGCAGAATCCGTTGGCTGGTCTTCTTCCTACCAAGGTGCCCTGTGAGCGGAATCTCGTGGGCCAGCTGAAGTACAGCCTTTCTACACGGTGTAGGTAAGACAAGTTGCTCAATCTCTGAGCCACCTCCCATGCTCTGTGACGGGATCCACCTACGATACAGCAGGCCATCTCGTTCAAAGAACCCCTGACCTGCTACTGTGCTAGGTTGTCCCCTGGCAACCTGGCGCACTGCCTGCAGTGACTCATCTGCTTGTTGCATACTCCGTAGCTCACTGGCTGACAAATCTAGGGGCCCCAACGATACTCCAGTTTGATTCTCCAGGCCTCCCAATTGCTCTTGCACATACTGCTGATTGTGCCTGCGTCTCTCCTGCCTAGTCATATGATGTTTCTGCCATCCTCCTTGAAATAGGGAATCGTCGAACTCTGCCCCAAACGTGGCCTCCTCTTCCTCCTCTACAACAGTTACCGGTGGCTCCACTGGGCTCAGTGTTGCACCAGATCTTTCAGCCACTCTCTCCTTCTTGGCCTCCTGCTGCTTCCGGGCCTGTGCCCGTGTGGTGGCCAGAACCTCGATCTCTGTCTCGCCATCACCTACTGCTATCAGGTCCTTGAGGTTTGGCATATCCCTGCCTAGTAACACAGACATGAGGAGGGTATCAGAAACAGCTCCCAACAGAGTATGCGACTTGCCTGCTACCTCGACCGTCACCTGTGCCGGTGGATACTCCCTTGCATCGGCATGTGCACACCTGATGACTATCTTCTCCCCAGTCAAACTTTCATTTGGCACTACCCTAGTGTGCAACATAGATTTTGCTGCTCCTGTGTCCAGGAGAATGTCGTTGACTGGCGTGCCAGCTACCATCCCTTTTGCAGTGATAGCTGGTGGTTCAGATGGTATTTTGCCCAGAGCAGCAGCACCTACCTGGTCTTTCTGCTTACCATTGAACAGAGCTGCTTTGGCTGAGCATTTGGCGGCAATGTGCCTGTGCTGCTGGCAGTTGAAACACTTCACTCCCCCTTGGGGTCGCCCATGTTGGGGTGGTACTTCTCTGGGTACCCTTGTGGTGTTTCCAGCATGCACACAATCCTTAGCCACATGCCCCTCATTCCCACAACTATGGCACCGTTTCCCCACTTGCTCACCTCTCAGTTGTTTTCCTGAGTGCTTGTGCTGCTCTGCGCCGGTGTCCAGGGGTCCTGTCCTCTGAGCCTGCTGGTAGTCATCTGCAAGTTGTCCTGCCTCCAGACTAGACTTGGGCTTTCTTTCTCGGACCCATACTGGGATGTCTTCTGTTAGTGTGTGGATGAGTTGCTCCACTACAATGGCCTCTAATAGCTCCTCCACTGTGGTACATTCACGCGTCCACTTCCGTGCTAGGTCTTGGAGCCTGGTGGCCAACTCTCGGAAGGTCTCTCCTCCCTTTGGGTTGCTGCTCTGAATCTCTGACGGTATGTTTCGTCATTGATGTCGTATCTGCGAAGGATAGCGGCTTTCAGCTGGTCATAATTGCTTGCTGCCTCTGCAAACAACGCAGCATAGGCTTGCTGGGCTTTCCCACTCAGTTGGGGAGCCAACTGGAAGGGCCACCGCTCCTTGGCCACGCTATACGCGCCCATGACCCGTTCAAACGTGGTCAGATAGGCTTCAATATCGTCCGCCTCTGTCAGGCGCAATAGTTTGTAGTTGTCCGGTCCGCTGTTGCCTCCCGACGACTGGTGCCTTGTCCCCGGTTCTTCTCGAACGCCCGGCGTCTGCACCATCTTCAGCAGAGTCTCCATGTGCTGCTGCAACTGTTGCTTCCGTCGAGCCGCCTCCTCCTCTCGCCGCTGACGGTGCTCCAGCAAGACCTTCACCAAATTGGCGACCGCGTCACCATCCCTCGCTTCCCTTTCGTCTGTCATCTCGCGAAACGGCCGTCCAGACCTTGTAGTCATCCAGCAGTCTCCGGTGGGTTGGGCGAGCCGCTGTCGCTCTAGCTCTGCTCATTTCTGACACCAAATGTGAGGACTGCGTCCGGACGAGAAACGCCGTTCGCTTAAACAACGTGACTCAACTTCAATAATAAGCAGCAACCAAACAATTATACAACAGCTGCAAGGACTTATATAGGACTGTTACACAGCTGCAACACCACAAATGGTTCACTAGTATACACGGTTCAGGATAACAGGCTTACACATAGCTACACACACAATGTCAAGTAAACAAATGACACCAGTTCATCACACACACACACACACACACACACACACACACACACACTTTTTTTTTTTTTTTTTCACATTTCATTTACTCAACAACAGTACAGAGCAAAAGAAATGGTGTTGAGCTTAAAACAGGTGATGCTCAGCATGCTGTGGAACACATGGCACATCAGTTAGTCCTGACCTCAACAACAAAGGTGTATGATAGCTATAACCTACAGAGACTAGCAATGACATTACATGTACACTATGATACTGCTTGGAAAAAAAAACAAAAAACGTGTTACAGTGAATATAGCGTTATGGGTTTAACTGCTGTTAGATGAAAAGCTTGTTGTGTTTCTCAGTGCCCAGATAGTGTATGAGCCACATAGCGCTGCTTGTATGAGTTGCTCTTGCACTTGATATCTTGTGGTTCTGTTGGTGTTCGTTAGGTTAAAGAGATAGTCTAGGCTTCGAACGTCTAGGAAGCCTCTGCTGCCAACCTGTATGGTATGCAGGCTTCCTGCAATACCTTTCTGCCTCACTACTTCTAGGAGGTGTAGATATTTGGCCTCCTTCCTCATTGCAGCGTCCTGGAAATTTCCTTCCCAGCAAACAGTGAGCTCAAAAATATGTATCCGATGATCATTCCAGACAATGATGTCTGGTCTTAGGTCGGTCAGTAGGTATTGGGGGATACGATAGTCTGTACCATCTAGGTCTGCCGTAACAGAAAACGAGGGTGGAATGTGGGCCTGCAGATGATGAAAAAGGATCAACAGGACCTTGTCGTGTCTGACATTGTATCGTCCTTGTTTGAGTGCAGTGGGACAGTTGTTCAGTACATGCAATTGCGTCTGACGATGTTGGATGCTGTTACTGGAACATATGGGGCAGTGATCACTTTGGATCTTCTTCCAAAGGCAAAGGTTGCTATTGTGTGGGAGAGTGTCAGTAATGGCTTTCATGCCAAAAGCAAAAATGTTCTCAGGTAGTTTGGTTGTAGCTACTGTCCACTGATCATCTGCTTTGTTCTCTTGTTGCATGAGATCCTTTTCTCTCTGCAAGCTTCGTGCATGGTGCAAGTGAGCTTGAGTGTCTGCCTCAGATACTTCAGTTGCTGCATGCTTGGAAATTTGCTTCCTGGATAGCTCTGGGTGTTGGGATACAATCTGGTTTGCTTCTACTGCAGCTAAGAATTTCTTTGCCATTCCTTTGTCATGATCACTCTGTCTTCGGGCTAGAAATCTGCAGCATGCATCTCGGGATGTCAGTAATCCAGTGTATCTGGTAACTTGTAGCTTCTTAAAAACTGTTGGCAAAGATGGCATCTCCAGGCCTCCTAATGATCTTGGGAGATATAGCCGAGATGGGTCCGCACATCTTGGAAGCCCACTCCAAATCTTTAGGTACTTCCTGGCTAGTGGCTCCAAAGTGCGTTCAACCCATGTTAGAGGAAGATCAGCTATGGTTAGTAGCCAGTTAAGACGAGGGATCAGAGCTTCTTTGTAGATGCGTAACTTCTGTTGTCTGGTAAGGGGTGCTTCATGAACCCGAGTGAGGTATCTTTCTAGCTTAGACATCAAGTTAGATTTAATCTCTTCACTGTCAAAACGTGTGGTAATGGGAAGGCCAAGAAATTTGACAGCTTTGTCTGCTAGAAAAGGTAAGGGTTCTCCAGCCATTGCCAGTTTTGGGTCATATACCCTACCTGTTTGACCTGTGATTGCCACCGCTACACATTTGTTCACCTTTGCCTTCATTAAGGCCCACTCTAACCAACGTTGTGTAACGTCTAACATGGTCTGACAATTCTCTTCACTATTAGAAACAAGGCAAGTGTCATCGGCATACTGTAAGGCTGGAATGACCACTGAGGAGCTGCTGAAACGATACCCTATGTGATGACATTGGGATTGGATGGTATCCAACAGTAGATTTATCACAACATTGAAAATGGCAGCAGATAGGGGGTCACCTTGATAAACTCCAATCTGAAGATGAAAAGGATTTGATATCCATTGGTGTGTGGATACTACCGCGCAAAGATTGGAATAAAGACTGCTCACAATGCGGATGAAATGCGCAGGGAGATGATAATGGTGTAGAGCATGAACTATCAGGTTATGATGTACGCTGCCATAAGCATTAGCTATATCCAACCAGCAAACATGTATATTCCGTTGGTTACGACGAGCATCTGTTAGAGCTGACCACAGTTTAAACTGGTGTTCAACACAACCAGGGACTCCATCTAAAAAGGCTTTCTGAACATCTTGATTGATGTAGTGGTTGCCAGTCATGAAAGCCATCAGTCGCTTTTTTAGAATGGATGTGTAATGATATGATATATATATATATATATATATATGGATGATATGATGTGTCTCCATGTGCTGCTGCAACTGTTGCTTCCGTCGAGCCGCCTCCTCCTCTCGCCGCTGACGGTGCTCCAGCAAGACCTTCACCAAATTGGCGACCGCGTCACCATCCCTCGCTTCCCTTTCGTCTGTCATCTCGCGAAACGGCCGTCCAGACCTTGTAGTCATCCAGCAGTCTCCGGTGGGTTGGGCGAGCCGCTGTCGCTCTAGCTCTGCTCATTTCTGACACCAAATGTGAGGACTGCGTCCGGACGAGAAACGCCGTTCGCTTAAACAACGTGACTCAACTTCAATAATAAGCAGCAACCAAACAATTATACAACAGCTGCAAGGACTTATATAGGACTGTTACACAGCTGCAACACCACAAATGGTTCACTAGTATACACGGTTCAGGATAACAGGCTTACACATAGCTACACACACAATGTCAAGTAAACAAATGACACCAGTTCATCACACACACACACACACACACACACACACACACACACACACACACACACACACACACACACACACACACACACACACACACACACACACACACACGCACACACACACGCACGCACGCGCACACACACACAATTACACCATGCTAAACTGGTTATCATAGGATTCAATTTCCTCATTTATAGCCTCCGTTGAAGTGAGGTTGGGAGGAGTGGTAGACTTCTCCACTCCCTTGGGCCTCAATGGCTCTCCTTACCATGAAACATCCCTCATTTCTATGAATGAGCTATCAGGCACCCCTGTCCCAACCCCCCAGCAGGAGTATGTGTTTTTGGAGGAGAATGATGGCAAAGCAAAGGCTGACCAAGTGAGATGAAGATGGCCTTCCTCCCCACACAGGCTTGCCAGAATGTATACTGCGTTTAGCTTCCATCTCCTTCCCTCTCCCTCCCATCTATGTAGCTTGTTCAGGGAAACACCACTGTGGTGCCACTAGAGGACAAAGTTCAAGGAAGCGTAACTTTTAGAACATACTACAAATACTTCATAGCAGGAGGGGGATATGTCGTAAACTGCATTTTGATTCTAGTTTTCTTAATGGCTGAGGTGAGAGGAATTGATCATGACTATGTATATTCTGTGCCCCAAGAAAGTGTTGTATTCCGTCCTCCAGGGCAGTATTGTAGTGTCAGACTGGTACCTCTCTGAGTGGTGAGTGTGATGAGATACAAGTGACATGCATGCAATGTCATGCAGTAGTCACAAGGTCCTTGCTCATGGTAACCAATGTCTCGTGTGCAGACTGCACATGTGACATAAAAGATCTCTGTTTCTGGGTGCACATCAGTTTCTCATATGTATATATACATCCACAGGTCTGATGCGGATCACGCCTGCAAGGATTCAAACTCCACCAATATTCTCTGTGGCTTTTCTCCCCATCTCACTACACGTACGTGTGAGCACATATAATATGGTAGCCACTATGCCACTAGGGTGTACTGTTTATTCCTATAAATGATGCACATTGTTAATGTGTTATGATTGTTGACTTCACTTCCATTTGCAGAGGTCTATTCTGGTTTAGTTGGAGGCTCTGTCCTTTTGGCTGTCTTGCGAGCTGTCCTATTCTACGCAGTGTGTCTAAATGCAGCACGAACCCTTCACAACAAAATGTTCTTGGCAGTCCTCAGAGCTCCAGTGAGGTTCTTTGACACCAACCCCATCGGTAAGGACACTCACTTGGGTCAGGTGCTTCCTCTGTGTGTCACTTTGCACACATTCTTGTTTCACACTTGATACTAACCTGTACTGTAGACTAGTCTGCCAATGATGTATATTTACTGGATGTTTCCTCATTCCCACATATGTACGTATAGGTCGTGTTCTGAACCGGTTTTCAAAAGACCTGGGATTCATGGATGATACTCTTCCCTACAATTTCATTGACTACCTGCAGGTAAGCAAGCAATGGACATCCATGGATTATCATGTCAATGTCCTGTTGTCTCGTGCTTTGAGCTCACTTCACAGACTAATATAAAACTCTGCACACTGCTTCTATTCATGTGTATTTGGGTGTATACCTAATATGTGTACCAGATGCTATATGATTTTGATATTGCTTCCCCCACTTCCCTCCCACCAGATCATGCTTCGCTTTCTTGCTGTTATGATCGTTGCTGGTGCTGCCAACGTGTATGTCTTCATTCCTGTAGCAGTCGTCATTGTGCTGTTGCTACTGCTCAGATGGTACTACCTAACTACTGCAAGGGAGGTTAAGAGACTGGAAGCAATTGGTGTGTTAATGTACAGTGTAGCTGTGTTGCAAGAGCTATATAGGACATGAGCTCTTTATGCACATATACTATATGTAGCACTTAGTTCATAGTGTAAGGAAATGCAAACTTAAGAGCTCCCTCTCGCTATCCATTCCTTCATCTTCATCTCCCCGGTCTCCTCCATTTCTGTCTTCCTCTTCCCTAGCTCGCAGTCCCCTCTACTCACACATCTCTGCCACCCTGCAAGGGATCACCACCATCAGGGCCTGTGAGAGGGAGCATGCCAGCATTGCATACTTCCATGCCTATCAAGATGAACAGACCAAAGGTTGGCTCCACTACCTCACTGCCAACCGGTGGTTCGGAATGAGGATTGATCTGATCAGCTCACTGTTCATTGGTCTAGTATCCTTCTCAGCCATCCCTCTAGCAGGAGGTTAGTGCTGTCAGTGAGTTGCACAAGAATCTGAAAATTCCCTTTAAACACAGCACTCAGCTAAATCTCTCACACTCTCTCTGCAGCTGATGATCCTGGTCTGATCAACCTCTCCCTTGCCTACTCCATCTCCCTCGCTGGAATGTTTCAGTATGGCATTAGAATGGGTACAGAAGTGGAAGGCTTGGTTAGTGTGATATCAATAGATCTATTGTAATGTACAGAACATTCAAACCTATAGTCTGTAGGCATGATTTGCCCTTGAAATCCATCCATGCCGTCCAAATGTAAAATCTACATAGTCATTTCAGGTATTATCAGAATATATGAATGTTGTATGTATCATCTTGTGCATGTAGTGCTCTGCCAGTCTGTGCATGTACTTCTCTCTTTATCATACACACAAGCTGGATGTGCACATGCACATATTTAATGATTCTTTCACTTCCACCATCTCCTTCTTGCCCTCCTCCACCTCCTCCCTCCTCCATCTCCTCCCCCTCCTTCTCCTCCTCCTGCTGCTGCTGCTGTTTGTGTCTGCAGATGATATCTGCAGAGCGTCTCATGGCGTACGGCCAGCTCCAGTCTGAGGCACCTCTGGAGACACCTCCTGAGGTGAAGAGGCCTCCCAAGGATTGGCCACTGAGTGGAGCCATTCGCATGCACAAGTTGAGATTCCGCTATGCCACGGAGACTCCCTACGTCCTGAAGGACGTGTCTGTGGAGATCAAAGCTGGAGAGAAGGTATCAAAACCAGGCAGGCACAGTTCTGCTTCACTGTCCTCAACGAGCATCTTTAGAATCTCTAATATATGCCTTGACAGTTGTGTGACTCACTGTTCACCATAATGACCGTCTGTCTGTCTGTCAGATTGGTGTGGTGGGTCGCACTGGTGCTGGGAAGTCCTCCCTAATGCAGGCACTGTTCCGCATGGCTGAGCCGGAAGGAGTCCTCGAGATTGACAATGTTAATGTCTTACCGTTGGGATTACATGACCTCAGACAGAAGATATCTATCATCCCTCAGGTGTGTCTGCATGCATTTTGTTGATTGCCATGACAACCATGAGCATTTACTGTACCTCTGCAGGACCCAGTGATCTTCAGTGGCAGTGTGAGGCACAACCTTGACCCATTTGGGCAGCACAGTGATGAGGAGATATGGATGGCATTGCAGCAGGTGGGTAATGAGACGTGTTGAGCACAAGTGAAGTGCCACATGACTGTCACATGAGTTGCATGTGACCCTGTTACAGGTCGAATTGAAATCAGCAATCCAAGAGATGGAGGGTAACCTGGAAGCATCAGTCGCTGAAGGAGGGTCCAATTTCAGTGTGGGGCAACGTCAATTGATTTGTCTGGCTCGAGCTCTACTCAGGCAGAGCAGGATCCTAGTCATCGATGAAGCAACAGCAAATGTGGACATGACGTAAGTGGCTGTATTGGCATAAAGGTGCTAATGTAGAAGCAACAATCATCTAGTGCCCATCTCCCCCCACGCATCCAGCACTGATGCCATCATCCAGCAGACCATCCGTAGGGAGTTTGTCGACTGCACCACTCTCACCATTGCCCACCGACTGAACACCATTATGGACTCGGACCGCATCATGGTGTTGAGTGCTGGCAGGATCAGGGAGTTTGATGCTCCTCACCTCCTCCTCCTGAAGCAACGTGGCTTGCTATCCCGGATGGTGGAACTGACTGGCCCCAATGAGTCCACAAGACTGAGGAAGATAGCAGCAGACAAGTACTATGGAAAGCAAGAAGGAGAGGAGGAAGGGAGAGGGGGTCATGGAATGGGGGGTAGGAGGGAAAGTGAAGTGTAACAGTGTAACAAGATGTTCTGGACATTTTATATATGGCCTGCATGGCAGGATTCTAGTTAAACTGCAACTGTCCAATCTTGAGTTCATTTCTTGCTGTTTTTATTGCACAAAGTGCACACTTTAACAGTAAACGATCACCTTTTTGCACAGTTTATGTAAATTTAAAGTTAAACAGCAGCAAATGAAGCTTGGATTGGTTCTATGTTATAATATTATATATAGTTATAATTATGTAATATGCAGGCATGTTATATACGAAGAAGTGCCACTGAGATCACATGTACATTGCAAGACATAATCATGCATACCATGTATATAAAGTCACTGCATGCTTGAGAGCTGATTTGTATATAAACATATACATGGAGCAGATCTTCATTCAGTAACATCACATGTACATGCATGAGGTGTGCCATTTGTGTCATCACATGCATGTGACTGTCAACTGATGAGTGCTGCATATGTATGTTCAATTCACAGCTATGTGATGATGGAAATTGCACACATATATATAAGCTAGCTAAATGTGCATAGCTACTATATGGTGGTCAACACGTTATGTTTTATTATTTACCATTCAAATTTGTCCCCAGCTTTCACATGATTATTCGCAAGGTATATCCTGTTCCATTCTAGGATGGCATCACTGATGAATGACAGCCACATGACCATCAGCTGTTGACTGATGGACCATTTGGTCAAATGACCTGTCACTTGCTATATGTGGTGCAAAGGGCTTGTGTAATCAACCCATAGGTCGCACGTGACACTGTTACTTGACTCTTCAGCAGCTGATGAACAAACAGCACACTACTCATCAGCTAAAAACAGCTCCACCTTGTGCTGTATATATATGGATGTGCAGCTGCGTGTTGAACAGTTCTGTGTATGGCGCAATACCGGACATGCATTGCGTCATGGCCGGCGCTTTAACAAGCTGCCCCCACTGAGTGCCACTTTCCTCCTGACGCTGTGACGCCCTCGCGCCATGTCCACCAACGGAGGCGCGGCGGGGCTCTCGGAGCAGCTGTTCGGAGCCAGCAGAACGAGAACAGAAGTCGACACATCCCATATTCGCGTCACGGAATGCGGCAAGGGCTATGACGGTGCCAACATCTTCTCCAAGCTGTTCTGGTTGTAAGTAGCTGTAGTGTGTGGAGGTAGCCATAGCATCCCAGCTACCTAGTGTGGTTTTACTCAAGGTGCCTCTTGAGTATGTAGGGAAACTTGGACAGTGTATTGTATTGTATCCTGTATTCATTTTGTGTCTGTGAGCGATCATTGAATGGGCGTGTCATCAGTGCCTTAAGCTTGCCACAGTAGAACAGTGGTGCCATTTCCTCCTGCGCCTTTCATACATGAAGAGCAGTACATTGTCTAGGCTCCTTGAAGGAGAGGTGAATTGTGTATTCGCTTCACTGCTTACAAGTGCTGCGACACTAGTACTAGAATGTCATAAATAGCTAAAGAGAGACTCATTGCATTAGGATACAATATGTTGCCATTATGATAGGACTCATTGCTGTATTGGATAGTCGCTGTGAAGGAGAACTTCTGAGCAAAGGACACAGGAAGCGACAAATCAGGTACTTCGTGCAGCTCCAGAAAGCGAGTGAAGTGGCTGCCTACAGTGATCTTAATTCCCACTACCTGGAATATCTACTGTAAATGTATTGTCAGAAAAGATGTTCATCCACTATCTGAGACGACCATTCAGATTGCCTGCCCAGACAGGTGTGACATAACTAGTAAATCAGCAGTCTCAAAACTATTAGCAGTAATAGGTTGGGTATAAGGCAGAGGTCAAGGGTAATTGGTATCGATAAGGTTTATGCAGCATTTCCTGAGAAGGTTCTCCCCACAAGAATACTGACTACCACACGACTATAAGCTGAGGTGATGCACCCTTCATCACTTCCTGAAAGTGTTGTCAGATAGCCAGTCATGTGACGGTTGCACCTGCTGATCACTTCAATACCACAGTTTGGAATGTATTCACTGTACGGTACCTTCAGTTTGCCACTTATACCTTCCCTTTGTGTGCATGTATATGGGGGTTGGGTTGGAGACTACTACTGTGGTGATCATGGATTGATCAGCTGATAGTCATGTGACCTTTACTGTACATGTGCATACATAGCTGGATGGACCCTCTGTGATGACCATTCAGATTGCCTGCCCAGACACATTGTGGCGTGACTAGTGAATTAGCAGTCTCAAAGCTATTAGCAATAATAGGTTGGGTATAAGGCAGAGGTCAAGGGTAATGGGTATCGATTAAGGTTCTCACACAAGAATCCTGGCTACTGGGCTACAAGAAGCTGCAAGTGATGCACCTTTCATCACCTCCTGGAGTGTTGTCAGATAGCCAGTCATGTGACTGTGCTGCACTTGAACAGTACTCTCAGTTTGCCACTTATACCTTCCCATTGTGCGCATGTATATGGGGTTTGGGTTGGATACTATTACTGTGGTGTCCATGGTTGCATCAGATGATAGTCATGTGACCACCTTACTTTACATGTACATAGCTGGTTGGACCCTCTGTTTTGGCTGGGAATACGAAAGAAGGAGCTGTGCCATGAAGACCTGTATGCAGTGCCAAACTACAGCAAATCTGAACCACTGCAACAAAAGTTTGGAAAGTGAGACTAATAATGGTTCATTTTCTCTGTTAGCATTAGGGTGTGTGTGTATCCTAAACATATACACCCTGCTCTGTTTTTCCTCCATCCTCATCTTCATCCTCCTCCATCTTCCCTTTCCTTGCTCTGTCTTCTCTGTAATCTGCTCACACATGAACTGATGTGCTGTGCATGCCTTCATGTGTCCACTACTTGTGGGAGGAAGGTTCTGGCAGCAACAGCTTGACAAACGCTACACTGGAGGACAGCCGCGGTTATGGGTTGCTGTTGTGAAAGTTTTGTGGTGGAGGATGCTGGGACATGTACTGTTAGCAAGTGCTGAGGTACTAAGTAATAGTTTAAGTTAGTGTATGTATGTAAATATTATAATGTACTGCATGTCTGTGCAATGCAGTACTCGCAGTAGAACTTGTCATGTTTCTTCACCAGATATTTCTGCAAATTGTTCAAGCTATTCTCATTGGATGGTTGACGACTTATTTTGTGACTGATGTCACCCCGACCTCCACAAGGGATGCATACCTCACTGCAGCGGCCATTGCACTGTCTGTCATTGCCATCAGCTGGATCCATGCGTGGGGGTTTTTGTGGGCACAGGAATTGGGTGAGTGTGTGTTGTGTGCATGCATGTGTACACACTGTAAGTACATGTTGCTTACAGTGTACACTCCTGTTGGGGTGTAAAAGGTTACCGTGTACATGTGTGTGCCAGCCTGCAGGGAGTCACTTGGTATACGGCTATGTATATGTATGTATGTATGTACGTGTGTGTGTGTGTGTGTGTGTGTGTGTGTGTGTGTGTGTGTGTGTGTGTGTGTGTGTGTGTGTATGTGTGTGTGTGTGTGTATGTATGTGCACTGCTTCAGGAATGCTTGCTAGGATTATTACCACGGGTGCTCTGTACAAGAAAACCTTGGAATTGAATCTGACGACAATTGGAGAGTTATCAATTGGGAAGATAGTCAACTTGGCCTCTAATGATGTTCAGCGACTGGACATAGTGAGTGACAGTGTGTGTTTTCATGTACCCTGTAGTGTGTGAGAGAGCTACATTATCTCAATTTCCCATTTCCTTTTTCATTAGTCATTCTTGTTTATCCCGCAAGGGATCATAGCACCCATCCACACTATAGTTGTGACACTACTGTTGTGGTTCTATGTTGGCCTGGGCCCTAGTTGTCTGCCAGGAATGGGGATACTTCTTCTACAGATGCCCCTTCAGTACTTTGTGGGCAAGTTGTATGCAAAACTGAGGTGGGTGGTTGTGTGTGTGGACTGCACAAGTAGAGGCCGTGAAGTATGGTGACCCTGCTTGACTGGTCTCTCAGGTTCAAGAGTGCTCGCTACACTGACAAACGTGTAAAGTTAATGAACCAGGTCATCTCTGGGATCAGAGTGATCAAGATGTATGGATGGGAATATGCTTTCAAGAAGCTGATCTCTAACATCCGAGGGTGAGTTCAGAGCAGGAGACAGTAATCCAGGCAGTGGATCAAGAGCTATCTACTGCAGCAATCATAGTCAGGGGAGCCTTACTGTAGCTCAGCTTCTGTTGGAGTGATCCAAGGATAGTACATATATTCATGTTCTCTGTCGTGTTCTTCTTGCAGGAAGGAAACCAGAATTATCCTCCTGGCTGGCATGTTCAGAGCAGTTAATTTAGCGTTTTTCTATGTTTCTCTTGGATTGGTGAACTTGCTGATGTTTAGTACATTCACCTTGGCAACGGGGAATCCCCTCACACCAAGGATGGTGTTTACTACACTCACACTACTACAAAACCTTCGCTGGACTACCATTATATTCTTGGTGCGGTTCATTCTTGGCATACAGGAGGGTAAAGTTGCCTTCACTCGAATTCAAGTGAGTTAGTTGCTTGTCTCTTCTGCAGCATGTTTCTGTAGCTAACTGTAGCTGTCACTTGTGCTCACATGATCTGTTCATCCATGTGTGTTGCTGTGTAGGATGTCCTGATGAAGGACCTGCCTGACCCAACCCAGCAGAGAAGATACAGCCGCAGACCCACAGTCACTTCACTCCTTAGTGAAAGCGTGTTGCAGGACAACAGTGCCTGTCATAATAATGCCGTTGTGACAAGGACAGAGTCCATCACAGAGGACGAGTCTCCAAGTATTGTAGTGGAAAGCTTGTCTGCTTCCTGGAATGGCACGGTATGGGACCACACAGTCTGATTTGAATACTGGAGTAAGTCTTTAGCTCATCTCCCCACCTGTCTCCCTGTGCAGAGTGGTAAGCTGACTCTGAGGAACATCAGTTTTGAGTGTGACATGTCCAACCGAATGGTGGCCATTGTTGGGCCCGTTGGTGCTGGGAAGGTTGGTTTTTGCATCTTCTTCATTTGTAGACATGAATAGCTGAATTTATTCATGATTGTGCTGGGCTCTCATTGCTGTGTGTTACTTTCATTCTCCTTTTCTCTGCTCCCAGTCATCCATCCTCCACTGCTTGTTGGGTGAGCTGGAGCCCCTACGTGGTGACGTGGCCATTGTAGGCAGCTTAGGGTATGCTGCACAGGAGCCGTGGGTGTTCTCTGGGACTCTGAAGGAGAACATCCTCTTTGGGCGTCCCTATGAAGAGGAGTGGTATTATGACGTGTTGCAAGCATGTTCCCTGGATGAGGACATAGAACAGTTCTCCCACGGTGACCAGACCCTGGTTGGGGAGAGAGGAGTGACCCTGAGTGGTGGTCAGAAGGCAAGAGTGACACTGGCAAGGTAAGCTGCACTTCATGTCTGCAACTGTATACGGTATGTCCACAGTTGATATTGTAGAGGCTCATAGTTGCGTTGATAATACAATGATACGAGATTCTTGAGCAAGGCACAACTGATAATGATAAATCAAGTGAGGGCTTCTCAGCTGGCTCAGGCATCAGAAAGAGTTGGTTCTCTAATACCAGCTTCACAACAGGGTTGAAAACCTTGCCGACGTTTCGACCAGATGCTCTGGTCTTCTTCAGGGCGAAGAAGACCAGAGCATCTGGTCGAAACGTCGGCAAGGTTTTCAACCCTGTTGTGAAGCTGGTATTAGAGAACCAACCCTTTCTAATGATAAATCAATCAAATGCAAGACGTTTCGACCCGAAGGTCTTTGTCAACTGCGTACAGGATCACGAAACGTCCTGCATTTGATTGATTTATCATTATCAGTTGTGTCTTGCTCAAGAATCTCGTATCAATGTCCACAGTTGTTTAGTTTGAACTCCCGCCAATGCCCATGCATGCACACAGGTCCATCTACCGCAAGGCAGATGTGTACATCCTGGATGACCCACTCAGTGCAGTGGACACTATTGTGGGCCGTCGTCTGTTTGAGACCTGTCTGAATGGGGTTCTACGCAACAGTGTGGTGGTGCTGGTCACCCATCAGCTGCAGTACGCCCAGCTGGCTGACACCATGCTTGTTATGGACCAGGTATGCAGGACTGCATGCAGTACTGTTTGTGCATGAGTCTCACTGTCTCCCCAACTCTGGTACTGCAGGGTGAATGTCTTGTGTGTGGTACCTATGATGAAGTGATGGAGATGGTGGAGAGAAGTGATGAGGACAGCAGATGTGCTGCAGTGAAGAGTGTTCTGAGTGAGATGATTGCCCATATGACCACAGAGGCAGAGAAGGATGTGTTCAATGTGGAGGACAGCATGGAAGACCTCAGGGAGGGCTGTGAGGAAGACGGGGAGGGCCAGTTGTCTCCTAACATGGTAGAAGACAGCTCCTTGTTGATAGAGCAGAACAGAGAAGAGACCACGGATGCAGGTACACCACACACACACACGCACGCACACACACACACACACACACACACACACACACACACACACCACACACACACACACACACACACACACACACACACATGAAAGCCACAGTCATTGCTAGGCTAGTTTTCTTGTGATTCCCTTCGTTGATGACA
This sequence comes from Ianthella basta, assembly GCA_964019415.1. Taxonomy (NCBI): domain Eukaryota; kingdom Metazoa; phylum Porifera; class Demospongiae; order Verongiida; family Ianthellidae; genus Ianthella; species Ianthella basta. The sequence continues at coordinate 1,422,147 of OZ025879.1, forward strand.
GTTGATAAAATGTTGGGAGGAGCGGTTGACATGTCTGCTCCATTGGATCTTATGAATGACTCACTGCACCCCGCAACGTCTCTCATTTCAATGGAAGAGCCAGCGGGCATCCCTGTCCAATCCCCACAAGAGGAGTATGTTAAGTTGGAGGGAAAGGAGAGCAAAGGAAAAGCTGGCCAAGTGAGATGAAACTTCTTTCCTCCATTCCTGAGTTCAGCAGGAAGTGTGCCACAATTGTGCATCTACCTCTCCCTACCTCTCCCTCCCTCCCCCTCCCTCTCCCTCCCTCTCCCTCTCCCTCCCTCTCCCTGTCCTTCCCTCTCCCTCTCTCTCCCTACCTCTTCCTACCTCTCCCTCCCTCCCTCTCTCTCCCTCTCTCTCCCTCTCCCTCCCTCTCCCTCCCTCTCCCTCCCTCTCCCTCCCTCTCCCTCCCTCTTCCTCCCCTGTAGCTTGCTCAGGTGGACAGCAATGTGGTGCCCCTTGAAGACAAAGCTCAAGGAAGTGTCACTTTCAAAACGCACTACAAATACTTTGTAGCAGGAGGTGGATATGTTGTAAACCTCATTTTGATTGTTGCATTCGTAATGACAGAGGTGAGAGTGGCATTGACACCGCTGCAGTCGTGGGTTTGCTTACTGCATTATACAACTTGTGTTGTATTCTGTCCTCCAGGGCAGTATTGTAGTGTCAGACTGGTACCTCTCTGAGTGGTGAGTGTGACGTGATACAAGTGACAGTCACACACAGTAGTCCATAGGAACCCTGATTGATGATGAAATGTAAGATATCTGGTACTGAGCATCCATCCATGTCCCATACACATCCACAGGTCTGAGGTGGACCAGGCCTGCAGGGATGCAAACTCCACCAATATTCTGTGTGGCTTTTCTTCACATCTCATTGCACGTAAGTGCCCTATATGGGACAGCTCACTACATGATCATCTGCACAGAAGCTCTAGTATTTTGCAAAGAACTCCATGTCTTAGGTCTCTTGTTGTGAGTGCCTGTTAACTGCCTCTGTTTGAAGCTCACAGATGTGTATGTAACTAGATCCACTGCATCCTGTGAATAGCCTGCATCCATGGCAAGCCTGAAGCTGTGGATCATTTGCAGCTGTTTCTTTTATAAAAGTACAACTTTTAACTGCAAACAAGCAAACAAACTGCAAACAACCTTAATTTTGGACAGCTGTTAAAGCGCATAGCATTTTTTTGTAACCTCAGACTTACTGTCTCTGGCATGGCTCCTGGTTTTCTTGCTTTCAATGTAGTAGAAAGGTGTTGCTATTTAAACACTTATACTTGTTCCAGAGCCCACTTTTGAGCATCATTGTGTCCATATATGTACCAATCTTTGTGAGTGTTATACTTTGACAAATTGAGATATGTTTGTAATACTGCGAATGTGAAAGTACTGTGTTTGAGCAACACTGCCTTCAGCGCAGCTGGATGAAGCTGTCGCAACAAAGCCAATTGATCTTAATCCTGCAGCTTAGAGACAACATTGTTGATCACTTTGCTTCCCTGTTGCAGAGGTCTATTCTGGCTTAGTTGGAGGATCTGTCCTTTTTGCTGTATTGCGAGCTGTCCTATTCTACGCAGTGTGTCTAAATGCAGCACGAACCCTTCACAACAGAATGTTCTTGGCAGTCCTCAGAGCTCCAGTGAGGTTCTTTGACACCAACCCCATCGGTAAGGACACTCACTTGGCACATGTACTAGCCTTACTTTGTGTTGCCTTGTTGGCTCAGTCCACTTAAACTGTATTCTGACTTGGTACCATTTGAAAATACAGATCACCAATACTGTAGACTGGGATGCCAATGATGTATATTTACTGGATGCTTCCTCATTCCCACATATGTACGTATAGGTCGTGTTCTGAATCGGTTTTCAAAAGATTTGGGATTCATGGATGATATTCTTCCTTTCTATTTCTTTAATTACCTTGCAGTAAGTGAGCAGAATATGAAAAGCATACATCACCACTGACTGCTCTGTCAACCCGTGTGCTTTCATTTCAGTCTTTTAGCCCATGTTATGTACAACACTGCATCACTAGCAGTTGCTGCTATTGCTTCCTCCACTTCCCTCCCACCAGATCATGCTTCGCTTTTTTGCTGTCATGATCGTTGCTGGTGCTGCCAACGTGTATGTCTTCATTCCTGTGGGGATTGTCATCGTCCTGCTTCTACTGCTCAGATATTACTTCCTTGTAACATCAAGGGAGATCAAGAGGCTGGAAGCAATTGGTGTGTTATTAGTGTAGGTAGCACTGTGCTGAGAGAAGACATGATATTATCGTATGCATGTATCAAATATTGTATTTGACTCTAGTGAAACAGTTCATGTAAGCCAGTGTCCTCCTCACCCCTCCTCCTCCTCACCCCCGCCATCTTTCTCCTATCCCTCATCTCCTCCATCCCTGTCTTCCTCTTCCCTAGCTCGCAGTCCCCTCTACTCCCACATCTCTGCCACCCTGCAAGGGCTCACCACCATCAGGGCCTGTGAGAGGGAGCCTGCCAGCATTGCATACTTCCATGCCTATCAAGATGAACAGACCAAAGGTTGGCTCCACTACCTCACTGCCAACCGGTGGTTCGGAATGAGGATTGATCTGATCAGCTCACTGTTCATCACTATAGTATCCTTCTCAGCCATCCCTCTAGCAGGAGGTGAGTGCTGTCAATGGGTTGGTAATGCTCAAAGTCTTTTAGACATTCCACTTTACAATCTCCTTCACACATTGACTACTTGCTCTGTGTCTCTCCCGCTTCTCTGCAGCTATTGACCCTGGTCTGATCAGCCTCTCCCTTGCCTACTCCATCTCCCTCGCTGGAATGTTTCAGTATGGCGTTAGAATGGGCACAGAAGTGGAAGGCTTGGTTAGTGTATAAGCAGTGTGCTGACAAGAGTCCAGAAGTGTATCCATGGAAGCATTTATCAAGTCTTTCCTAAAGCCAAATGTATAGTTATATTTGGTGCTGTACAGACTAGTGCATATGCGTGTTCCCTTGTCACACGTACAGCATGGGCAAATGCCACACATTTTGATGTGTACATCCACTAGATGTTCCTATCTCACCCATTGTCTCCTCCTCTTCCTGCTGCTGCTGCTTGTGTCTGCAGATGATATCTGCAGAGCGTCTCATGGCATACGGCCAGCTCCAGTCTGAGGCACCTCTGGAGACACCTCCTGAGGTGAAGAGGCCTCCCAAGGCATGGCCACTGAGTGGAGCCATTCGCATGCACAAGTTGAGATTCCGCTATGCCACAGAGACTCCCTATGTCCTGAAGGATGTGTCTGTGAAGATCAAAGCTGGGGAGAAGGTATCAGAACCTGGCAGGCACACTTCTGCCTCACTGTCCTCAACGAGCATCTTTAGAATCTCTAATATATGCCTTGACAGTTGTATGACTCACTGTTCACCATAATGACCAACTGTCTGTCTGTCTGTCTGTCTGTCAGATTGGTGTGGTGGGTCGCACTGGTGCTGGGAAGTCCTCCCTAATGCAGGCACTGTTCCGCATGGCTGAGCCGGAGGGAGTCCTCGAGATTGACAATGTTAACATCTTACCGTTGGGATTACATGACCTCAGACAGAAGATTTCCATCATTCCTCAGGTATGTTATATACCATGGCTGCAGCACGAAACATCCACTGTTAATTGTCAAGGTAACCACTGTTTGTTGGTCATAGGACCCAGTAATCTTCAGTGGCAGTGTGAGGTACAACCTTGACCCATTTGGGCAGCACAGTGATGAGGAGATATGGATGGCATTGCAGCAGGTGGGTGGTGAGACATGTTGAGCACAAGTGAAGTGTCACATGACTGTCACATGAGTTGCATGTGACCCTGTTACAGGTCCAATTGAAATCAGCAATCCAAGAGATGGAGGGTAACCTGGAAGCATCAGTCGCTGAAGGAGGGTCCAATTTCAGTGTGGGTCAGCGTCAATTGATTTGTCTGGCTCGAGCTCTACTCAGGCAGAGCAGGATCCTAGTCATCGATGAAGCAACAGCAAATGTGGACATGACGTAAGTGGCTGTAGTGGCATAAAGGTGCTAATGTAGAAGCAACAATCATCTAGTGCCCATCTCCCCCCGTGCATCCAGCACTGATGCCATCATCCAGCAGACCATCCGTAGGGAGTTTGTCGACTGCACCACTCTCACCATTGCTCACCGACTGAACACCATTATGGACTCGGACCGCATCATGGTGTTGAGTGCCGGCAGGATCAGGGAGTTTGATGCTCCTCACCTCCTCCTCCTGAAGCAACGTGGCTTGCTATCTCGTATGGTGGAACTGTCTGGCCCCAATGAGTCCACAAGACTAAAAAAGATAGCAGCAGACAAGTACTATGGAAAGCAAGAAGGAGAGGAGGAAGGGAGAGGGTGTCACGGGACGGGGGGTAGGAGGGAAAGTGAAGTGTAACAGTGCAACAAGATGTCCTGGACATTTTATATATGGCCTGCATGGCAGGATTCTAGTTAAACTGCAACTGTCCAATCTTGAGTTCATTTCTTGCTGTTTTTATTACACAAAGTGCACACTTAACAGTAAACAATCACCTTTTTGCACAATTTATGTAAGACAGCAGCAAAAGAAGCCAAGACTGGTACTATGTGTTATAGCTATGTGTACATGGTAACCAAGAGATTCTATGCTGGCATTGATTGCATTGCCTATTGGGATGTATGGTCATCTGAAACATGACCTTCATAAGATCACTGACTATCAGCCAGTGAATGTTCCATGATGCGATGATGGATACTACGTATTAGATACTTTGAATTCACAAGCAATGAGATGCTGAACTGATTGCTGGCTAAAATTTTTTGTGCATAGCTAGCTATTGTGGTCACAACATGTTATCATTTGAGTTTCTACTTGATTAATGTTCTATGATTGCTGATAAAGTTCCATTCTTGGGCATTATCAGGCTGTATGCTACTGTTACACGGCTGTTCAGCAGTTGACGAAACAGGCCGTCTTCAGCGGGGGCGGTGGTATGCCGCTGCACGCTCTGTATGGCGCAATACCGGACGAGCATTGTGTCATGCATATGACCGGCGCTTCCCCAACTAGCTGCGCCACTGATGCATGATCATGAGTAGTGCCACTGACTTTTCCTTCTAACGCTTTGACGCCCTCGCGTCATGTCCACCAACGGAGGTGCAGCGGGGCTCTCGGAGCAGCTATTCGGAGCCAGCAGAACGAGAACAGGAACCGACACATCCCATATTCGCGTCACCGAATGCGGCAAGGGCTATGACGGTGCCAACATCTTCTCCAAGCTGTTCTGGTTGTAAGTAGCTATAGTGTGTGGAGGTGGCCATAGCATACTGCCTACTGTGCATCTTGTATCATGTAATCTTTACAGGGAAACTTGGACAGTGTATTGTATTGTATCCTGTATTCATTTTGTGTCTGTGGGCGATCATTGAATGGGCGTGTCATCAGTGCCTTAAGCTTGCCACAGTAGAACAGTGGTGCCATTTCTTCCTGCGCCTTTCATACATGAAGAGCAGTACATTGTAGAGGCTCCTTGAAGGAGAGGTGAAGTGTGCATTCGCTTCACTGCTTACAAGTGCTGCGACACTAGTACTAGAATGTCATAAATAGCTAAAGAGAGACTCAATGCATTAGGATACAATATGTTGCCATTATGATAGGACTCATTGCTGTATTGGATAGTCACTGTGAAGGAGCTATTCTGAACAAAGGACACAGGAAGCGACAAATCAGGCACTTTGTGCAGCTCCAGAAAGTGACTTACATTCTTCAAGACTTGTTATGTGTACAGTGAAACCTGTCTAAGACAGGTAGGCCAGTTCTAGCTGACCTGTATAGAGAGGTGGCTGCTCTGCAGAAGTAGATAGCTATGTACTGTATTAGTGCTATTTTGGGCCGAAGAAGCTGGCCATTTTGGAGAAGTGGCTGCCTAACACAGTGACCTTAATTCCCACTACCTGGAATATCTACTGTAATTGTATTGTCAGAAAAGATGTTCAGTGCACTATCTGAGACGACCATTCAGATTGCCTGCCCAGACACATTGTGGCGTGACTAGTGAATTAGCAGTCTCAAAGCTATTAGCAATAATAGGGTGGGTATAAGGCAGAAGTCAAGGGTAATGGGTATCGATTAAGATTCTCACACAAGAATCCTGGCTACTGGGCTACAAGAAGCTGCAAGTGATGCACCTTTCATCACCTCCTGGAGTGTTGTCAGATAGCCAGTCATGTGACTGTGCTGCACTTGAACAGTCCTGTCAGTTTGCCATTTATACCTTCCCATTGTGTGCATGTATAAGGGGTTTGGGTTGGATACTATTACTGTGGTGTCCATGGTTGCATCAGATGATAGTCATGTGAACACCTTACTTTAAACGTACATAGCTGGTTGGACCCTCTGTTTTGGCTGGGAATACGAAAGAAGGAGCTGTGCCATGAAGACCTGTATGCAGTGCCAAACTACAGCAAATCTGAACCACTGCAACAAAAGTTTGGAATGTGAGACTAATAATGGTTCATTTTCTCTGTTAGCATTAGGGTGTGTTTGCATCCTAAACATATACACCCTGCTCTGATTTTCCTCCCGCCTTTATCCTCTCTTGCTCTGTCATCTGCTCACACATACGCTGATGTGCTGTGCACTTCGTGTGTCCACTACTTGTGGGAGGAAGGTTCTGGCAGCAACAGCTTGACAAACGACATACTGGAGGACAGCCGCGGTTATGGGTTGCTATTGTGAAAGTTTTGTGGTTTAGGATGCTGGGACAAGGACTGTTGTCTGGTGTGGAGGTACATAACAATTTTATAAGCCCATGTACGTACATATGTATGTACTCATTGTTCACCCTCTCATGTTTCTTTGCCAGACATTTCTGCAAATTGTTCAAGCTATTCTCATTGGATGGTTGACGACTTATTTTGTGACTGATGTCACCCCGACCTCCACAAGGGATGCATACCTCACTGCAGCGGCCATTGCACTGTCCGTCATTGCCATCAGTTGGATCCATGCGTGGGTTTTTTTGTGGGCACAGGAATTGGGTGAGTGTGTGTTGTGTGCATGCATGTGTACACACTGTAAGTACATGTTGCTTACAGTGTACACTCCTGTTGGGGTGTAAAAGGTTACCGTGTACATGTGTGTGCCAGCCTGCAGGGAGTCACTTGGTATACGGCTATGTATATGTATGTATGTATGTACGTATGTATGTATGTATGTATGTATGTATATATGTATGTATGTATGTGTGTGTGTATGTATGTATTTATGTATGTATGTATGTATGTATGTATGTGTGTATGTGCAACTGCTTCAGGAATGCTTGCTAGGATTATTGCCACGGGTGCCCTGTACAAGAAAACCTTGGAACTGAATCTGACAACAATTGGAGAGTTGTCGATTGGGAAGATAGTCAACTTGGCCTCTAATGATGTTCAGCAACTTGACAAAGTGAGTGACAGTGTGTGCTTCATGTACCTTGTAGTGTGTGAGAGAGCTACATTATCTCAATTTCCCATTTCCTCTTTTATGCAGGCCTTCATGTTTATCCCACAAGGGATCATTGCGCCAATCCATGCTATAGTTGTGACACTACTGTTGTGGTTCTATGTTGGCCTGGGCCCTAGTTGTCTGCCAGGAATGGGGCTACTTCTCCTACAGATGCCCCTTCAGTACTTAGTGGGCAAGTTGTATGCAAAACTGAGGTGGGTGGTTGTGTGTGTGGACTGCACAAGTGGAGGCCATGAAGTATGGTGACCCTGCTTGGCTGGTCTCTCAGGTTCAAGAGTGCCCGCTACACTGACAAACGTGTGAAGATAATGAACCAGGTCATCTCCGGGATCAGAGTGATCAAGATGTATGGATGGGAGTATGCTTTCAAGAAGCTGATCTCTAACATTCGAGGGTGAGTTCAGAGCAGTAGAAAGTAATCCAGGCAGTGGATCAAGAGCTATCTACTGCAGCAATCATAGTCAGGGGGAGCCTTACTGTAGCTCAGCTTCTGTTGGAGTGATCCAAGGATAATACGTATATTCATGTTCTCTGTCGTGTTCTTCTTGCAGGAAGGAAACCAGAATTATCCTCCTGGCTGGCATGTTCAGAGCAGTTAATTTAGCATTTTTCTATGTTTCTCTTGGATTGGTGAACTTGCTGATGTTTAGTACATTCACCTTGGCAACGGGGAATCCCCTCACACCAAGGATGGTGTTTACTACACTCACACTACTACAAAACCTTCGCTGGGCTACCATTATATTCATGGTGGAGCTCATTCTTGGCTTACAAGAAGCTAAAGTAGCCTTCACTCGAATTCAAGTGAGTTAGTTGCTTGTCTCTTCTGCAGCATGTTTCTGTAGCTAACTGTAGCTGTCACTTGTGCTCACACGATCTGTTCATTGCATCCATGTGTGTTGCTGTGTAGGATGTCCTGATGAAGGACCTGCCTGACCCAACCCAGCAGAGAAGATACAGCCGCAGACCCACAGTCACTTCACTCCTTAGTGAGAGTGTGTTGCAGGGCAACAGTGCCTGTCATAATAATGCCGTTGTGACAAGGACAGAGTCCATCACAGAGGACGAGTCTCCAAGTATTGTAGTAGAAAGCTTGTCTGCTTCCTGGAATGGGAAGGTATGAGACCACACAGTCTGATTCGAATACTGGAGTAAATCTTTAGCTCATCTCCCCACCTGTCTCCCTGTGCAGAGTGGTAAGCTGACTATGAGGAACATCAATTTTGAGTGTGACATGTCCAACCGAATGATGGCCATAGTTGGGCCCGTTGGTGCTGGGAAGGTGAGGCTCTGTTACTGCTTCATGTGCAGACATACAAGTAGCTGTGTTTTACTCGTGGTTGTTCTGGGTCTTCATTACTTCATGTTTACCTTTGACCTCTTTTTCTCTGCTCCCAGTCATCCATCCTCCACTGCTTGTTGGGTGAGCTGGAGCCCCTACGTGGTGACGTGGCCATTGTAGGCAGCTTAGGGTATGCTGCACAGGAGCCGTGGGTGTTCTCTGGGACTCTGAAGGAGAACATCCTCTTTGGGCGTCCCTATGAAGAGGAGTGGTATTATGACGTGTTGCAAGCATGTTCCCTGGATGAGGACATAGAACAGTTCTCCCACGGTGACCAGACCCTGGTTGGGGAGAGAGGAGTGACCCTGAGTGGTGGTCAAAAGGCAAGAGTGACACTGGCAAGGTAAGCTGCACTTCATGATGCTTGCAACTGTAGCCGGTATGTCCACAGTTGCTGAGTGTGAACTGCCAATGCCCATGCATGCACACAGGTCCATCTATCGCAAGGCAGATGTGTACATCCTGGATGACCCTCTCAGTGCAGTGGACACTATTGTGGGCCGTCGTCTGTTTGAGACCTGTCTGAATGGGGTGCTACGCAACAGTGTGGTGGTGCTGGTCACCCATCAGCTGCAGTACGCCCAGCTGGCTGACACCATGCTTGTTATGGACCAGGTATGCAGGACTGCATGCAGTACTGTTTGTGCACGAGTCTCACTGTCTCCCCAACTCTGGTACTGCAGGGTGAGTGTCTTGTGTGTGGTACCTACAATGAAGTGATGGAGATGGTGGAGAGAAGTGATGAGGACAGCAGATGTGCTGCAGTGAAGAGTGTTCTGAGTGAGATGATTGCCCACATGACCACAGAGGCAGAGAAGGATGTGTTCAATGTGGAGGACAGCATGGAAGACCTCAGGGAGGGCTGTGAGGAAGACGGGGAGGGCCAGTTGTCTCCTACCATGGTAGAAGACAGCTCCTTGTTGATAGAGCAGAACAGAGAAGAGACCAAGGATGCTGGTACACACATACACACACACGCAAGCACACACACACACACACACACACACACACACACACACACACACACACACACACACACACACACACACACACACACACACACACACACACACACACACACACACACACACACACACACACACACACACACATGAAAGACGCACTCATTGCTAGGCTAGTTTTCTTGTGATTCCCTCCGTTGATGACAGTTGATAGAATGTTGGGAGGAGTGGTTGACATGTCTGCTCCATTGGATCTTATGAATGACTCACTGTACCCCGCAACATTCTTCATTTCAATGGAAGAGCCAGCAGGCATCCCTGTCCAATCCCCACAAGAGGAGTATGTTAAGTTGGAGGGAAAGGAGAGCAAAGGAAAAGCTGGCCAAGTGAGAAGAAACTTCTTTCATCCATTCCTGAGTTCAGCAGGAAGTGTGCCACATGTGTGCATCTACCTCGCCCTCCCTCTCCCTCCCTCTCCCTCCCTCTCCCTCTCTCTCCCTCTCCCTCCCTCTCCCTCCCTCTCCCTCCCTCTCCCTCCCTCTTCCTCCCCTGTAGCTTGTTCAGGTAGACAGCAATGTGGTGCCCCTTGAAGACAAAGCTCAAGGAAGTGTCACTCTCAAAACACACTACAAATACTTTGTAGCAGGAGGTGGATATGTTGTTAACCTCATTTTGATTGTTGCATTCGTAATGACAGAGGTGAGAGTGGCATTGACTCCGCTGCAGTTGTGGGTTTGCTTACTGCATTATACAACTTGTGTTGTATTCTGTCCTCCAGGGCAGTATTGTAGTGTCAGACTGGTACCTCTCTGAGTGGTGAGTGTGACGAAATACAAGTGACAGTCACACACAGTAGTCCATAGGAACCCTGTTTGATGATGAAATGTAAGATATCTGGTACTGAGCATCCATCCATGTCTCATACACATCCACAGGTCTGAGGTGGACCACGCCTGCAGGGATGCAAACTCCACCAACATTCTGTGTGGCTTTTCTTCACATCTCATTGCACGTAAGCGTCCTAAATGGGACATCTCACTACATGATCAACTGCACAGAAGCTGTGGTATTTTGCAAGAAACTCCACGTTTTAGGTCTCTTGTTGTGAGTGCCTGTTAACTGCCTCTGTTGGAAGCTCACAGGTGTGTATGTAACTAGATCCACTGCATCCTGTGAATAGCCTGCATCCATGACAAGCTTGTGGCTGTGGATCATTTGCAGCTGATTCTTTCATAAAAGTACAACTTTTAACGGCAAACAAACAAACAAACTGCAAACAACCCTGATTTTGGACAGCTGCTAAAGTGCATAGCATTTTTGGTAACCTCAGACTTACTGTCTCTGGCATGGCTCCTGGTTTTCTTGCTTTCAATGTAGTAGAAAGGTGTTGCTCTTTAAACACTTATACTTGTTCCAGAGCCCACTTTTGAGCATCATTGTGTCCATATATGTACCAATCTTTGTGGGTGTTATACTTTGACAAATTGAGATATGTTTGTAATACTGTGAATGTGAAAGTACTGTGTTTGAGCAACACTGCCTTCAGCACAGCTGGATGAAGCTGTCCCAACAAAACTAATTGATCTTAATCCTGCAGCTTAGAGACAACATTGTTGGTCACTTTGCTTCCCTGTTGCAGAGGTCTATTCTGCCTTAGTTGGAGGATCTGTCCTTTTTGCTGTGTTGCGAGCTGTTCTATTCTACACAGTGTGTCTAAATGCAGCACGAACCCTTCACAACAAAATGTTCTTGGCAGTCCTCAGAGCTCCAGTGAGGTTCTTTGACACCAACCCCATTGGTAAGGACACTCACTTGGCACATGTACTAGCCTTACTTTGTGTTGTCTTGTTGGCTCAGTCCACTTAAACTGTATTCTGACTTGGTACCATTTGAAAATACAGATCACCAATACTGTAGACTGGGATGCCAATGATGTATATTTACTGGATGCTTCCTCATTCCCACATATGTACGTATAGGTCGTGTTCTGAATCGGTTTTCAAAAGATTTGGGATTCATGGATGATATTCTTCCTTTCTATTTCTTTAATTACCTTGCAGTAAGTGAGCAGAATATGAAAAGCATACATCACCACTGACTGCTCTGTCAACCCGTGTGCTTTCATTTCAGTCTTTTAGCCCATGTTATGTACAACACTGCATCACTAGCAGTTGCTGCTATTGCTTCCCCCACTTCCCTCCCACCAGATCATGCTTCGCTTTTTTGCTGTCATGATCGTTGCTGGTGCTGCCAACGTGTATGTCTTCATTCCTGTGGGGATTGTCATCGTCCTGCTTCTACTGCTCAGATATTACTTCCTTGTAACATCAAGGGAGATCAAGAGGCTGGAAGCAATTGGTGTGTTATTAGTGTAGGTAGCACTGTGCTGAGAGAAGACATGATATCATCATATGCATGTATCAAATATTGTATTTGACTCTAGTGAAACAGTTCATGTAAGCCAGTGTCCTCCTCACCCCTCCTTCTTCTCACCCCCGCCATCTTTCTCCTATCCCTCCTCTCCTCCATCTCTGTCTTCCTCTTCCCTAGCTCGCAGTCCCCTCTACTCCCACATCTCTGCCACCCTGCAAGGGCTCACCACCATCAGGGCCTGTGAGAGGGAGCATGCCAGCATTGCATACTTCCATGCCTATCAAGATGAACAGACCAAAGGTTGGCACCACTACCTCATTGCCAACCGGTGGTTCGGAATGAGGATTGATCTGATCAGCTCACTGTTCATCACTATAGTATCCTTCTCAGCCATCCCTCTAGCAGGAGGTGAGTGCTGTCAATGGGTTGGTAATGTTCAAAGTCTTTTAGACATTCCACTGTATAATCTCCTTCACACATCAACTACTTGCTCTGTGTCTCTCCCGCTTCTCTGCAGCCGTTGATCCTGGCCTGATCAGCCTCTCCCTTGCCTACTCCATCTCCCTTGCTGGAATGTTTCAGCATGGTATTAGAATGGGCACTGAAGTGGAAGGCTTGGTTAGTGTATAAGCAGTGTGCTGACAAGAGTCCAGAAGTGTATCCATGGAAGCATTTATCAAGTCTTTCCTAAAGCCAAATGTATAGTTATATTTGGTGCTGTACAGACTAGTGCATATGCGTGTTCCCTTGTCACACGTACAGCATGGACAACAGCCACACATTTTGATGTGTACATCCACTAGATGTTCCTATCTCACCCATTGTCTCCTCCTCCTCCTGCTTCTGCTGCTTGTGTCTGCAGATGATATCTGCAGAGCGTCTCATGGCATACGGCCAGCTCCAGTCTGAGGCACCTCTGGAGACACCTCCTGAGGTGAAGAGGCCTCCCAAGGCATGGCCACTGAGTGGAGCCATTCGCATGCACAAGTTGAGATTCCGCTATGCCACAGAGACTCCCTATGTCCTGAAGGATGTGTCTGTGGAGATCAAAGCTGGGGAGAAGGTATCAGAACCTGGCAGGCACACTTCTGCCTCACTGTCCTCAACGAGCATCTTTAGAATCTCTAATATATGCCTGACAGTTGTATGACTCACTGTTCACCATAATGACCGTCTGTCTGTCTGTCTGTCTGTCTGTCTGTCAGATTGGTGTGGTGGGTCGCACTGGTGCTGGGAAGTCCTCCCTAATGCAGGCACTGTTCCGCATGGCTGAGCCGGAGGGAGTCCTCGAGATTGACAATGTTAACATCTTACCGTTGGGATTACATGACCTCAGACAGAAGATTTCCATCATTCCTCAGGTATGTTATATACCATGGCTGCAGCACGAAACATCCACTGTTAGTTGTCAAGGTAACCACTGTTTGTTGGTCATAGGACCCAGTAATCTTCAGTGGCAGTGTGAGGTACAACCTTGACCCATTTGGGCAGCACAGTGATGAGGAGATATGGATGGCACTGCAGCAGGTGGTTAACGAGTCATGTTGAGCACAAGTGAAGTGTCACATGACTGTCACATGAGTTGCATGTGACCCTGTTACAGGTCCAATTGAAATCAGCAATCCAAGAGATGGAGGGCAACCTGGAAGCATCAGTCCCTGAAGGAGGGTCCAATTTCAGTGTGGGTCAGCGTCAATTGATTTGTCTGGCTCGAGCTCTACTCAGGCAGAGCAGGATCCTAGTCATCGATGAAGCAACAGCAAATGTGGACATGACGTAAGTGGCTGTAGTGGCATAAAGGTGCTAATGTAGAAGCAACAATCATCTAGTGCCCATCTCCCCCCGTGCATCCAGCACTGATGCCATCATCCAGCAGACCATCCGTAGGGAGTTTGTCGACTGCACCACTCTCACCATTGCCCACCGACTGAACACCATTATGGACTCGGACCGCATCATGGTGTTGAGTGCCGGCAGGATCAGGGAGTTTGATGCTCCTCACCTCCTCCTCCTGAAGCAACGTGGCTTGCTGTCTCGTATGGTGGAACTGTCTGGCCCCAATGAGTCCACAAGACTGAGGAAGATAGCAGCAGACAAGTACTATGGAAAGCAAGAAGTAGAAAAGGAAGGGAGAGGGGGTCACGGGACGGGGGGTAGGAGGGAAAGTGAAGTGTAACAGTGTAACAAGATGTCCTGGACATTTTATGTATGGCCTGCATGGCAGGATTCTAGTTAAACTGCAACTGTCCAATCTTGAGTTCATTTCTTGCTGTTTTTATTGCACAAAGTGCACACTTTAACAGTAAACAATCACCTTTTTGCACAATAATTTATGTGAATGTTAAACAGCAGCAAATGAAGCTTGGACTGGTTCTATGTTATAATATTATATATAGTTATAATTATGTAATATGCAGGCATGTTATATACGAAGAGGTGCCACTGAGATCACATGTACATTGCATGACATAATCATGCATACCATGTATATAAAATCACTGCATGCTTGAGAGCTGATTTGTGTATATACATATACATGGAGCAGATCTTCATTCAGTAACATCACATGTACATGCATGGTTTGTGCCGTTTGTGTCATCACATGCATGTGACTGTCAACTGATGAGTGCTGCATATGTATGTTCAATTCACAGCTATGTGATGATGGAAATTGCACATATAAGCTAGCTAGTATTAATGTGCATAGCTACTATGCATGCTGGTCAATGCGTTATTTTTTATTAATTACCATTCAAATTTGTCCCCAGCTTTCACATGATTACTCGCAAACTATATCCTGTTCCATTCTAGGATGACATCACTGATGAATGACACAGTCACATGACCATCAGCTGTTGACTGATGGACCATTTGGTCAAATGACCTGTCGCTTGCTATAATTATGTGGTGCAAAGGGCTCATGTAATCAACCCATAGGTCGCACGTGACACTGTTACTTGACTCGTCAGCAGCTGATGAACAAACAGCACACCACTCATCAGCTAAAAACAGCTCCACCTTGTGCTGTATATATATGCATGTGCAGCTGCGTGCTGAACTCTGTGTGTGGCGCAATACCGGACATGCATTACGTCATGGCCGCCGCTTTAACAAGATGCCCCTACTGAGTGCCACTTCCTCCTGACGCTTTGACGCCCTCGCGCCATGTCCACCAACGGAGGTACGGCGGGGCTCTCGGAGCAGCTGTTCGGAGCCGGCCGAACGAAACCAGAAGTCGACACATCCCATATTCGCGTCACCGAATGCGGCAAGGGCTATGACGGTGCCAACATCTTCTCCAAGCTGTTCTGGTTGTAAGTAGCTATAGTGTGTGGAGGTAGCCATAGCATCCCGGCTACCTAGTGTGGTTTTACTCAAGGTGTGAGTATGTAGGGAAACTTGGACAGTGTGACTTCTGTATTGTATCCTGTCTTCATTTTGTGTCTGTGGGCGATCATTTAATGGGCGTGTCATCAGTGCCTTAGGCTTGCCACAGTAGAACAGTGGTGCCATTTCCTCATGCACCTTTCACACATGAAGAGCAGTACATTGTCTAGGCTCCTTGAAAGAGAGGTGAATTGTGTATTTGCTTCACTGCTTACAAGTGCTGCGACACTAGTGCTAGAATGTCATAAATAGCTAAAGAGAGACTCAGTGCATTAGGATACAATATGTTGCTATAGGACTCATTGCTGCATTGGATAGTCGCTGTGAAGGAGAACTTCTGAACAAAGGACACAGGAAGCGACAAATCAGGCACTTTGTGCAGCCCCAGAAAGCGAGTGAAGTGGCTGCCTAACACAGTGACCTTAATTCCCACTACCTGGAATATCTACTGTAATTGTACTGTCAGAAAAAGATGTTCAATCCACTATCTGAGACAACCATTCAGATTGCCTGCCCAGACAGGTTGTGACGTGACTAGTAAATTAGCAGTCTCAAAGCTATTAGCAGTAGTAGGTTGGGTGTGAGGCAGAGGTCAAGGGTAATGGGTAACGATAAGGTTTATGCATTATTTCTTGAGAAGCTTCTCCCCACACAAGAATACTGACTACCACATGACTATAAGCTGAGGTGATGCACCCTTCATCACTTCCTGAAAGTGTTGTCAGATAGCCAGTCATGTGACGGTTGCACCTGCTGATCACTTCACTACCACAGTTTGGAATGTATTCACTGTACGGTACCTTCAGTTTGCCACTTATACCTTCCCTTTGTGTGCATGTATATGGGGTTTGGGTTGGAGACTACTACTGTGGTGACCATGGATTGATCAGCTGATAGTCATGTGACCACCTTACTTTACATGTACATAGCTGGATGGATCCCCTGTTTTGGCTGGGAATACGAAAGAAGGAGCTGTCCCATGAAGACCTGTATGCAGTGCCAAACTACAGCGAATCTGAACCACTGCAGCAAAAGTTTGGAAAGTGAGACTAATAATGGTCCATCTTCTCTATTAGGGTGTGTGTGTATCCTAAACATATACACCCTGCTCTGTTTTTCCTCCCGCCTTCTCTTCTCTTGCTCTGTCATCTGCTCACACATGCGCTGATGTGCTGTGCACTTTGTGTGTCCACTACTTGTGGGAGGAAGGTTCTGGCAGCAACAGCTTGACAAACGACATACTGGAGGACAGCCGCGGTTATGGGTTGCTATTGTGAAAGTTTTGTGGTTGAGGATGCTGGGACAAGGACTGTTGTCTGGTGTGGAGGTACATAATAATTTTATAAGCCCATGTACGTACATATGTATGTACTCATTGTTCACCCTCTCATGTTTCTTTGCCAGACATTTCTGCAAATTGTTCAAGCTATTCTCATTGGATGGTTGACGACTTATTTTGTGAGTGATGTCACCCCGACCTCCACAAGGGATGCATACCTCACTGCAGCGGCCATTGCACTGTCCGTCATTGCCATCAGCTGGATCCATGCGTGGGCGTTTTTGTGGGCACAGGAAGTGGGTGAGTGTGTGTTGTGTGCATGCATGTGTACACACTGTAAGTACATGTTGCTTACAGTGTACACTCCTGTTGGGGTGTAAAAGGTTACCGTGTACGTGTGTGTGCCAGCATGCAGGGAGTCACTTGGTATACGGCTATGCGTATGTATGTATGTATGTACGTACGTACGTACATATTATGTATGTATGTATGTATGTATGTACATATGTATGTGTGTGTGTATGTATGTATTTATGTATGTATGTAAGTATGAATGTATGTATGTATGTATGTATGTGCATCTTTCAACTGCTTCAGGAATGCTTGCTAGGATTATTGCCACGGGTGCTATGTACAAGAAAACCTTGGAACTGAATCTGACAACAATTGGAGAGTTGTCGATTGGGAAGATAGTCAACTTGGCCTCTAATGATGTGCAGCGACTGGACATAGTGAGTGGCAGTGTGTGCTTCATGTACCCTGTAGTGTGTGAGATTGCCTGACCTCAATTTCTCTCTTTCCCTTTTGTGCAGGCCTTCATGTTTCTCCCACATGGGATCATTGCACCCATCCATGCTATAGTTGTGACACTACTGTTGTGGTTCTATGTTGGCCTGGGCCCTAGTTGTCTGCCAGGAATGGGGCTACTTCTCCTACAGATGCCCCTTCAGTACTTAGTGGGCAAGTTTTATGCAAAACTGAGGTGGGTGGTTGTGTGTGTGGACTGCACAAGTGGAGGCCATGAAGTATGGTGACCCTGCTTGGCTGGTCTCTCAGGTTCAAGAGTGCTCGCTACACTGACAAACGTGTGAAGATAATGAACCAGGTCATCTCTGGAATCAGAGTGATCAAGATGTATGGATGGGAGTATGCTTTCAAGAAGCTGATCTCCAACATCCGAGGGTGAGTTCAGAGTAGGAGACTGTAATCCAGGCAGTGGATATCAAGAGCTGGGGCAGCCTTCTTGTAGCTCAGCATCTGTTGGAGTGATCCAAGGATAATATGTTAGTGTGTTCTGTCTTGGTCGTCTTGCAGGAAGGAAACCAGAATTATCCTCCTGGCTAGCATGTTCAGAGCAATTAATTTAGCATTTTTCTACGTTTCTCTTGCATTGGTGAACTTGCTGATGTTTAGTACATTCACCTTGGCAACGGGGAATTCCCTCACTCCAAGGATTGTGTTTACTACACTCTCCTTGATACAAAGCCTTCGCCTGACTACCATTATATTCATGGTGCGGCTCATTCTTGGCTTACAAGAAGCTAAAGTTGCGTTCACTCGAATTCAAGTGAGTTAGTAGCTTGTCTCTTCTGCAGCTTGTTTCTGTAGCTAACTGTAGCTGTCACTTGTGCTCACATGATCTGTTCATCCATGTGTGTTGCTGTGTAGGATGTCCTGATGAAGGACCTGCCTGACCCAACCCAGCAGAGAAGATACAGCCGCAGACCCACAGTCACTTCACTCCTTAGTGAGAGCATGTTGCAGGGCAACAGTGCCTGTCATAATGGTGCCGTTGTGACAAGGACTGAGTCCATCACAGAGGATGAGTCTCCAAGTATTGTAGTGGAAAGCTTGTCTGCTTCCTGGAATGGGAAGGTATGGGACCACACAGTCTGATCTGAATACTGGAGTAAGTCATTAGCTCATCTCCCCACCTGTCTCCCTGTGCAGAGTGGTAAGCTGACTATGAGGAACATCAATTTTGAGTGTGACATGTCCAACCGAATGGTGGCCATTGTTGGGCCCGTTGGTGCTGGGAAGGTGAGACTCTACATCTGCATCATGCACAGATGTACGTACGTATATACGAATAGCTTAATTTTTACTTATGGTTGTGTTGGTGCTTCATTGCTGTGTGTTACTTTCATTCTCCTTTCTCTACTCCCAGTCATCCATCCTCCACTGCTTGTTGGGTGAGCTGGAGCCCATACGTGGTGACGTGGCCATTGTAGGCAGCTTAGGGTATGCTGCACAGGAGCCATGGGTGTTCTCTGGGACTCTGAAGGAGAACATCCTCTTTGGGCGTCCCTATGAAGAAGAGTGGTATTATGACGTGTTGCAAGCATGTTCACTGGATGAGGACATAGAACAGTTCTCCCACGGTGACCAGACCCTGGTTGGGGAGAGAGGAGTGACCCTGAGTGGTGGTCAAAAGGCAAGAGTGACACTGGCAAGGTAAGCTGCACTTCATGATGTCTGCAACTGTAGCCGGTATGTCCACAGTTGCTGAGTGTGAACTGCCAATGCCCATGCATGCACACAGGTCCATCTACCGCAAGGCAGATGTGTACATCCTGGATGACCCTCTCAGTGCAGTGGACACTATTGTGGGCCGTCGTCTGTTTGAGACCTGTTTGAATGGGGTTCTACGCAACAGTGTGGTGGTGCTGGTCACCCATCAGCTGCAGTACGCCCAGCTGGCTGACACCATGCTTGTTATGGACCAGGTATGCAGGACTGCATGCAGTACTGTTTGTGCATGAGTCTCACTGTCTCCCCAACTCTGGTACTGCAGGGTGAGTGTCTTGTGTGTGGTACCTATGATGAAGTGATGGAGATGGTGGAGAGAAGTGATGAGGACAGCAGATGTGCTGCAGTGAAGAGTGTTCTGAGTGAGATGATTGCCCACATGAGCACAGAGGCAGAGAAGGATGTGTTCAATGTGGAGGACAGCATGGAAGACCTCAGGGAGGGCTGTGAGGAAGACGGGGATAGTCTGTTGTCTCCTACCATGGTAGAAGACAGCACCTTGGTGGTAGAGCAGAACAGAGAAGAGACCACGGATGCAGGTACACATACACACACACACACACACACACACACACACACACACACACACACACACACACACACACACACACACTGCTAGGCAATTTATTGTGTGATTCTCCCTTTTGACAGTTGATGGAATGTTGGGAGGAGCGGTTGACATGTCTGCTCCATTGGATCTTATGAATGGCTCGCTGTACCCCGCAACATCCCTCATTTCAATGAAGGAGCTAGCAGGCACCCCTGTCCTAACCCCACAAGAGGAGTATGTTAAGTTAGAGGGGAAGGAGGGCAAAGAGAAAGGTGACCAAGTAAGAAGAAGATTCCTACCTCCATTCATAGGCTCTCCAGGAAGTGTGCCACGTGTGTTTTCACCCTCTCCATCCCTCTCTCTCTCCTGTAGCTTGTTCCGGTTGACAGCAATGTGGTGCCCCTTGAAGACAAAGCTCAAGGGAGTGTTACTTTCAAAACCTACTACAAGTATTTCAAAGCAGGAGGTGGATATGTTGTAAACCTCATTTTGATTGTTGCATTCGTAATGACAGAGGTGAGAGTGGCATTGACTCCGCTGCAGTCGTGGGTTTGCTTACTGCATAATACAACTTGTGTTGTATTCTGTCCTCCAGGGCAGTATTGTAGTGTCAGATTGGTACCTCTCTGAGTGGTGAGTGTGACGAGATACATGTGACAGACACACACAGTAGTCCATAGGAACCCTGTTTGATGATGAAATGTAAGATATCTGGTACTGAGCATCCATCCATGTCCCATACACATCCACAGGTCTGAGGTGGACCACACCTGCAGGGATGCAAACTCCACCAACATTCTGTGTGGCTTTTCTTCACATCTCATTGCACGTAAGCGCCCTATATGGGACATCTCACTACATGATCAACTGCACAGAAGCTGTGATATTCTACAAGGACATCCATGTTTGAAGTCTCTTGCTATAGATGAGTGCCTGTTAACTGCCTCTGTTTGAAGCTCACAGATGTGTATGTAACTAGATCCACTGCATCCTGTGAATAGCCTGCATCCATGGCAAGCCTGAAGCTGTGGATCATTTGCAGCTGATTCTTTCATAAAAGTACAACTTTCAACTGCAAACAAACAAACAAACTGCAAACAACCCTAATTTTGGACAGCTGCTAAAGTGCATAGCATTTTTTGCAACCTCAGACTTACTGTCTCTGGCATGGCTCCTGGTTTTCTTGCTTTCAATGTAGTAGAAAAGTGTTGCTCTTTTAAACACTTACACTTGTTCCAGAGCCCACTTTTGAACATCATTGTGTCCATATACTTATATATCTTTGTGGGTGTTATACTTGCATTTCACTAATTGGGATATGTTTGTAATAGTGTGAGCGTGGTCCTGTGTGTGCTTTGCTGCCTTCAACATTGATGGATGAAGCTGCTATAGAAGAAAAGCATAAGCCTGCTTATAGACAATATGCCTTACTAAAGTTGATGAAGCAGGTTCTTATCTTTTGAACTATACTCATGCTTGCGTATACAGTAGGTAGCCACTTTATCTAAGGCATTCCATTGCCATAGAGTGTCTATACCATACTCACTGTACATGAAGTAGTGTGCACATTGCTGGTCACTTTGCTTCCCTGTTGCAGAGGTCTATTCTGGTTTAGTTGGAAGTGCTGTCCTTTTTGCTGTCTTGCGAGCAGTCCTATTCTACACAGTGTGTCTAAATGCAGCACGAACCCTTCACAACAAAATGTTCTTGGCAGTCCTCAGAGCTCCAGTGAGGTTTTTTGACACCAACCCCATCGGTAAGGACACTCACGTATTGTCTTTCCTTTGTATTATTTTATTATTGGTTGCAGTCCACTTAAACTGTAACATTTGATTATCATGTGACTAGTCAGAAAGCCCGCCTTTGGCAGGCTTCCCTGCTCCGTTGCCCTGACGACAGTGAGTCCACGACACCCTGGCTTCATCAGTGTGGCTTACGCCAGTGTGTGTATGCCAGTTGGTAGGACGCAATTAACCATCTTAGCTGCAGGTGATGCCCTGTCTTGCGTATGTGGCTATCAGTCATACTTTCCATCTATGCCTGGGATCTATGATCCTGTTATACTACAGAAGAGGCTTCTTATTCCATGGTTGTGGAGTTTAGCCACCTACCATTGCCCCAGAAATGGAGTATATATACGTAGATGGAAACACAGATCACCAGTACTGTAGACTACACTCCCAATGATGCACATTTTCAGGATGCTACGTTTCCTTGTTCCCACATATACGTAGGTCGTGTTCTGAATCGGTTTTCAAAGGATCTTGGGTTCATGGATGATATTCTTCCCTTCTTCTTCTTTGATTACCTTGGGGTAAGTGAACATGATATGTAGTACATACATCATAACATGACTGCTCTGTCAACCCGTGTGCTGCTTTTATTTTAGTCTTTTAGCCCATGTTATGTACAACACTGCATCACTAGCAGTTACAGGGAGAAATTCGTAAGCGTAAACACAGCTAGGCCGTTGGAAGAAGGCCATGTCCGACGACAGGCATGATGGAAGAAGGCTAAGTCAGAAGACCTCTTGGCAACGCATCGACAAGACACAACTGTCATTGTTACTGTCCGTAGATCTTTGAAACAACATAGGGCTGGAAAGAAAGTGGCGCCGCCGGGAATCAAACCCAGAACATCTGGCTTTAGCTGCCAGTGCTCTAGCCACTGAGCTACGACGCCACACCAATATTCTTCCCTCCTTCTTCTTTGATTACCTTGGGGTAAGTGAACAGGATATGTAGTACATACATCATAGGGTACATAGGGCATACATAGGGCTGGAAAGAAAGTGGTGCCACACTACGACAGTAGCGACGCCGGTTGTGTCTTGTCGATGTGTTGCCAAGAGGTCTTCGGACTTAGCCTTCTTCCATCGCGCCTGTCTTCGGACGTGGCCCTCTTTCAACGGCCTAGCTGTGTTTACGCTTATGAATTTCTTCCTTTAACTGCTCATCATGTAGCAATTAACTCTGTAGTTAGCATCTCTAGCAGTTGCTACTATTGCTTCCCCCTCTTCCCTCCCACCAGATCATGCTTCGCTTTATTGCTGTCATGATCGTTGCTGGTGCTGCCAACGTGTATGTCTTCATTCCTGTGGGTATTGTCATCGTCGTGTTTCTACTGCTCAGATATTACTTCCTTGTAACAGCAAGGGAGATCAAGAGGCTGGAAGCAATTGGTGTGTTGACGGTGTAGGTAGCACTATGCTGAGAGAAGACATGAAAATGACACATGTATATACCGAATGGTATTTGGCTATAGTGGAATGTGGATTACGTAGCCAGTGTCCTCCTCGCCCCTCTTCCTCCTCACTCTGTCCTCTTTCTCCTATTCCACCTCTGTCCCCTCCCTGTCTTCCTCTTCCCTAGCTCGCAGTCCCCTCTACTCCCACTTTTCTGCCACCCTGCAAGGGCTCACCACCATCAGGGCCTGTGAGAGGGAGCATGCCAGCATTGCATACTTCCATGCCTATCAAGATGAACAGACCAAAGGTTGGTTCCACCACCTCACTGCCAACCGGTGGTTCGGAATGAGGATTGATCTGGTCAGCTCACTGTTTGTCAGTGTAGTATCCTTCTCAGCCATCCCTCTAGCAGGAGGTTAGTGCTGTCAATGGGTTGGTAATGCTCACAGTCCCTTTAAGCACTCCACTGTATAGTCTCTCCCATTCACTCAACTACTTGCTCTGTGTATCTCCTGTTTCTCTGCAGCTATTGACCCAGGCTTGATCAGCCTCTCCCTTGCCTACTCCATCTCCCTTGCTGGAATGTTTCAGTATGGCGTTAGAATGGGCACAGAAGTGGAAGGCTTGGTTAGTGTAGAAAAGGTGTTCTGACGAGAGTCCAGAATTGTGTGGTAGCATTTTCCAACCCTTTTCCTAAGGCAGAATTGCATAATCTGTCCAAACGTGTAGTTGTCATCTGTGGTATTGTGCACATTGGTGCTTGTGCATGCCTTGTCTAGCATACTACCGTATACTTGCAAATTTTTGCAGAATGTTATTTTCGCAAATTTTGCGAATCCGTGGAGGTTCGCGAAATTAAAATCACGAAGATTCTTACAATTTCCCATGGCAATATGCATGTGGGGAAGGCCTTAAACAGGTAAGTGTGTAGTAAACAAATGTTTCTTTTGTGCGGAATGGCCAAGAAGACGATCAAAAACTACTTTAAGACCGTAGATGTCTTTACCAAGGACTTGCCAGTTCGGGTAATCGACGCTCCAGTAATCGTGCATGCTATCGAGCCACTGCGCCGAGCAAACACGGAGCAAAGGCAGGATATGGTGCGTGGAACATGTCCCACAGTCAGGCCATCTTTCTGGACTGCCACCGCCTAAGGATGTTTGCTGCTTGTGCTTTCCTATTCACGCTGAAGAACTGCTCTTGCCAATGCAATGATACCCGCGAATGCAACTACTTAGATGGAACGAAGACATCCGTAAACGGTCAGAAATGATCCTCAAAGCACCAATAGAACGAACCAAAGTGTACAGCTAGGCCTGAGCCACTCTAAGTGTTGATGTCTTGCACACAAAGGGAGTCATTCACCAAATCTTCAGAGCTTCACGAAATTAATATTGCAAACATTGTCAGGTAAAGGGCATTCACGAAACATACATCCCGCGAAAATTTGTATGTATTCCGTAAACCCACTTTGCCTCCCAGGCAACTTGCACCAGGGAAAGCAATGGGGGTCTAGGAAAGTTTGCTAATGGTTTTGTTTGAAGTGACCGATGGGCTTTCACTGACCGAAATCTGGTCACCAATATTCATAGTTTGCAGTCAATTCCTCAAGATGGCATCGTAGCAAGCACAGGGGAAGAGAAGCTGAACAATGGTTGGCAGAAGTGTTTCCCCCGTTTCGTCTTCATGAGTGAACTTGACACCTGTGTAGGATGCAACTCCGTCACTGTTGTCTTGGCCAAAGGAAATGTGACCACTCTCTCTTCTGCTGGGAACACTCCTGTTGTGGACAATGATTGAAAGTGAAGCTGCTGTTGGAATCCCTGTGCTTCTTAGTCTTAAGGTTATCTCTGAGTGCACTATGGCCAGCCTTCACCCTCCCCAGCACGTGTGACATACCAAGCAGTCCACAAGCCTGCTTATAGCTGGTGCAATATTAATTGGGGCGAGCCTAAGCGAGCCCCACACTAGTCGGTTGGTCGTCGGCTCTGTATGTATGTTTGTAACATACGTCGTTCTGGAAATTTCTATTTATGCGGTCGAAGAGGGGCATGTAAGGTGTCCACACCGTATAGTTCTATTTCCGAATCTGATTTATGCCAACCATTTCACATGCCACAAACATTGTGGTTGCGCTATCGTGCATATTATTAGGCTCGCATACTATTACTACAGGCGTTGCCAGATGTGACGTCACTACATTGCACCTGTACTTTAGCTATACTCGCTGCGGAAAGCTGCGCGAGGTAGACTATGCGAACGAACGTTGGCTGCTTACTGCTCGTACTCTAGCTCAATGTTATCTGAAGAGACATGGAGTATGCCGACGATTTCTCTCCGACGATTTCTCTCCCTCCAGCTTCAGTAAAGTTCTCCTGCCACCCCTGGTTGATGCCCAACCCTGCTGAGTCTTCATAACTTTAAGCATCAATATTGCAGCTGTCAGTCATGTTTCAGGGACGACAACACGGATCCGGCCTACAACGGAGGCGAGAGCGGGAGAGAGACAAACATGACTCCCAAACACCTGAACGCAGTGAAGAACGGTTGAGAGAACGGGACAGGGCCAGGCGCGCTATCCGAGTGGCCAACGCAACTGCTGATGCAACACAGGCCCGCTTGCTGCAGTTAAGTGATGCCCAGAGGGCACGACGCTCTGCAGAAAGTGCAGACCAGAGACAGGTCCGACTGCTGCAGATAAGTGCTGCCCAGACCGAACGACGTGCTGCTGAAACTGTTGCAGAGACAGAAACACGATTAGACCGTGACAGAGAAAGACGTAGAGCACAATGTCGCGTGCAGCCACAACCTTCACTGCTTGAACAGCCTTCACTGCTTAAACAGCCTGTGGTTCGTCACAAAATGGGTGCCTTCCATAGACACCTATCTAAACTGGAGGTGGCGCAATGTATCACTTGCTATGAGGCATTTCCTGGACTGCAGCTACAATCTCTGCAGTCTGCTGAGTGTGTGCAATGTTATTGCTTTATTCCTTGCTCAGGCTCGCCCCACTGATGATTATCATCTGCCTAGTTAATCTTCCAAGTTGTGTTTGGTACTGCTCGTCTGGCACAGACCATACTTGTCTCTTACTGTGTATGTAAGTGCATGTCAAAACATTCTTGCCACCTAGTCCGGTATCTTCGGTGGCGTATACACTAGAACAGTTTTGGAAAAACACGGTGCAAATCGACACCATTTTGACTTACCGTTTACACAAAAACGATGAAAACTCTACAGTAAAACTATTTCTTCCAAATCTGCAGTTGAAGGTGGATAAAAACGATGCTACAATATCTTCATATAAAGAGCAAAAGCGATCGTGTGGCTGAAAACGGCAGTGCTCTTGCCAACGTACAGGTGGTTTCATGTGGTCTACAGTCACACAATCATTATGTGCTCGTATTATCACATTGTTTCTGAAGTTACCCGTTTTCAGTGTACGAAAACGATGTGTGTAGACACACTTAAACAAAGCAGTACAAGAACGATTCGAAAACGGACATTTCCAAAAACGTTCTAGTGTAAAAGCTGTCTTCATGCATTGTGTGTGAGGTACTGATTAATCAAATCAATTAGCAAACTTTCCTGCACCCTCTGCTTTTCCAGGATAAGTAAGCACTGGGAGGTTGAGAGGGTCTAGCGCACTAGACTAGTGCCTGCACCCTTGTCACACATACAGCATGGACAAGTGCCACACATGTTGATGTACACCCACCGTGTGAGTGTTCCTTTCTCTCCCACCATCTCCTCTCCTCCCCCTCCCCCTCCTGCTGCTGCTGCTGCTGCTGCTGCTTGTGTCTGCAGATGATATCTGCAGAGCGTCTCATGGCGTACGGCCAGCTCCAGCCTGAGGCACCTCTGGAGACACCTCCTGAGGTGAAGAGGCCTCCCAAGGCATGGCCACTGAGTGGAGCCATTCGCATGCACAAGTTGAGATTCCGCTATGCCACGGAGACTCCCTATGTCCTGAAGGATGTGTCTGTGGAGATCAAAGCTGGGGAGAAGGTATCAGAACCTGGCAGGCACAGTTCTGCCTCACTGTCCTCAACGTGTAGCTGTAGAATCTCCTTTGATTCTTGTATCACTGTTCACTGTCCTTCGTCTGTCTGTCTGTCTGTCTGTCAGATTGGTGTGGTGGGTCGCACTGGTGCTGGGAAGTCCTCCCTAATGCAGGCACTGTTTCGCATGGCTGAGCCGGAAGGAGTCCTCGAGATTGACGATGTTAACGTCTTGCCGTTGGGATTACATGACCTCAGACAGAAGATCTCCATCATTCCTCAGGTATGTATGCTGTATACCATGGCCACAGTACTTTTAGTTGTCAAGGTAACCACTGTTTGTTGGTCATAGGACCCAGTGATCTTCAGTGGCAGTGTGAGGTACAACCTTGACCCTTTTGGGCAGCACAATGATGAGGAGATATGGATGGCACTGCAGCAGGTGGGTAACGAGACATGTTGAGCGCATGTGAATGTGTCACATGACTGTCACATGAATTGCATGTGACCCTGTTACAGGTCCAATTGAAATCAGCTGTCCAAGAGATGGAGGGCAACCTGGAAGCATCAGTCGCTGAAGGAGGGTCCAATTTCAGTGTGGGGCAGCGTCAATTGATTTGTCTGGCTCGAGCTCTACTCAGGCACAGCAGGATCCTAGTCATCGATGAAGCAACAGCAAATGTGGACATGACGTGAGTGGCTGTATTGGCATCATCAGGTACAGATGTAGCTGAGACAATTATCTAGTGCCCATCTCCCCCCATGCATCCAGCACTGATGCCATCATCCAGCAGACCATCCGTAGGGAGTTTGTCGACTGCACCACTCTCACCATTGCTCACCGACTGAACACCATTATGGACTCAGACCGCATCATGGTGTTGAGTGCTGGCAGGATCAGGGAATTTGATGCTCCTCACCTCCTCCTCCTGAAGCAACGTGGCTTGCTATCTCGTATGGTGGATCTGTCTGGCCCCAATGAGTCCACAAGACTGAGGAAGATAGCAGCAGACAAGTACTATGGAAAGCAGGGAGAGGTGGAAGGGAGAGGGGGTCATGGGACGGGGGGTAGGAGGGAAAGCGAAGTGTAGAAGGAACTTTAACACTAGCATGATGAATGAATTCCATTATATTGTGTTTATAACAATGATTGATAATGTGTTTCTCATGTGTAGATAGATTGTCACATCGCTGTACGATCAGATGTCTTTCTAGATACTTTGTGATTTATTTCTTTATCCCATTATTGTATTGTCTTTTGTATGATTGTATAAACAACAGGCCCATAGGCAGCTCCGGAGTGGGGGGGGAGGGGGTCTTCTGCTTGTGCTCGCTAGCAGCTAAGCTGGTCTTTAAAGCTTAACAGGGTTTTGAGTGGTACTGTCCATTGTAAGACTACTGTATATATAGTACAACTCAGATTCCAATAGATAAAAATTTTTAGAAGCTAGTTGCTTCTCAGGCAGACCTCCTAGGCAAGTGGGGGGGGGTTCTTTCGTACCCCCCGCCTATGGGCCTGAACAGTATGATACTGTGTACGTACATAACAGTATACGTATATGTGTAATAAATTAAAGTATTAGTTATAACACCTCCTTGAGGGATGTCGCTGATTTATAAGCACTAGGCCCGAGGGCATGAAGCACCTGAGGGGGGAGTGCTTATAAATTAGCGACATTCCGAAGGAGGGAGGAGGTGTTATAAGTGATTTATTTGCCAAACAAACTTTGTTCCCAAACTTGGGTAGTCATTTAGTCTCGTTCCCAGCCCCCCAAAAGGTGGTCTGGCACATTTGCTCGATATTTTGATTAATTAAAAACTTTCAGTATATTGTGTCACATGCATGCAAGAAGCACAAGGATTGGGGCACTTGCTAGAATCACCTCAAGGGGCGGTAACGGACATTGAGAAACTGTACCAGGCCACCATTCAAAATTGTGAAAGCGGTAAAATTGGGTACAGATTGATCTCATTTGATAGAATACCTAAATATGACTCACGTAGGTGAGCAAATGAAGCTGCTAAATTGCATATCACAGATATGGAGGCACTTGCCAAGATGTTGGCAAGTGCCCTAAGGGTGGTATCAAAATATTGAGCAAATGTGCCAGACCACCTTTCGGGCCATTGCAAAATGGCGGCCGGAAGTGGGCTGGGGATGAGACTAGTAGTCATTAGGATATGGACTGTGTGATGTCATAGTTGTGTACAGGTAACAGCTACCCACAGCTTGAGAACTGATGTGTGAAGTCAGCAGTGCGCAATTAGATATACACACCAAATATTAGATATACACACCAAATATTAGATATACACACCAAAAATCAGATATACACACCAAAAATTAGATATTCACACCAAAATTTAGATATAGTCACCTTGGCACAACAAGTAACAGATATATATGCACCAATAAACATAGCAACCACCTAGCAACGGCAAATAATTATTAAATAATGTACAGTAATGTAATGTGCTACATACAACAGGCAGTTGGTATACAAATATAATACACAAAAGGCAATAAAATACAATATAAATAGGTCCAAATTTACATATGGACCTTGCTCATCTGTGAGGCAGGTCACAGTCACTACTCATGCACTCCTTCTCCAGCCAACGCCCACAGTCTGATTTGTGCTTGTCGGAGTGCATCTGAGCAGTAAAGTGAGAGCAAGTGCAATGAGTGCTGAGTGACAGAGCCTCCTGTGAAGCATGAAACAGCAGTATGACTGGAAAAGGTGATATGCTATGTATATGGGGTGCTGAGCATATAACAGAGCTTGCAACAGGACACAGAGGAGGGGCTCTGCAGACCACACCCCCACCACCCATGCATGCACAAAGTCCAGACATGGGTACAGGACCAGTCACATACATACATACCTCCATGCACTCTTCACTGCAGTACCGCACCACCCTGCACCTAGGACACCTCCTGAACTGGTTGGGCTGCATGCCACACATTCAGAGCAACAGACACCACTCGAACACACAGCATACGCCAGTGTGCACTGAAGAGCCTATACCAACAACTCACATGTTTCTCCACTGACAAGCAAGGAATGTTGTGGCACTCATAGTAGAAGGGAGAGTTCTCTGTGGAGTGAAAGATGTAGAGAAAGAGACAAGAGTAGTGTCAGTGCTAATAAGGGCCATATAACTAAAATACTGTACACTAAAGACTGCAGCTCCACAAATGAGTAGTTACTGAATCAGCGCAAGTACAGAGAACTTACTTATTTCAACTAATTCTCCATCGGCTGACAGGACAGTAGACACCAACTCGTGGCCATGCTATATGCAACAAACATGTGCAAAAAAAGCAGAAATGAGAGCACATGAATGCAAACTAGCCAGCAGCAACATGACACTGTACACATGCTACAATAAGGGCAGTCCCCAATGTTTGCTGGCACTACCAGTGTACACATAAGGAGTTGTGTGCATATGTGCATTGTACTGTACATGTTCAATCACATTAAAGGGTTACACTTTGTATCAGCACCTGAAGCTAAGGCTATGTCAGTTACTAGGCCCCCCCTCCTTCTCTCTTCTCTCCCTCCCACTCCCTGTCTTCATCTCCCAGGTGTCCCCTTTATCTTTCTCTCCTTCCATCATCCTTCACCTCCTTGCATCCATCAAACTTCTGTCCCCTCCCTCTACCCCACCCCACCCCTCACTTCATCCTGTTGGATTGGTGGAAGCTTGGACAACGCCTGCCAATACATGGTATGGGTCATCTGTGTCCTGCAGGAGGGTTACACAGCATGCATACAAGCATAG
Source organism: Ianthella basta (assembly GCA_964019415.1). Taxonomy (NCBI): domain Eukaryota; kingdom Metazoa; phylum Porifera; class Demospongiae; order Verongiida; family Ianthellidae; genus Ianthella; species Ianthella basta. The sequence goes on from OZ025879.1 coordinate 1,453,077, forward strand.
TGCTGGAAACGTGCTTTATACTAATTTAGTATGCAATTATACAAGAGACAGTGCATGACAATGTAATCGTTTGGAAGCGGGTAACAAACACACTTGACATAATTATGCTGTCAGTCAAGCAGTACCATGTCAACCACAGGTACGTAGCATACAGTTGCCATGTTGGCATCCACTCAATAATACTGAGCCACTCAGTTACCTAAGTGGTGGCTTAGGGCAGTCGTTGTGTGGGTGAAATGCTTCCAGATTAGACAAGCGGTTGTCTAAAAGAGAATAGAGACAAATATTCAACAGCGGGCAATCCATATGGTTCTCCGTCCATCTTGACAGAAGGATCAGTCAGCCATCCACTAGTATCCACTGACTTTCAAACACTCTCATCGGTCACCCACTTACCTAAGGTGATGCCATTCCTGTGAACGACCACTACTCCTACAGCTACGCCTCCATGGTGTTTCTCCCTGCGTGTGATTCACGTGGCCTTGACAACACACACCAGTTGCTGAATGTTAGTATAACCTGCTAGACCCTCCCTTACCAAACCAAATGATGCAGGAACTTCCTCCCAGAAGCAGTGCCATTGGTTGCCTTGGTGACAGCATAATAGCGCACCTCATCCAAGTCATTGCCGCGTGCTTCAATATGTAGCTATGCAAGTGAGTAGAGCAGAGACAATACATTAACACTACAGCTACGAGTACATGCAGGCTGAGTTGGCTGTAGTTATCACCAACTGCAGAGTTACAGTCAGTGTAACAAACGCATACTTGCAACCACTGGATAATCTATGCTGCAACAAACGGACTAGCTAGACAGTGTCATTCATCACAAGTGGCACACCTCAAACATGTGTTTCGACACTAAGTCAATATCCCCTTCATCCACAAGTGAGAACTTGTCCTGCAAATTAATATATGCACACATACAGCAGCGAAGCAAGTAAGGACTCTGCTAAAAATAAGAAGCGCTTTGCAAATAAGGACTATTCGTCGCTGAGTATGCACAATACGTTGAATGCAGACTGTGTCATGCATGTACGTTGGTTCTTGTGCACATGCGTGTGCACCGCACGTGTCTGCAGCCCATACCTTTCCAAAGTTTCTGCCCAAGTATATGACTCCCAACTTTATGGCGTCCATTTCTGTTTACAATCAAAACGCGTTTTCATGCAATCACTTCCGTTTCGCTACTTAAAATGTGCAATGGATACAAGCTATTCAGTTACCAATCATTCATTCAACCAGTCTGTGAAATAGATGTTACATTTAATTACAAACTGACAATTAAATTCACTATAGCCATATGCTGTAACCATGCATGTAAAAATGATATCTATGACTAGAAGGGTAAAAATAGTTGATGTGTTGTAGTGTGGAGACAGTTGTGTGCTAGATGAGTCTCTCCTTTGCAGCTTCGTCAGTCATATCACTATATGGGCCAATTTCCAGCTCTGCCCGACTTGGACTGTACACCCCAAATCTTTGCTTATGCTTGTAAGCCTTGTATCCAAAGTACACCACCACTAGCACCACAAGAGCGACAATCAGAAACAAAGCTAGTATCCCCACAAAGACAATGCCACCGATGGCACCTTCACTGAGGCCCTGATAGATGGCTTCTTCGCAGAACATGCCACTGAAGCCACCACGGCAGGTACATGAATGTGTACCAGGTTCATTGACACATTCGCCACCGTTGAAGCAAGCAGTTAAGTTAGCCTGGGGGTATGTTTCACATTCATTAATGTCAGACTCACAAAAAGTGCCTGTGTATCCGATGCATTGACATTCATAGCCTCCTACATTATTTACACAGGTAAAATTGTTCACACACTCGTGGGTACCTGATGAGCACTCATCAATATCCTCTGCACACGTGTCCCCACTAAATCCTGAGAAACACTCACATCGGAAGGACCCATGCTCATTAATACACTCCCCGTTGACACAGTCGTGAGTGTCAGAGGCACATTCGTTAATGTCAACCTCACAGTTGAATCCTGAAAATCCAGTCCCTGCACAGTCACACATATACGTCCCAGGTAAATTGTTGCAATTGCCATTCTGGCAGGGTGCATTGACTTCGCATTCATCAATGTCCACCTCACAGTCTGTCCCATTGAAGCCTGGTGCACACATGCAGACATACATGTCCACCCTGTCAACACAAGTAGCATTGTTCATACATGGTTCTGGGTTGCAGTCATTAATGTCCATTTCACAGTCAGTCCCTGTATAACCCCTCTCGCATGTGCAACTGTAGCTGTTCACTCCATCAGTACAGTTACCTTCATTGCGGCATGGATTAGGGCTGCAGTCGTCAATGTTGTCTGTACAGTTTGTACCACTCCAGCCATCACTGCACTTGCAGGTATACCCACCAATGCCATCCGTACAGGTAGCGCCATTCTGGCAGGGCTCTCCCATGCAGTCGTCGGTGTTAGTCTCACAGTTTCTGCCTTCAAATCCAACTACACAGTGACATGTGTAATTGTTGACTCTGTCTTCACAAGTTGCTTCATTCTCACAAGGAGATAATATCATACATTCGTCAATCTCACTTGCACACTGTGGCCCTTCATACCCAGGAAAGCAAGCACAACGAAAACCATTCAATAAATCAATGCATTCTCCCATTTGACAGAATGTGTTACCGAAGCAGTCATCTTCATCCATGTCACAGTCTCTTCCAGTATAGCCAGGTTCACACGTGCATGTGTAGTTGTTAACACCATCTTCACACTTGCCGTTCCCACTGCAATTCACACCAACACAGTCATTAATGTTCACCTCACATGTCATTCCACTGAAACCCAGGGGACACGTACAGTTGAACCCACCAAACAAGTTGAAACACTCTCCACCATTCAGGCAAGGAACGCCTACACTGCACTCGTCAGCATCATTTTCACAATTGCTTCCAGTAAATGCAGTTGGACAGGTGCACGTATAGCCTGCCACTTGGTCGGTGCAGATGCCTTCATTCTGGCAGGGTTGTGGATCACAATCATCCACATTTGTCTCACAGAACTGTCCAGTGAAGCCTTCAGCGCACATACACTCATACTGCGCTACCCTGTCAATGCAGATGCCATTAACGAGGCAGGTCTTAGGTGCCAATAAGCACTCGTCAATGTCTACTTCACACAATCTTCCTTCATAGCCTTGAAGGCACTCACAAGTGAAGTTTCCTAACTGGTCTACACAAGTGGCATTATTAAAACAGGGGTTTGGGTCGCACTCATTAATTTCAATGTCACAGAGCCTTCCAGTATATCCAGGTAGACACATGCAGGTGAAATTGTCCAATTGGGTCACGCATGTGGCATTGTTTGTACATGGGTTTGACAGACACAGGTCCAATGCCATTCCGCAGTCACTGCCTGTGAAACCAGCTGGACATTGACACTCAAATAGGATTTGTGGTATGGTGCTATTGCTGAATGTGTCGGCCATATTTTCACAAGTACCGTTGTTTAGACAGGGCTCAAAGGCACAAGGATTTGACAGGATCTCACAAGAGTCTCCCGAATAAGCAGGTTCACAGACACACACGAACCCTGTATCTTGCTTTGTGCACTCTCCATTGTTCATGCACCCAACAGTGGAACAGTCAGCGGGGATTTCAGCATCACAAATTGGGCCTGTGTAGCCTGGGTCACACGCACATGAGGGGCCTTCAATTCCATCCACGCACTTCCCATTCACACACGGATCTGTTACGCAGAAGTCAATGTCAATGCTGCAGTTCCTTCCTGTATAGCCAGCATCACAAACACATGTGTAGTTGTTTGGCACACTCACACAACTTCCCTTCACACAAGGATTAGAATCACACAGGTTGATGATCACAGGCACCTCACAGTTGACACCTGTGGAGACGTCACTGCATATGCATGTGTACTCAGCAATGTTGTCAATGCAGGTACCATTATTCCTGCAGGGATTGGGCTCACACTCGTCCACCTCAAGCTCACAGTTGTCACCTTCAAACCCAGGGTCACACTGACACGAGTACATACCCACTTCATCGATGCAAGTGCCATTTATACAAGGACCCATTGCACATTCGTCAACATCATCCATACACCTGTCACCTGTAAAACCTGGCTGACACACACAGGTGAATGTGTCAATGCCATCAACGCATTCACCATTTCCACAAATGCCTTCAACGCAGTCATCAATGTTGGTCGCACAGTTGCCATCGGTGAAGCCAGCAGGACAAAGACACATGTAGCCATTAATAAGGTCGATGCAGGTGGAACCATTGGCACACAATGAAGTAGCACAGTCATTAATGTCTTCCTCGCAGAATTGACCTGTATACCCAGGAAGACACCGACATTCTGTGATTGTAGATCTATTCTGGTTCGAACCATCCTCACTCCCATTTCCAGTTATCCTAGCTGGAATGCATGTAGCCCCGTTGAGACATGTACACTCATTACAGGTTTCAAAATCCATTTCAAACTGGCACAGGTCTCCATAGAAGCAATCCTCACACTGGCACAAAAACTCTTCTACACCATCCACACATGACCCATTGTTCATACATGTTACATCCAGACAGTCATTGATCTGGGTCTCACATGTAGGTCCTGAGTAGTCAGGCTGACACTGACACACAAAAGTTCCTGCAATCGACAAGCAAGTGGACCCCATAGCACAAGGGCTTGGCAAGCATGGATCGACAATGTCCTCACAGCGTGGGCCGGTGAATGGAGGTGAGCAGCTGCAAGTGAAAGTGGCCAGTCCATCCACACAGGTACCATTGTTGGCACAAGGAGAAGGTTCACATTCGTTTGATTCAATTTCACAGTTCCTTCCTTCAAAGCCCAGTGCACATTCGCAGGTGTAGTTGAAGCCATCCCCACTGGCCACACATGTGCCATTGTTGGCACAAGGAAGGAGGACCTGGCATGCATCTAGAGCTGTCTCACATGTGGAGCCAGTGAAACGTTCTGAACAAGAACACAAGAACTCGTCATTCCCAAGGTTGGTGCAGGTTGCATTGTTCTTGCAGGGCTCAAAGAAGCAAGGTCCTGAGATGAACACGGAACAGTCATCTCCAGTGAATGAATCAAGACAAGCACAAGTGTACCCGTTGTCTAACACAGTGCATGTCCCATTGTTAAGACAGGGTGATGTATAGCAGAAATCGATGATTTCACAGTTCGCTCCACTGTACATTGCTGGACATTCACACATGAACCCACTATCATCACTGGAGCACGTCCCATTGTTGAGGCATGGCTCAACACTGCAGAAGTCAACAGGAGAGTCACAATCAACTCCAGTGAATCCCAGTGTGCAAGAGCAGGTATAGCTGTCTTCACTGATGGCACAAGTACCACCATTTTGACAAGGATTTGGGGAGCAGGGGTCCACGAGCAGTGTCCCACAGTTTACACCTGTGAATGATAGAGAACAGGAACAGCTATACCCATTGCCAGTGGAGAGGCAAGTACCATTGTTGAGGCAGGGTGATGGTGAACATGGATCCAGAATCACTTCACAGCCTTCCCCAGTGAAGCCAGGAGCACATTGACAAATGTACTCTGTCCCGAGAGTTAGACATGTAGCATTGTTGAGGCAAGGGTTGGACAGACAGGGGTCAATACGCATGTCACAGTTAGTGCCAGTGAATCCACGTGTGCACTGGCAAGTGTAGCCATCTTGCAGTGAGATGCAAGTCCCATTAATGCAAGGATCATTTTGGCAAAAATTAACAGGTAAATCACACAGTGAGCCTGTATAACCTGGAAGGCACTGACACGTGAAGCTGTTACCAGATCGGATGCAGGTGCCATTATTCTGACAAGGTGTAGGGATGCAGGGGTCTAAAACGTCCATGTCACAGTTGGTTCCTGTAAATTCAGGTGGACATGTACAGAGGTAGCTATTCGGAGTGATCATAGAGCAAGTGCCATTGTTGGCACAAGGGCTTGGTTCACAGGGGTCAATGGCAACATCGCATAAGACGCCAGTATACATTGGAGGGCAGCTGCATTGAAATGTCCCCAGGCTTGCCAAACAGGTGGCATTATTCATGCATGGTCGAGACTGGCAAGGATCCACTTCCAATTCACATGTATTGCCTGTATATCCAAAGGTACAAGTGCAAATGAACGAGTTGACACCATCTGTGCACGTCCCATTATTGGCACAGGGATCACCAGCACAATCATCTATGTCGAACGTGCAGCGTTCCCCTGTGAAACCATCAAGACAAGTGCAAGCATACAGCACTAGAGTTCCATTCTGAGGCAACAGACCAGTCACGTTGGTGGTGTTGGCGCAAATTCCCCCATTGACGCAAGGGTCAGAAGAACAGTCTGTAAATGGTAGTTCACAAAGATCCCCAGTGAAGCCATGAGGACACACACACATTAATGTGTCTGTAGACACACATGTGCCGCCATTTTGACAGAGGAAGTCATCACAAGGGTCAACGGGTATCTCGCATCTCTCTCCTGTAAAGCTAGGCAAACAGGAGCATACAAACCCACCAAGAATGAAGGTACAGCTGCCGCCATTGACACAGGTACCATTTATGCTGCACAGATCTTCTGTTTCACAGTTGCGACCCACAAACGGCGTGGGACAAACACATTCGTAGTCACTTCCATTGGCAATGAGCTGACAAGTGGCACTGTTCTGACAGGGCTGAAGGTCACATGGTTCCAACATGACCTCACAGATTGGGCCTGACACCAGCTCAGGGCAGCTGCAGGACACATTTCCAAACTCATTTTCAAGGCAGGTGCCATTATTGAGGCACGGCTGTAGAGAGCAGTTAGTGATTTGTATATTGCAAGTAGGTCCTGTAAAGAATGGCTGACAAGCACATTCAAATCCAGCTGGGAATGAGGTGCAAGTACCTCCATTATCGCAAGGTGGGGGGTCACAGTGATCAATTACTGTCTCACATTTGTCACCTGTGAAACCAACAAGACACTCACAGGAAAAAGAGCCACTGACGACTGTACAAGAGGAATTGTTCATACAAGGATCTCCTTCACAAGGCCCCATTTGGCATCTGTCTCCTTCATAACCAGGGAGACACTGACAGGTGAAACTGTTGAATCCTTCTATACATGTCCCGCTATTGTTACATGCACCCTCAACACAGTCTACCACATCGTTTTGACATTGTTCGCCTGTCCATCCTTCTACGCACTCACAGCCAGTCATCCTATTCGGGAGGTTGATACAGGTGCCATTATTCCTACACTGCTCAAAGCCTATCTGATCAAAGCTGAAGCATATGTCTTCCTCAGTACAGTTCCGGCCAGTGATGCCAGAAAAGCAGTCACAAATGTAAGTCCCATTGCCATTTCTACACACACCCTGGTCACAGGGACCAGGTTCACAATAGTTGATCTCAGTTTCACACCTCTCTCCAGTAAACCCAATGGGACAATTGCAGGTAAAACTGTTAACCAAGTCTGTACAAATGCCTCCGTTCTCACAAGGGCCACCACTGCAATCATCAATGTTGTTGTCACAAAGGGTGCCATTGAATCCAGGGGGACAGTCACAGGTAAAGTTGTTAGCCAAGTCCACACAGGTGCCTCCGTTCATACAAGGGTCACCACTGCAGTCGTCAATGTTGTTGTCACAAAGGGTGCCATTGAATCCAGGGGGACAGTCACAGGTAAAGTTGTTAGCCAAGTCCATACAGGTGCCTCCGTTCATACAAGGGTCACCACTGCAATCGTCAATGTTGTTGTCACAAAGGGTGCCATTGAATCCAGGGGGACAGTCACAGGTAAAGTTGTTAGCCAAGTCCACACAGGTCCCTCCGTTCATACAAGGGTCACCACTGCAGTCGTCAATGTTATTGCCACAAAGGGTGCCATTGAATCCAGGCAGACAGGCACAGCTAAATGACAGAAAACCATCAATACAGGTTGCATTGTTAAGACAAGTGACTGATGCACATTCATCCGTGTCCTCCTCGCAGTCAGCACCAGTGTAGCCTGGCTCACACATGCAGGTATATGTCCCTGCTGTTGCATTCAGTGTCACGCAAGTGCCGTTATTTTGGCACGGTAGCAGGTCGCACCCTGTGAGAAGTGCGGAGCAGTCAATTCCAGTGAAGGGGAACTGACACATGCACTCATACTCTCCTAGTGGAAGGGCCACGCATGTCCCATTGTTCTGACAAGGCTCTGAGGCACAGCCAACATGCTCGGCACAAGATGGACCCGAGTACCCTATTGTACAGGTGCAAGCTGGGCCTGTGTCTGTGTTGAAACACGTTCCATTGTTCAGACAAAATGACGGAAACTCAGCGCAAAAGTCTGTGGTGCTGCGACATGTTTCTCCAAAAACACCCTCCGGGCACCTACATAGGAAGTCGTCAGGCTGGTTTTCACATGTTCCTCCATTCAAACATGGTGAAGCAGCACAGAAGTCTCTTACTGAGCACTCACTGCCTGTGAAGCCTTGTGGGCAGAGGCAGACAAATCCTGTAGCATTGCTGAAACAAGTTGCATTCTCAACACACGGACTGCTGGCACAGAAGTCGCTGTCACAAGTTGGTCCCGTGAACCCTGGAAAACACTGGCAAGAGAATGTGGTGTTGTCTGTGGTGGAACAGTCACCATTAACACAGGGCTGCATTGCACAAGGATCGTACAATGTTTCACAATTTTGACCTGTATAGCCGGGTAGGCACTCACAATAGAAGTTGCGTTGAACTAGACTAGCATCTGGCAGCCCGCTGCTGTTCACACAGGTAGCATTATTCAAGCAAGGAGCATCCTCACATGTAACAAGAGTGACTTCACAGTCATTTCCAGTGTATCCACTTGGACAGATGCATGTGTAGTTTGCGATTAGGTCCAAGCATGTGCCATTGTTAAGGCAAGGCTGGGAGGCACATTCATCAATGTTGTCCGAGCAGTTAGCTCCAGTATAGCCAGCTAAGCAGGTGCAGGTATACTGCTCCACACCATCTGTGCATGTACCTCCATTCTCACATGGGTTCGTAGGGCTGCAGAAATCAATATCAGTGTCACAGAGTCTGCCAGTGAAGCCTGTCACGCACACACAAGTGAAGTTGGCCTCGCCATCAATGCAGGTAGCATTGTTTGCACAGGGATTAGGTAGACATTCATCAATCTCTTCGTCACATAAGAAGCCAGTAAGCCCCGGTAGACAGCTACACAAGAAGGTGCCCTGACCCATTCCAACACAAGTCGCATTGTTGAAACAAGGCTGTCCAACACAGGGGTCTATTTCTTCTTGGCAAGTTGCTCCGGTGAAACCCTGCACACAATCACATTGAAATCCATTGACAAGGTCCACGCATGACCCATTGTTGTGGCAGAGGCCGGGAAGGCAATCTATTATATTCACGTCACATTCCTCTCCTGTGAAGCCTGGCTGGCACAGGCACTGACGAAGGTGAAAGAGATCAACACAGGAAGAGACATTAGGACAGGGGTCCAAGGTGCATACATCGGGTGATATACATCCCTGCTCCAGTGACATGGTGGTGACTTGGATGCCTGGGCCATCTTCGAAGAAGCGTGCAGGAGTCCCAGCTAGCTCCACTGCACGCATGCATCCCTGAAAGTAACTGTGCGTAAGCGACTCTAAAGAAAGTGAGGCCAGGATGAAAGCACGAAGTAATACACTCAATACAATAAATAGATGCAGCAATAGTTAATACATGATACAAGAAATTTGTACCAATTTGTACAAATTTGTTGTTTGCGAGCCATACAATTGAAACTGACTGTAATTATGATGGGATGTTGTGTGCTCAATACCAAGACATTCTGACCGATGTCTAGCGGTGCGCTCACCTTCAGATGGAATCTGCTGAAAGTCTGCTAATCCACCCAAGTGAACGAATGCGGTGCCATTCTGTTGTACGTCCAGGCTAGTGAAAGCTCCCGGGATTTCCCCTGTAACCGATAGTGTACTGTCCACTGCTAGAGTCAGCTGCTGAACATTCTGGCTCCATCTAACTGTGTGCCATACCCCATCACTGACCACTAGAGGGTGGTGGGCAAACCCAATTCCTGCACAAGGAAAGATGTGCACATACCCACATTCATATCACAGTCAATTCCCAAGGCATATTTGTAGCACAAATGAGGGTCTCTGTCAGCACCTTCAGTTAACAGAGACTAAATATGCATACACAAGATGAAGAGAAAGTGGAAATACCAGTAAGGCCCCCTCCTTCCCTTCCCACCTCCCCTCCCCCCAATTCCCGTCTCACACCTCCTGACATCTCCTCTTGCAAACCTCCTCTCCCCCTCCCCCGCCCCTCTCCCCATACACACCTCTTCCTAAATCAGCCGCAAGGACAACTGTCCTGTTTACAATGTCCACTGACAGGAAGTCGTTAGTGTCGGGTCCGCCAATGGGCTGCCATCCAACATGAACAAGTAATGCGTCAATGTCCCTTGTTCTCACGCTAAGCTGCCCTTCACTGCCAAACTGCCCCAGTGTAGCGTCGAACTGGTAGCGAGCAAAGCTGGTCACACCATCAAAGGTAACAGCCACAACTGGGAGAAGAGACAGGGAAAGGGGATGAAATTATATTTCCTCAGCCTCACTCGGTATGGAACGACACATGTAGTGTAAATGGCATGAAATAAACACACGGTGCATCACACAGATACAACATCAGGAATGAGCAGAAACACATACTCCGTCTCTCTTGCCTCACACACACACACACACACACACACACACACACACACACACACACACACACACACACACACACACTTGCTCACACACACATTTTTACCAAATTTACCACGTAAACAGACACAAACATTTACTCACTTTCACTGCAGTTCATTCCTTTAAAGTCCAAGGGACACAAACAAGAGTACCCCGTCCAGAAACTAGAACACACACCACCATTGAGGCAAAATTGGGGGCTGCAATTCTCCTCTCGGGGACACCCAGGGACAGCTAGAGGTGGGTCAGCCCCAGTGAAGGCTGTGGTAGTGAGGTTCAAGAAGACTTCTTCACCGTTTACTAGCAGATTTCGAATGCAGCCTCCAAAGCTCATAGACGTGTTAGGTAGTAGTAATGAAAGGAAGAGTCCTCTGCTCTGAAGGGTGGAGACTATGCCTGTGAGGCTACCAAAGAGGATGGGGCCAACTGTGGGTGTGGCAGAGTGCAGTAAAGTGACATCACATGACATCAGGTCACATGACTGGCACAGACCAGATACATTACAGTAATCAGTGCTGTTCAATGTAACATCCAAGCTTTGACCAATCAAATTGTGTGTAATTGTCACATGATGCCAATCGCCATTATCAAGGTTACTTCCCAGCTGTCCAGATGAGGTGGTACCAAGTGAAACATGAAGGGAGCCTTCTTGTAAATACAGCAGGAACTGACTATCTGGGGAGGACTCCTGCAATAGTAATGAAGTGTGTTATAGTCATTAAATGCACCAATCATAGCCAGTTACGACGGCAATGGGAAAATACAAAACAGCAGCTGCAAACTCACATTAGCTGTGTACACCAGGATCCCATTCTGATTCTGAGTTGAAAATGCAAACCTGATGGTGCTCATCTCCAAGCCGTCAGTGGCGGCCACACGAAGGAAGCTGTCTCCTGCAAAGTTGGCAAGGTTCTGTCTATCACAGTTGATGCCTACAAATCCAACTGGACAAGAACACTCATACGAGAACCACAGGTCTCGACAAACACCTCCATTCTCACACGCAGATGGATTACACTGTTCAACTCGGTCAGAACCAACTTGTACATTCCTGTGGCCCAGTGAAGCAAATGGAGCTAGGTCTGTAGGCTGCAAGTTGATGGAGAGGTCCTGCACAACACCCACAAAAGATGCTCCTGACACCAAGTGGACGCTGGATGGGAGAGTCGTTGCATTCAATCCACCCAGATAGATTGTATTCATAACATTGAGAATGGTGAATCGAGGATCAGATTCAGCTGTGCCAAAGCATGTTCCTTGGCACACCAGTTCATCCAGTATAATTTCAGCACGATTCCCTGCAGTGGCAATCTCTACTGAATGGTTTGTTCCATCGCTGAGACCCATTCCCACTCTAGCTTCCCCTACACCAGCTCCAGTATCGTATCTCAGAACCAAAACACCCTCAATCAATTCAAGCGAGAGAAAGTCACCCAAGTTAGTTTGGTCAGGAGACTGCAGAGAAAAGGCAACAGTTGCACAACACGTGCCAATCACATGCACTGAAAATGTAAAGTTTAAAGTCTACAAACCCCTACTAATGATGAAGGTACTTTTTGCCTAAATGTGCAGATGGTGAAACATGTGTGTGCAGAAAGGAGGCTCACCCCAGCAACATACAACAGCGTGCCACTCTGCAGTGTAGTAGCAAATGAGAATCTGATGTTGATGGCTCCAATGGCATCTGATGGAGTAGGCAGGGCAATGAAAGAGTCTTCCATGAAGCTGAGCTGAAACACAAACCCACAAACTTCCCCTGAATACCCCGAGAGGCAGTTACAGCTAAAACCTTCAACCTGATCAATGCAAGTGGCACCATTTTGACACGGGTCTCCAACGCAGTCATCAATGTTGATGGAACAGTTGTATCCAGTGAACCCCCCAAGGCACAAGCAACTGTATCCTGGATCCGAGGCATTGAGAGGATTTCTGTTTGTGCTTTCGAGGCAAGTAGCACCATTTTGACAGAATCCAAGTGGGCAAATGGGAATGGCCACGTCACAGGTGGATCCTGTGTAAAACCTTGGACAGGAGCATTCAAAGCCACCAAATGTATTTGAACAAGTGCCAGAGTTCAAACATGGGCTTAGCAGACATTCGTCTACATCGTTTTCACAGTCAACCCCTGTGAATGTGTTTGGGCAGGTGCAAGTGTAAGATGTTACGCCATCTGTGCAGGTCCCGTTGTTCATACATGGGCCGGACTGACAGAAATCAATGTCCACAGAACAGTTGTCACCAGTGAAGCCTTCCGCACACACACAAGTGTACAAACCCACGCCATCCACACATGTACTACCAAACTGGCAGGGATTTGGGCTGCAGTCATCAATGTTCTCATCGCAAACCTCTCCCGTATATCCAGTGGCACATGTACAAGTGACCACGCCAGCCCGACTGGAACAATTGGCTCCATTCCTGCATGGACCTTCCTCACACAGATCCACTTCTGTGCCGCAAACCCTACCGCTGAACCCTATTGGACAGATGCAGTGGAAGCCATTCACATGATCAACGCAGGTGCCACCATTGAAGCAGGGCATAGGAAGACACTCATCAATGTCAATTTCACAGTTGGCCCCTGTGTAACCAAGGGCACAGTTACAAGTGTAGCTAAGATGGCCATCAATGCAGGTTGCCCCATTACGGCACGGTCCACTTGCGCACTCGTTTACACTGAGCTGACAGTTTCGGCCAGTCCAACCTGGCCGGCAGAAGCACTCGTACTGTGTTGGTGATCGATCTATACAAAGACCATCGTTGATGCAAGGCTGCAACAGTGTGCATCTGGGTATTTGTTCTCCACATGTTTCACCAGTGAACCCGTATGTACAATTACAAGTAAAGTTGTTGATAAGATCAGTACAAGTGGCGCCATTCAGACAAGGAGATGGAGAACATTCGTCAATCTCCACTGAACAATTGCGACCTGTGTAACCTGCAACACAGTTGCAGCTGTAGTCGCCAATGAGGTCCTCACACGTGGCACCATTTAGACAGGGCTGAGGGTCACAGTCGTCAATGTTGCTACAATTATTAGTCCCAATGTCAAAGAAGAAGCCAGAAGCACATGAGCAAGTAAAATTGCCACAGACCTCAGACACTGGTTCACAGAGAGGGGCACAGGCTTCGCTGGGGTCACAACTATCAAAGATGACAGAACTACAAGGAATATATGGTTAAGAGTGCACAATACAGCATTGTATATAGTGTGACACAGCATATAGTACACCTCCATACTGTGTGATATGCTTTTTAATCAGAAAAAAAAAACAAAGGAACATACGTAGCTGATATTTGAAGCTGAAGTTAAACTCTAAAACGTCTTCATGCAAACAGGGTCTGAATGATGAGGGCCTACCTTGCTTAAAGACAACAGTGTACATTCACCTTCATAACCATATTTCGTCTGTAAAGAGATGTGTGTACAAAATGTGTACAGTGGGCTCTCCATCTTACTTGTTTTCCTTGGCATCTATGAACCGGAGTCGTATTGGATCTCCCCCCCTGTCTGAGAACTGCAAATCGGTCATGCACCCAGCAAATGGTGTAAATATTGTTGAGTTGAGACTTCTTGGTATGGAGAACTGTTCTGGAACTCCACCCACCCACATTGGATCAGAGACTCCGAGAATGTGTGGCCCATCTAAGAAATGAAACACAAGAACACCACTCAATGTGCATACAAGAGACAATATATTTCACAATACCAGTAATCTTCACATTCACTGCATATTGCACTGCTAAAGAGGGATCACAACCCGTTTAACATGTACTCGCAAATATTCAAATAGTGCACACATCCTGAGTGGGGTATGCAATATCAATGGTAGATGTTGGCTGTTGTGGCCACTTAATGAGTACCTGCTGCAGTGACGGGTATCTGGGTGTCGTCCACCATTAGAACAGCTTCATTTTGAGTTCGCTGAACTGCAACAGTATGGCCCAATCCATCATTGTATGTGCTTGTGGTGAGCTCTTTCCCCTCATACTGTGGGTCTCCACCCCCAAGGTTAAACTGGAGAGCAACACTGCCGTTAGTGAGGTACACCACTAGGTAGTCCCCAGTGTCTCCACCGTTGGAGGGTCCAAGGAACACTAGAAGGCCATTTGGAGACCTACGTACAACAATACGATGCAGTTGTGATGACTACACACTGACACAAAACATGTACAAACACACAAGAGTGCAGAATACACACAATTACAGCATCCATCCATACTCTAGTTCCTTTATGGTTCAACACCCATCTTGCAACAAGTGAGTGGCATTTAGAGGCAAGACGTTTCTCTATCTCCATCTTGGGGGCCAGAGGCAACTGAGTGCACTTGAGTGCAGAGCCTGCTGAACTCTGCAGTGGTACGTATATGTCTCCGTGCTCCGATATCTGCCTGTCATGCCCCATCAAGGGCCATCAACCTCACCGACACCCCGTTGGACCTCAATCGAGCAGAGGCTCAACTGCTGCACTAATTGCCTCACACTCCAGATGTCTTTTGATATGCTTAGAAATGTGTGATTGCATGTAATGTCTCACTCACTTGTGTAACATCCAGTTATACTCATGTTTATTAGGCCTAATTACTCCAGCTTCATGATGTCATATTTCATCACTGTACGTATGTTGCTTAATCACTCTTTGAGTAATAGATGTCAGTGGCATGGTGATTGAGTTCACAAATGACAGTAATGTCAATGCACTGGCGGTACTACTCACCTTGTTCGAAACTGGAAGGAGATCTCTGTCTCTGCAGAGGTGTCTCTGGAGTAGGCGTTCAGGCCTAGGTAGGAGCTGTTTCCAGTGAAGGTCACTGTCATTCCAGTTGGACACTGGTCATTAGGGCAACCTTCTTCCACCAAAGTAAAGTTAGCACCGGATCTCAGAGGAATGGTAGTGTTTCCAGCTTGAATGTAGTCAATGCAAGACACAGAACTGGACTGCAGCCTAGTGGCCTGTGCATATGCAAAGCGAGGTGAGAGAGAAATAGGACATTAGCTGCCTTGTGCACACACTGTATGAAGACACACAGTGATACAGAAAAGTGCAGTGTTAATCATTCTGAGCCAATCATAGACACAGCCTAGTACAATGCCAAAATAGCATAAAATGGTCAATATGTTGTAGCTGACAAAGGTACTTACTGTAGCATTATGTATAATTATGTATAGCCCATGATAGGCAATGTCGTTACAAGCTCCCCAGAAAGATAGCAGTGGGTAAACACAGAGTCACATATACAGATGTACACAGACACACGTGCACACACACAGCCCTAATTTGGTGCACACACACACCTGTACAGTGCTAAGTTGAGGGTGACCTCCAATGAATAGATCGCCATTATAAGAGGCAAAATCAAAGGACTGGAAACTTTCTCCCACAAACTGGAGCGGTCCAGTGCCATTCTCAGTCACCACCAAGCTGCCAAATCCAGCGATCAAGTTGGTAATAGTGTAGGTGTTCCAGCTGTTGAGTTGAATGCTGGCATCACGTGTTATCACCTGGAATAAACACAAATGCACACCACTGCTGATCCAACAGATTTGAGTGAATCAAACATGCAGTCAATAACTGCTTCCATGAGTCGGGCATGACTGGCAACACCAAACAGGTTCACCCCTACACTGCAGTGATCCTTATACAAACAACAAACTAACAGTACACAGCATGCAAGGGGGTGTGACTAAAACTCAAGCTAAACAATGACTTCATATTCCTGACAGTGATCTAAGGATCACTGGGCAGGCACACTGTTGGTGGTTGTGCTAGTTGCAGAGGGGAATAAACAGAAGCATCTCATAAACCCTTTCACCAGCTATTTGGTTACAACTGACTGGTTTCTGGTATATAGGATAGCGCTGTGCTGTGTGGTGATTGAGCCAGAGCCCTGTATTACAATGTCATGCTGTTGATGCTCACAAGGGTACTAAAGCAGCACATGCAGGCATACCTCTCTCAGACCATTCTCGTCTGCAAACTCAATCAGTAGCTGCGAGGAATACAGACCCAGTGCGAAGTAGAGGCCTGAGTTGTCCCTGCTGGTTGCATAAAGAAGAAGACCGCTCGCATCGCAGGGTCTGAATCGCAGTTCCAAGTGATTCTCCCCGCCTCTCAGGTGGGTCGAGCCATCAGGAAAATGTACGTAGCCGCTCTCTCCAAAGAAAATGCTTTCACTCTGGACGCAACTCAACAAAATGCCTGCATGAGAAGAAAGGAGAGAGTGTGTATATAAGGGCAAGACAAGCGGCACAAATGCAACGCGTGGTGCCTCCGTGCGGTGCAGGAGTGTTGCTAAGGTTGGTGTGCTGGTGGTTAATCTCACCGGCTGTAAGTACAGCGAAGGTAGTCTGTAGGCCCATCGTGGGCCTCTAGAATCGAGGAAGTCTTCGCACTACAACGGTCACCGCTTCTTCGAGTTGCAAGGCGGTTCCCCTGTACAGAAAATCTGGGCGTGTCTACACTTCACGTGTGTCTCCGTTCTTCACCGTTGCCCAGTGCTCGCCGTCACTGCCAGTATGAATAGTTTGGACGAGAACTGCACTCCGGATAAAAGGAGATACGACGAATGCTTCAATTCATGGTTCAGGAGTGTCTTCCTCAAGGGGAAAACCACTCCCGATCATGACACGGCATGCGGAGAGCTGTTCACCCAATACCAAACATGCCTACAGGTAAAAACAAGGGGAAGATCGTAGACAGTATCTGTGGCAAGATGCTTGCTAAACTCCACAATGACTGGTCTGTCATTGTCTGTCTTGTTGAGTCTGTCGCCATGTCTCTGTTAACTCTTCTGTTTGTGCCGTCCTCCTTAGAAAATACTGAAAGAAAAGCAATTGGATAATCCTGAACTCTTTAAGAATGTTTTAGGAACAGATCAAGAAAAGCAAACTCCCAGTTAGCGCAGTACTGCGCGAAGCATGGTTTAAATCAGTTAAGTTGCATGCAGTGTTTGTGTGTGCAGGAAATTTTGGCTTTTATTAATTTTCAACTTTTGTGAACGGAAACAACCGTGAGCGAAACGTATTTTTCAAATCTGATGCGAAACAACAAGATGGCTGCAGGCAGGAGCTGCAATGTGAGAGAGTTGAGCCGGGTGGCGGTGTGTCTGCACTGAAGAAGGGTGAGTGGAAGAGCGCAGTTATACTCCCGTGTGCAACCATTGACAGCGTACCCGCTTGTCGTTGGAATTGACCTGCCGGCAGCCGGTGGGGCATCGGGCGGGGCTGCCCTCCACTCAGTGGCGTCTTGTTACATAGTTGGCTAAGGTATAAGGGGCGCTATAAGGTATTGTGCCAGTGCACTTCGGGTCTAGTGCGTAGCTAAACAATGAGTGTCAGGTGAGCCTTTCGCGTTTATTTGCGCGTGTGCTAAGCGACCCTTTGAAGGCAGTCTTTCATGCATGGTGTGATAATGCCTCAAAAGAGTTGGGTTTCACACAACATCCGAGCTACTAATTCTCGGTTGCTATTTGAGACCTCTCCACCACGTGTGTACTTGCAGGCTTCTGCCATGTCCAGTCCCAAGGAGAGCAATGGCCCTGCTACACCTGGGACACTAACCAACTCCCAGACAGTTGACAGTGTTAGCAGTCGAACTGTGGATGTGGTGGGAGTGACCGGTCTGACCACCCCGGACAATGTCACATCTGTGCATCTGCCACCTGGCAGTACTGCTGTTGAGAGTGGCCTCTTTGAGGACAAGTTTGACAGCCTAAAGTCATCAAGAGGAGAAGGCAGCGTTGTGGCCACTGGGAGTGAGTGGAGGACTGCGACCAATGTCGCCACCAATAGCCAGGCTATGGAAGGTAGCCCTCAGCCAGCCAGCTTTGAAAGCATTACAGAGGCCCACCGTAGCGCGGTGGTACTGTCTCCACTGGACAAGAAACCTGTAGAGCTGTCACCAAAGAGGAGGAGGAAATGGGGTGGATCACCTCTGGCTGCATCTCCAGAACTACAAGGAACTGCCGGTAAGGAAGTAGGTGCAAGCTGCTTATTCGCTGAAGGTGTCATGGCAACTTTGTATACCACTCATTTATTATGCTTGAACCTTATAGAATTGGCAGGCATTGCGTCTCTGTTGGATGCCGTACCGCCAGTGTCCAAGCATTTTGAAGTGCTGTCCAAGATTGGAGAAGGTGTGTGTTGCTGTGACTTGTCCAAATAGGCCTAGCTCTGCTACTTTTCCTCATCTGTTACTTCTTCCCAACTCTCTTCTTTTCCCTGAATCCTCAGGTACCTTTAGCTCTGTGTTCCTTGCTCGGTTAAAGGTAGACGGAGGAGAGGGGAACTGCTTTGCTCTGAAGCATATTGTCCCAACTTCTGCACCGTGCAGGATAGAGAATGAGCTTCGATGTCTGCAAGTTATGGGGTAAGGAGAACTGGTCTTACATCTAACTTATGCACAGCACAGTGGCCAGCAATGTATCGTGCACAAGTTCCATGGACAAGCATGAATTGAATGCAGTGGCACCAAACACTGATGTGGTAGTATGTAGATTGGTATACATGTTTATTTAGCTGGGACAACAGACATTGTCCTTATTAGAGAGGTTTATGTGCCATATATAGCTAGGAGTACAGGTTGTGTCCTTATTAGAGAGGTTTACGTGTCATACACAGCTAGGAGTTCAGGTAGTGTCCTTATTAGAGAGGTTTACGTCTCATACACAGCTAGGAGTTCAGGTAGTGTCCTTATTAGAGAGGTTAACGTGTCTTACACAGCTAGGAGTACAGGTAGTGTCCTTATTAGAGAGGTTTACGTGTCATACACAGCTAGGAGTTCAGGTAGTGTCCTTATTAGAGAGGTTTACGTGTCATACACAGCTAGGAGTACAGGTAGTGTCCTTATTAGGTTTACGTGTGGGTGGTGTCCTTATAAGGAGAGCTCACTGCTAGTTTCACGTATAGGCTGCGTATCCTTTGTAAGTTATTCTGTGGTACTTGTGTACGTATGTAATGTGTTGTCCTTGGTTCCCTCACAGTGGCTGTGACCACATTATTCCCCTGGAGATGTGCATTCGGCACAGGGACCACGTGGTCTTTGTCATGCCATATGTCAAGCACGACAAGTTTGCTGTGAGTGATTGCCCTCCTGGTCCAGGAAAGGACATTGTATCTGTTGGACTCAATATGGCAGATAAATATTCATTCCTTCTGCATGCCACAGCCTGTTGTAGCTAATTTCTCCATTTTTGCCTCTTTTCCCTTGCTGCCTTCTCCCTCTTCCTTCCTTCAGGATTACATTCCCTTCATGACAGTGGAAGACACTCAAGAGTACCTGAAGGCACTGTTCCTAGCCTTGAAGCATGTGCACTCCTTCCATGTCATCCATCGGGACATTAAGCCCGGCAACTTCCTCCACAATCGCAAGGAGAAGAGGTTAGCTATGTGGGGAGTTGTTAGCCAAGCTTACTATCCTGTTTGTACTACGTATATGGTGTGGTTAGTCAGGAGTGGCTGTCTTACGTATGTGTGTGCTCCTGTCCCAGTGTATGTATGTGTGTCCTTCTCTGGTTTGTTCAGCTTCTACTTGGTAGACTTTGGACTGGCTCATTTGGAGTCTGGCAGGACAGGGGAATTCAGAGGCCCAGGTACAGCGTGCACACAAGCCATTCATGTGCACACACGCATACACACATGTGCACACACGCCATTCATTTTCCTACAGGTATTTTGACTACTACTTCCAAGAACCACTCACATGCACAAACTCGTCCAAAACAACAGCCACACCTGAATGAGATTCGCCGATCACCTAGGCTAGCAGGAGGTAGCCGGGTGTTTGCAACACCTCAGCGTCCCACCACTCCTGTCAATGCTCAAGGGATGGCCACTCAATCAGCTAGCAACTCAAAGACAGGCAGGGGAGTGAACTTCACATCTCAATCCCAGTTTGGGGGTAAGCGAAGTTCGTTGCCAGGCAACTGTGGAGGTAGCAACCAGAGAGGAAGAAGTGTGGATGTCTCGACTTCAAAGAACAAGCGAGCGAAGGCAGTATCACCGGATAGGCTTGACGCTAATGATGAGAGGAAGGGAGCTTGTAGTGCTAAGCGTGTAAAAATGGCTGCCAAAGATCCCCTTGACACTTATGCTCAACCTAAACAGATGAAGTTGTCCATGTCTGCTGGTACAAAGAAGGCAACGGCGGACGGCGTGCCTCGTGGGAAGAGGAGTTTGTCAGCATCAAGGCAGAGACAGGATGGCTGCGACCTTGAACACAGGGAGACAGAAGTGTGTGACATCTGTATGGCAAGGTGAGACAGTTGGTATGTACAAACATATATTGAGTGTGCGCGTGCGTGTGTGGGCATGTGAGTAGATGTATATCATATTATGCACATGTGTATGTACATGTGTACGTCTGTGTGTTCATGCTTGCATCCAGAGTAGAGTATAACACAACATCTACTGGTCCAGTTCTCTCACATTCATGTACACAGGCAGAGCCAGAACGCTCCAAGAGCAGGTACACCAGGGTTCCGAGCCCCGGAGGTGTTACTCAAGTCTCCGCAGCAAACCACAGGTGAGAGCTGACTGAGTGACCTCACTACACTGTAGATGCGGGAGAGGTATTCACAAGGCAAAGCTCACTTGGGTTGTATTTGCAGTATTGTTGGATTTTGAATGTGAAAATTGTGGTCATCACTGTGTGAGGAGAAGTGCTAGATGTCCTTGTAGGAAGTGAATGTGAAAGGGCTTGCTAATGTACAGCACAGCAAACTCTCACACAGTTGCTAGGCAACAGCTGGGTGTAACTTATTTAACAGTTGCTAGGAAACAGCTAGGTGAAGTTGATGCATGTGTGTATTAGGAATTCACTGTCCATGACTTGTCCCCCCTCTTGTGTCCCTGCCCCTTTAGCTGTGGACATGTGGTCAGTGGGCGTGATTCTCCTCTGCATCCTCTCGGGACGTTACCCCTTCTTCCGTGCACAAGATGACCTGACGGCACTGATTCAGATAATGAGGCTGATGGGTACAGCAGCTTGCAGGGGAGCAGCCAAGGCTTTGGGTGAGTATCTTTGTGGGGAGAGAAGTGCACAGAAATACGTAGTATGGACGGTGGTGTGTGTGTGTATGGGTGTGTGGGTGTGTGGGTGTGTGGGTGTGTGTGGGTGTGACAAGGAAATATAACGAATGGCTGTAATCCTTCAAGTACACACAATGTGTGAAACCTTTATAGAGTCACCCGGTGTGCACACTGAATGAACTCACCAACTGTGCCATTGCTAATGAAATTTACACTAGCCAAATGGACACAGATTCACCCACCTTTATGCCCATTGTGCTAACAGTTCTCTATGCGGGCTCCTCAAGCCATTGTCCATGACACACCCAATTGGCATGACCTCCAAGTGCTGCCCTGCTCTTGTAGTCATTGATTCTATTTTGAAACTCAGTTTGGCCATAATAACTGCACAATAGAGTAGGGACCACTACAGTATACGTACACATACACTCATGTATTCATGCATTCATTCATTGCTATGTATGTTTTCTGCATCTACTTATTGTACATATACTGCATATACTTATTTTTGAACATATGCATAAGTACATGCATGTGTGTGTGTGTGTGTGTGTGTGTGTGTGTGTGTGTGTGTGTGTGTGTGTGTGTGTGTGTGTGTGTGTGTGTGTGTGTGTGTGTGTGTGTGTGTGTGTGTGTGTGTGTGTGTGTGTGTGTGCATGTGTGTGCGTGTGTGCACATACCTACGCACGCACTGGTGTGCCCTCTGCTCTTCTCCCTTTGTGTAGGCAAAGAACTTGTATGCAAACCTGAAGTACACCCCTCTGATCTCAAACTGTTGTGTCGGCAGCTCAGGGCCAGCTTACCCAACGAAAGGAGGAAGTTACAAAAGCATGCACACAGTGATGATAAGACAAAGACAAGCATTTCCTCCTCCACCCAATCTTCCTGTAGAGGGGATGAAACAATACCTTCATCTCCAAAGGCAGTGTCTTTGTCCGGTAAACACGAAGAAGACACAGAGCCTGTTTCAGAGTCTCCCAACTCCTTATTGAACGCCCCCACCTCCCTATATGACCTACTGCACAGCTTACTACAACTGGACCCAGCACAGCGCATCACTGCTGATGAGGCACTGAGGCACCCTTTCATCACTGACCAATGATGTCATCACTATGACATCATCACTGACCAATGACGAACTGATTTCACAAGTGACCCTTTATCAACAAATGCTTGAATATTGTTTTATTTTACACCTTACCTGGACATTGTTTTATCCCCAAAAGAGTTAAGTTTTTAAGGGAATTTAATCATGCATAGATCCTCCATGCAGGGTCAATGCTTGCATGAATATTGTGTGATAGTGTAGAGGTGATGATTTGTGGCTCTTAGCTTTCCATGTACGTAGCTGCATGTGCAACGGCCCCTATCACCGTGCCAGAATCTCATAGGATATGCTGGAACTCGGTAATATGAATTCACAGCATATATTTTGTTAGTGCAAACTTTTTGTACATAAATTGCACACCTTGTTGCATGCGTCGATGTGTCATGACCATTCGGAGTCAAATATAATTCTGTGCAATCACCACAGGAGAAATGCGCAATAGTGGAAGTGAAAAGGGCTGCAGCTTACCACCCAGGACACACGCACTGCATGAGTCAGTGCTGCAAGTGAACAATTGAGGAAGCACGGGGCCAGTCTGCATTCATAGGCAACCATCACTCCCTAAATTACATTATACTGTAATGAATAGCATGCAATTAAGTGAGACAAAATAATTATTATGATAGTACTGAATTTAGGGGAATTGAATAAATAGAAGCAAAATCTATGAGTCTATAGCTATAGTAGTGTACTAGTAATAAATGTATCAATTTCAAAGAAAGTCAACATCCTAGAGATCTGCAGCTGTGTTATACCACTACTTTGAGTTGTAGTATTCACACGGCCCCGGAGGAAAGGTGCACCCGGAGCGCTTGATGATGACATGAGCTGCAAACAAGCCTGCAGCCATGCACTCGTCAAAGCTCCGTTCCAGGACCAGCTGACTAATGAAACCTCCAATGAATGCATCTCCAGCACCATTTGTGTCCACAATCTCCTCTTCGGCTATTGGAATGATTGGGTACTTTGTGATCTTGTCTTGGCAATACACCAACACATCATCCGCTCCCTGCGTGAAAACGACCACCCTGTCGCGCTTCTTGTTCTCCTTTGGGAAAGTAGCCAACTTCTTGGCCACTGCTTCCATGTCGTTGAGGCCGTATCCAAAAGACTCATCCAGTGCGGCACATTCTGCTTCGTTCCCCACCAATATGTCCACATAGGGAAGGACCTCCATGAGGGGATCCTTGAAGGCATGTGCGATGAATGGCGCAGACAGATTCATCACAAAGAGCTTGTCATTTTCGGCTGCATGCTTTGCAACAGACATGATAGAAGGTGGAGAGACGGTGAGGAAGAAGCCGGCAAAGTAGAAGATCTTTGCTTTCTCCACCAGTGCCCAGTTTTCTGGCAGCATCAAGTGATCGTGTTTATAATGGTTGGCTGCACCCAGGTTAGCAACAAGCGAGCGAACCTTCTGGTTGATGAGTGCAGCGCAAGTGCCAGTAGGCTGGCTGCTGTCTTCAAGGTAATTCACCTTCACCCCATCCCTGGTGGCAGCATCATTCAACTTCTTTCCATATTCATCACTTCCAATACAGCCAATGTAAGTAGCGGCAAATTTGCGCTTAAAGTTCAGCATCCATTGAGCCACCCTGATGGCGTTCTGCCCCGCTCCTCCAGCGGTGTACAGCACCTCGTGGTTGGCTATCAGGTCTGGGTAGATCGGCATATGCTTCTCCTCGGCCAAAATCGAATCATTGTCCTTCAAACCGTACTTCTTCAAGTAGTCAGCTCCAACTTCTGCCGAAATATCCAGTAGTGGGTTGCCGAGGCAAAAGAGGGCACCCTCTTCAACTGCTACGTCTTCCAACTTAGGCTTCTTGCTCGCTTTCTCTTCAGCCATTTTGTGCTACCACGTGGAAGGCTTCGTTATTATTAGATGGCGCCAACTTGAAAAAGAAAGCTGACGAAGTGTATATTTACAATTTGCATATCCGTCTCCATGCCATGAATGTGGTTACCGTAACAATCATTAACCACCAACCCTACCACATTGACACATAAATAAGTCAGGACGCTTTTTGCCTGGTGAAGTGCAGCAGAGAGGATATTTCTCTAGGAGGCCTATACCTTTGCGCGTGCACGCGGAGAGCGACTGTTTCTGCCTCGTGCAGTTGTTAGGGAGATGGCAGAGAAGATGATCGAGGAGATGAGGAGCAGACGCAACACCTCGGCATTGGTGTTGGCTACGCCGCCAACCCGTAGGAGGACGAAGAAGCGGCATTGCAGGTAGGTGGTCCGCATAGCGAATCTGTAACATAATCGGCGTGGGAACCCATGTAGGGAATTTGTGCGCGCACCTCGCATACTATATAGGGGGCGGGAATTCCAACTACGAGGGAGGCTGCGGCCGTATAGGACAGGTGTTTGATTAGCCGGCTGATACGAGAGAAGTTGCTTCGGTGGAGCATATAGAGTTGAATAACGGTCATACGGGTGTGGATCTGAGGATCTGATAGTCTATTTGTTGGGTCGCGTCGCCAACGGGACGGGTGCAGTTGGTGACGTCGCAGTGACACATTTGTCAGCCGATTTCCACTTTCCTTGGGTGTTGGCGGAACTATTAGCGTGGGCCAAGTGTTTATTCCGAGGAAATTCCTACGCACACAAACAGAACGAGCTGTTCGGCAACCGTTCTCCTCTGTACGGACTGGATATCTTAACATGAGTGGTGGCGAGCGAGGAAGACACTCCAGAGTCCATTATCTCCCCTTGAAGGGGACAACCTGCTCTCGCTATGCTCCTAAGACGGACCACTGTCCCAAGATGCACCGTAGCTCTTCAATGAGCATGCTTCTTGTAGATGAGGGCAGGTCATGGCAGCCTACCAGTGCCAAGGGCTCACTGTCTCCCTCTCCTTTTATTCCCCCCACACGCGTTGATCTGGGCCCTGAACCGCATGTTGTTGCGGACAGTATCGGAGAAGACCACATTCCCCTCGTATCTGGGCTCAGAGACATGAAGCACCTTGGAAAGTCAATGGACAAAGTGAGTTTAAGACTGCACGTGCGCACGTGTGTGTGTGTGTGTGTGTGTGTGTGTGTGTGTGATTGCATACCAGCTATTTCCACAACTTATCCAGTGAAAATGTTCAACTCACACACAGTTTCATGGCCTACTCCCCCAAACGGACCACTATGCATTCAGGGTGTTCCTGTCTACCTAATTGCTTCCCAGCCTTTGGTGAACAAGCTGTCTCAGTGTCTGGTCCATGTCATTGTGTGTGGGTATATCCATTAGCCAAATGGGGTGTGTGCTACATCACCCAGCTGTATCAAAGTGTGGGTATCTATCTAAGTAATGTTCAATTAATGGAGGCAATTGAGTTACGGTATGTCATGTGATTAGGTGAATAGCCTGTGTAGTGAGGCGTGTTTCTGTTATGTGCTTTTGTGGCTGGCAATTGCTAGGCTCATTGTCCCCACCTGTGCAGTTGCTAGGCAACATGTCGGCAGTGTGTCGGCAGCGTGTATGTATGTATAGGCTGTTACGACTGTACCCTTTGGTCAGTTGCAGCATAGATGGTTGCGACGACACCTGTTAGCTTACTGCTACGTACACTATACCCTTTCATATGTACGTATGTTGTGTGTATGGGCAATGGAGCAAGTGTTTGTGAGCTGTGGTATAGCCTCTTCTGGTATAGCCATTCTGTGTAGACAGCCCCTGCAATATGACTGATGCAAGTGACTCTTTACTAGGTGGTGGTGGTGGTGGGAGGTAGGGTCCTACATAGCTCTCCCTCACAGGGCTGACTTGGGTACAAAGGGGGCATGGACTTAATCCACTGTTTGATGCACACACACATACCTATACGTATCACACAGCACCCATACATACACCTGTAGGTAGCCCTGCACACATGTCCGTCTCTGTTTGTCGAAGAGTGTTACATATTTCTGCCTGGTACGTGCAATATGGGTTCTTGTTTGGGGTTGATGTGTTGATCCGCTCACCACAGAGCTGCTTATCCTTCTATAGCATCTGGTTCGGTAGGTCCTACGTTGTAGACATTCTCCACTGCATGTCATCTACACATGTCCCTTGTAGTGGGAGTGTGTGTGCTGGGACAATGTGACTCACATAGTGTGTTTAGCAGGGGCCACTCCATTCATCAGTGTCTAAGACGGTCACTGAGTTAGGCAGCCACCTCTCTAAAGCAGCCAGCCTCCCTGGCCCCAAATAGCACTAAAGTATTGCAATCTACCTCTGTAGGGCAGCCACCTTTCTGTAAAGGTCAGTTAGAATTGACTCACAGATGACTGTCTTAAACAGGTTTGAAAATTAAGTTTATATACTTGAGTTGTGTGTACATAAAGTAAAGTAGTGTTGGAAATTGAAAGAAAGGAAGGTGAGGAAGGGAAAGCTTGCCCTCAGCTGGTGTTGAGCCCGGGACAACCTACATACGTTCGCTATAATGAGGAGTTTCAGTCGCCTAAACCAACCAACACAGAACTACCTTTGGCTGACTGTGCCTCTGTCGGTCAGGTGATGCGGGTTGTGTACGTACGTAGACTGTCTGCTCTGTGGTAGTGCCCTCATCAATCTCAGGTACACTTGTTCAATTGACTAATAGTATTCCTTACCTTGTTCAGCACTTGTCAATATCTAGTTTAGTAATTAAATAATTCCTCCCTTTGATGTTATGGCTTCATGTAAACCTCTTTTTCTGCTGTAACGAGAGAGGGAGGGTTCATCAGGTTACAGCAGCTATCTGTTCCTGGGGTTAGCGGGAAATGAGCTCAATTCTGCACAGTTAGCTGCAGGATGTTTCATCAGGTTGTTATGTAAGAGGCCAAGGGCAAACCTTGACTGGTTGATTGTGTTTGGGGTGATTATGGGAACAGACAATGTGATTTCATAGCTTACATAGATTTGTGGTGTGGTCACACAGCAGCTGCCACCTGTGCATTTTAGGCACATGCTCTAACCTGTTTGCTGGTTTGTAGCGATTGAGTTTGTGAAAGAAGTGTGTGTGTGTGTGTGTGTGTGTGTGTGTGTGTGTGTGTGTGTGTGTGTGTGTGTGTGTGTGTGTGTGTGCATGTGTGTGTGTGTGTGTGTTTCCTGTGCTCTTGTGAGATGAACCTGTGGAAGAACTTGATACGGTGAGAAGACACAAAGCAGCCCAAAGACAGGATGAATGAGCTTTGTCTGTGTCATCCCCCTGAACCAATACATGAGGGACAGGTCATTTGATAGCCACACGTTGTCTGTCTGAGCTCTGAAGTGTATGTTATGTCTCCTCTCTGGTTACCGTGTCCACATCTGTGGTGTGTGTGTGTGTGTGGGTGTGTGTGTGTGTGTGGGTGTGTGTGTGTGTGTGTGTGCGCGTGTGTACGTGTGTGTGTGTGTGTGTGTGTGTGTGTGTGTACGTGTGTGTGTGTGTGTGTGTGTGTGTGTGTGTGTGTGTGTGCGTGTGTGTGTGTGTGTGTGTGCATGTGTGTGAGTGTGATGCACTAGCCAGTGTGTAGTGTGTTTTACACTTTCTCTGTTCTGAATCAGCCCAGTACAGTATGCCTGGTAGTTGTGTTTCTGTTTAATCTTGTTAGTAAACTTGCACATTGTTTTCACTACCATTTGCCATAAGAAGCAATGGTGAATGATGTTGTTACATTCCTTGTGTGCTGTCTAACCATCCACCCACCACACATGTCAACATGGTTACCCCACAGGTCTGTGTAGTTACAGCTCTCTCTATTCCAGACCCTGGGACAGTTTGGGACAGGCCTAAGTGTCCCCATTAGAGGGTTGTCCACGTTTCAGAGGTAGTTTTATAGACATGTCTTTAGCTAGGGCGCTTTCCCTCGTTAGAGAAGTGTCTGGAATTTCAGTGTGTCCTACGTACGTACGTATGTATGTGTGTTTAAGAGGTTCTACTGTACCAAGGACTATTTGTACATGTACATAGCCCAGTGTTTAGTATAATGTATTGTCTGTAGGAGTATCTTCCTTAGCAGAACTGAAAGATACTACCTAATTGCTTCCCAACTCTTTGGTGAACAAGCTGTCACAGTGTCTGGTCCATGTCATTGTGCGTGGGTACGTATATCTTAGGTATGTCCGTTTGCTGAATGGGGTGTGTGGTAATGTTGCAAATGTTGACCTTTAGCAATGCCGCTCCTTTAGTCTATCCGTAACATGTAGCCTTGTATTGAAGGTGATTCATTCACGGAGCAATTCACAGTAGAGATTACTTCAATAGCAAGACTTTTTCCATCTGTAGATCTCCATCAGGTGTTAGCACCAAAGCGATCCATTAGTGAATCCCCATCAGGACAGACATGCACCAACAGACATACCAACTCTAGCAGACATACATACGTACAGTATTTGATTGAAATTGAACGTTTGCCATTGTACTTACTAAAGATGTAGTGAATGGTGCATGCCAATGTATTGTGTGTGTGTGTGTATTGGTCTCCCCATTCACCCGCCTCTGGTGGTGTACTGTATTGACAGTGTGTCAATGGCTGCTGAGTGCAGATATTTGCATGTATTGTGTCCAAACGTCTCATGCACCAATGTTAGAGGTATCCGTGTGTCGGAATTGGTGTATGAGCACTCCCCGGTCCCTTTGTGGTGGTTTGAATCAATGTGATAGGACATTCCTATGTGCTGTGTTGCATGCCGGCTGTAGTGGTTGTTGTCTGAGGGGTGCAGGGTGAGTGGGCCCTGGTGTGGCATGCTGCATACGTAGCTAGTAGGGTCTGTGTGTGGGTGGGTGTATTGTTTGTGAGGGACAGTAGCAGGTGAAGGCCTCCATCTCTCTTGGGCATCAGAAGTACACACTTTTGTATGTATATGAAGTACACTGTGTGTGTGTGTGTGCGTGCGTGCGTGTGTGTGTACGTGTGTACGTGTGTACGTGTGCGTGTGTGTGTGTGTGTGTGTGTGTGTGTGTCTGTGTGTCTGTGTACAAGAATCCCACAGCATCTGGGTCCTTCGCAACCAGTAACTATGTATACATGTTTACGTGCTGTCACCTAAGACCCTTGCATGTTATTATATTACATTGTGTAGCTAAGACAATTGTGCATGTACATTGAGTCATGAACAATTGTGTTTATTGTACCATGTGTCCCCCAGCATGTTGGCAAGCACTGTTTAAATGCTCCATTTCCTTGTTTTTGTAACATCAACTAATAAGGAATGTTCTGCCCCGTGTGTGTGTGTGTGTGTGTGTGTGTGTGTGTGTGTGTGTGTGTGTGTGTGTGTGTGTGTGTGTGTGTGTGTGTGTGTGTGTGTGTGTGTGTGTGTGTGTACGTGTGTGTGTACGTGTGTGTGTACGTGAGTGTGTGCAAGTAAGGGAGTTTTAGAAGGCCTGTAGTGCTGCTTTGTGCAGCAGTCCCCTGATGATGCCATATATGCTTAAAGGGGTGCCACCCATGCTTTAGGAAGAAGGAACACCTCACGGTGAATAGTAATGTGGCCCCATGGTGGCTGTCTTTCACAGTTCAGCTGTTTTCCCAGTGAATGGGAAGCCCACTGTCTCCATCCTGTGTTATGTATACCTACAGCTGGTGATTATAGCCAGTACAGTGATCTCATGTGTTGTGAGTATGCTAATGTGTGAGCTTGCAGGCTTCATGGCACCTATGAGGGTACACATGTATGTATGTGGTATGTTGTGTGTGTGTAACTGCAGTGTGTGTATCTGTGTGCTCAGCCGTGCAGGTGTTTGTGTGTGTGTGTGTGTGTGTGTGTGTGTGTGTGTGTGTGTGTGCATTTGTGCGTGTGCGCACTTGTGTGAGACAGATTGAGCCCAAGGAGTAGAGGTATGTGTGGTGGTTCTGTTTGGACTGTCACTGCTATGTGTGGACATAATACCTCCTCTTTGCTTCCATGCTGTTCAGCTGATAGGATGTGAAGGCCCAGCCTTGGCATCTGATGATGAGAAGCTGTACCGGATGGAGAAGGGACTCAGCAGAGAAGAAGCAGATGATCTTGGCTGTGACGTGAGTGCATAATAATGTAGCTTAAAGGCTTTGCATCGAATGGCTGACTGGGTACTGTCACACACACACACACACACACACACACACACACACACACACACACACACACACACACACATTTCTACATGCATACTGTAGATACGTATAATATTTAGTGCTGATTGTGTGTGTGTGTGTGTGTGCGTGCGTGCGTGCGTACGTGCGTGCGTGCGTGCGTATGTACGTACTTACGCACTGTGGGTAACAGGGAGGTGAATGGTACACTTTCACTTGGCTGCCCCCTCCCTGTATGTGGTTGTAGTTAAAAGGCTGTGGGTTTTATCAGATTAACCATATTACACTATAATGGGGATTGTCTAACTATCTAGCCTCAATCCTGTGATTGCTATGTGATTGTTGCAGTGAGATCATAGCACTGGACCATACAGGCCCCACTTGCCTGTTAACTGAGCTGGTTATAGTGGCAGCGATGCCAAGACATCAAAGCAGCACTCAGGTCTGCTCCTTTCTTTCTCTCTGAGGGAGTCTCTGGGACTCTACAGCTGGCTAGTGTCTTACATTGCACCGAACCATCGCTGAATGTGTGCATGCACGCATGTGTGTGTGTGTACATGCGTACGTAAGCATTTGTGCTATTGTAAATGAATGTAATGTCCCAAAGGAGTTAAGGTTTTCCTAACTTCGTTGGGACAGCATGTATGACTCAGCCATCACACGTGCCGTAGACAACAAGTCTACATACTTCCAGTTGCTTCACTACCCCCCCCCCCCCCCCCCCCCCCATGGTGGTTTTCCTCCCAGGTTCCCATTCGGTAAAGGCAGTGGGAAGTACTGTATGTTAGATTCCTGTGTGTGGACTTACGTACGTACGTATGTTAACCCTATCTCTCTCTCCCTCTATCTCTCACACATGCACAGAATGCTCTCTACCTTACTGCGCATACCTTACTGGAGAACCCAGAGTTTGAGACACGTTGGTACTTCAAGTACTTCCTTGGCAAGAGTGAGTCACATGTTCCTCGTCGCAGCCGAGTACTGGGATGAAGGAAGGGATGTTGAATGATGTTACCTGAGCATTAAGTGTTTTTGTGGTGTGTGTGTTCACGGTGCTCGGTACGGTTGGGACATCAGCGCCTGTGCATTTCCTGTTTGTGGTGTGTATACGTATTTGGTAGTGCAGAATCAGTTTGCCTTCCATGAGTGAGTGAGCCATGTCCACACCAAGGAATGGAACTTTGCTGCCCACTGATACGTACCTAGCTCCCTGCCCCTTCCTTCCACTCCCTTATAGAGGGAGTTTCACACACATATGTATTTTCTCCCCTTCACATTGTGCATCCCACCTACGTATCTCCTTCTTCCCCTCCCCTCCCCTCCCCTCCCCTCCCCTCCCCAGTGCATCAGAACTACTTAGGTTATGATGCAGAGCGAGCACCCTTCTTCTTGTCTATGGTGTTTGCTGATGGTCTCTACCGGTGCATACTGTGGCAGAGGACGGTAAGACAGTGCCTAGTGATGCACACACGCACACACATGCAAACAGGGACAGACACACAGTTCCATGACTGTAAACCGTGCAGCGCCTCTTGCTCTGTGTGTGGTAGGCAATGGCAACGGCACAGTTGCTGTTTGGAAAGGAACTCAACTACTTCTTTAGTGTGCACTTGCTCATCACTATGTATCTCCGTTTAGAATCCCACCATTCACCACACCCCTCCCTCTCCCCTACACCGGTTCATCTCTCTATGCGTACGTATGTACTGTATGTGATTGTAATACACACATTGTATTGTCTCTCTCTTTCCCTTTCCACTCCTT
The DNA here is from genome assembly GCA_964019415.1 of Ianthella basta. Lineage (NCBI taxonomy): Eukaryota > Metazoa > Porifera > Demospongiae > Verongiida > Ianthellidae > Ianthella > Ianthella basta. The sequence continues at coordinate 1,485,705 of OZ025879.1, forward strand.
TCGTGGTGCACTGTGAAATGGATGGTCTGCAGGGAAGCAAGCGGCTGAATGTGCGACCGGGTCAGAGTGGAAAGGCACCCTCCTTGAAAGGAATCTTAGAGTGAGTGGTCACAGTCCATTTGGAGTTCACATGCACCAGGCTTTGATGTCTGTCATACCTTAGCAACCCCATTCCATGCCTCCTCCACACATTTTCATTTTACTCACATCACTCAACCTCAACTCCCTATTCGTGGCAACCACGAACATGATTCCATGTAGGCTGTACCACACCTCACACAACTGCCACCTGTTGTGGGAGAGACTGAGAGGTTCACACACACACACACACACACACACAGGGCTATGACGTAATGCATACTTAAATCAATTATGGCAATACCCATTTGTACCCCATTTGTGGTCACGTATGTACTGGCTCTCTGTAGACATTAAATTGGTACATTCATAAGATCTTGAAATGCCAGTTCAGCAATTTTATATACGTACAAAAGCATAAATTATTGTACATATACTAATGTGTGTGTATGTATGTACATGTATGTATAAAATTCTGCATTCTGTATTAAAGGTATGTATTTGGGATATTATATCATTGTTACATACTTGAAGAGACAGTCCTGTTCTTCTTGAGGCACAAGTAGACCAGTGGCCTATGCTGTACACTGGCAGTAGTGCAATACAGCATTGTACGTATGTGTGGATTGGGTGTGCATACGTACGTACGTACACGGTACATGTCTGTGTACGTACATGTGTGTGCAGCACTGTAGGGGGCGGGGCACGACCTGTGTGCTATGGGTGTGGCACACTGATAGACATAAAGGACTGTACTACTCCTTACAGTACATTGTGGTTAGCGTGAGACCTGGTGCCCTGCCTTCCTCTGTACCATGACAGATGACTTACCATCTACAAAGTTGTAGCTGCTGTACGTACATACGTAGTTATCTGTGCTGTGTGATGGCATGCTGGGACAGTAATGTGCACTTGTAAGGGACCGCCTGTGTTATCCCGCCTTACTGTAGGAAATTTGGCTTTCCCAAGGCTGGGGCTACCCTGAGGGAGCTGGCAGACCCAGCAGTGCAGCAGGTTGGTGTAGTGTGGCCAGGTCCTCCCCTCCCCTCCCTGTGGACTGAGAAAGCAGTCAAGCTTGACCTGTGGTCATTGTGGTCACCTCTCCTCCTCCTCCTCCTCCTCCTCCTCCTCCTCCTCCCCACTGTAGGAACTGATAACCCTTGAGGAGCAGGAAGGAGCCGTCCACTTCAAGATTGGTGTTCTCTATGCCAGAGCAGGACAGCAGTCGGACAATGAGATGTTCAGCAACCGTTAGTACTACCTGGGGGAGGGGAAGGGGTGGGGCTGACCCTGTAACTGTTGTGTACAGGATGGCTCATTTAATTCAGAGGGTGAATGTGATACGTATAATTAAATGGATTCAAATTTAATTTGCAAGACTGAATTGATTCCCAGCTGTGGTAATAGAAATAGACAGTACTTGGTACAGTGGAGTTGCTCAATTTCTTTCACCACCTACATAGGATACAGTTGTTACCTAGGATACATTTGTTACCTAGGATACATTTGTTACCTAGGATACAGTTGTTACCTAGGATACGTACAGGCGGGCACTGAACATAAGTACATGTATTGTGTGACGTGTGGATCTGTATGAACCCATTGTAACTTCTCCTGTGCACTCCAACTTGTGGAGGGCCTGGTGGCCTGTGACTTAGCACACCGTGTTGTGCCGTGTGTTAGAGGAGTCATACAAGTGCAAGTGGGTGCCAGGAGTGAAATGACTGTGGGCATTGATGTGTAACACCAGGGGCAAGCTCTTCTCACTGTAATGTCATGACAGTGGAGGCTAGTTAGCAGTCTGGGTCACGTAGCACTGTAGATGCTTTAAGTGATTTCATTCAGTCGGAATTCCAGGAAAAACACATAACCACTTTACCATTAACACATAAGGAGAGACTGCGAGTTTTGAATAAGCAGCCTTCCTGTTTTGTGGCTGCTAGCTATGCTCTGTAGCTGGTGAGTAGCCTCTAGTCTTTGATGGTGATTTGTGTCCCTTTGGCAGAGAATGGGAGCCCAAAGTTTGAGTCATTTCTGAACCTCCTCGGAGAGCGGGTCAGGTTAAAGGACTTCCCTAATTACAGAGGCGGGCTTGACAACAGAAGTGAGTTAGGATGTGGGTGCGTGCATGCGTGTGTGCGTGCGTGTGTGCGTGTGTGCACACTGAGCTCTTGTTCGTACAATACAATGAGTATGTGCCCCCATGGCATATGTCTGTCTGTTACTATGGTAACTATAGTGTGTGTACTGTATGTACGTATGTAGTTGGATCCTCTCTTACGTACCTGGGCCCGCTCCCATATTGTAGATGACTCTACTGGTACTCACTCAGTGTACACGACATTTGAGGGACATGAGATCATGTTCCATGTGTCCACTCTCCTGCCTTATCACCCGGAGAACAAGCAGCAGGTGTGTGTGCGTGTGTGTGTGTGTGCATGTGTGTGTGTGTGTGTGTGTGTGTGTGTTTGTGTGAGTGTGCATGAATGCGTACACACGTGTGTGCTTGTGCGTGCGTTCTGTGTGTGTGTGTGTGTGTGTGTGTGTGTGTGTGTGTGCATGTGTGTGTGCGCGTGCACGTGTGTGTGTGCATGAATGCATGCGCACGTGTGTGCTTGTGAGTGCATTCTTTGTGTGTGTGTGTGACACACAGCACGTGTTATCAATCACAGAGTCTGTTGAAGCAGAGATAACACTCTGTTTGTGGTTGTAATTGGCAGAAAGCAAATTCCTTTACCAGCTTACTCTTTTGTGTGTGCTATCTGTGGTTGATATGTACCTAAATTGATTGGGGTTGATATGCCATAATTTTGTTATTTGCACACATGCACCACATGCTACAGGTGGAAAGGAAGAGGCACTTGGGTAATGACATTGTGGTTATCATCTTCATGGATGGCGACACACACGAGGAGGCCATTGCAGCAGCACTGAACTTGTACCCGACAACTGCCATCCGGTCACACTTCAACCGTATCTTCTACTGAACACTTAACACACGCACGCATACACACACACACACACACACACACACACACACACACACACACACACACACACACACACACACACACACACACACACACACACACAAAGTGGCCCCTGTCTTGACTACACAGATTTCCCTTGACTGCCTGTAAACAGACATATTTGCAGTGGTGACACACGATGAGTCCGATGGATCCTACAGGTGCAGTTTAACATACAACCATTAAGCCATATTTTGATCTCCGAGTATGCATGTGTGTACTATGGTACTAGTGTGAGTGTGTGTGGCCACTTCTCCCTCCGATGCTGCTCTTCTCCAGGGTGTGTGTGTACTCTGAGCACAAGATTCCAGAGTACTCGCCACCTCTGCCTGTTGATGGACTGTTCACTGACCCAAAACGCTTCAGAGACTTCTTGCTGGCCAAGTGTGAGTGCAATTGGCACACATGCATGCACGCACACACACACACAATACACTCCCATGCTTGCACAGAATGCAATGTTTTCATTGTCACTGTCCATTGCTTGCACACATGTACACACATACTATGTCCATTCATAGTGCTCTGTTAACTAAATCACTGCTCTACGTGGATAATTACGTAGCAGAATACGACTGAGCCCCTCCCTCCCCTCTTCCCTTCCTCCTCTCTCTCTCCTCCCTCTCTCCTCCCTCCCTCCTCCCTCTTACCTCCCTCCCTCCTCCCTGCCTCCTCCCTCCCTCCTCCTCCCTCCTCCTATCCCCTCCCTCCTCCCTCCTTCCTCTAGTGATTAATGGAGAGAAGGCTGCCTTTAATCTCCCCGTGTTTGCTGAGAAGAGAGAGAGGACACTGGACCTGCTCATTAAGGGAGTGGAGCAGAAGTGTCGGGTGAGTCCCTACTGGAGAGGGAGAGAAGGGGATGGGAGGGCAGAGGAAGATAAGAAGGGTACTACTGAGCAATGAGTGTAGTGTGCTTGAATGACTATCTTCCTCTTCTCCTCTTGCAGTGTGTGAGTCAGCGCAAAACCTCCCTTCCAGCACACGGCTCCTTTATCTCAAAGAAGTCTGTTGAATCCAGCTTCACAGCAGTAGGCCAGGTACTGTTCGCTCCTACCTCTCTCTCTCTCTCTCTCTCTCTATCTCTCTGTGTGTGTGTGTGTGTGTGTGTGTGTGTGTGTGTGTGTGTGTGTGTGTGTGTGTGTGTGTGTGTGTGTGTGTGTGAGAGAGAGAGAGAGAGAGAGTGAGTGAGTGTGAATAATTGTAATCTGCTTATGTGTGAACCTTTGTGCAAACGATTTCCCACCGTCTGGCTCACTCTGCAGAAGCTGAAGTTGGAGCGATACATGAAGGGGACCCACCCCACCAGCCAGAGGTCCACCGCCACCAAGAACAGTGTATGTTCACTCCATGCACAGTGTGTGTTCACTCCATGCACAGTGTATGTTCACTTCATGCACAGTGTGTGTTCACTTCATGCACAGTGTGTGTTCACTCCATGCACAGTGTGTGTTCACTCCATGCACAGTGTGTGTTCACTCCATGCACAGTGTATGTTCACTTCATGCACAGTGTGTGTTCACTTCATGCACAGTGTGTGTTCACTCCATGCACAGTGTGTGTTCACTCCATGCACAGTGTGTGTTCACTCCATGCACAGTGTGTGTTCACTCCATGCACAGTGTATGTTCAGTGTGTGTGTGCTGTGCATAGTGTGGTGGGCAGTGTTATGTGTTCAGTTCTGTCAAGTTGTACGTTCCTGCACCAAAATGGTCCCCAGCCCTCCCCCAGCCGTATTCGGCCTAATATCATTAAAAGTGCTTGACACAGATACGTACGTATCTTCTGTGAATCGTACAATTCCATGGTTGTCCATAGTGGACATCCACAGATACTTAGTGGGTGCAAGATCAATTTCAGATCTTCTGTATGAATTTGTGCACATTTTCATACAGAAATGGTGAAAACAGTAATACGTACATATCAAGTGCTGAGCTTTAACATAGTGTACCCACATACGTATATGGACACTTACAAGACACTTCCAATGAACTCAAACTGTGGTCGTACATTTTGCTGGTCTGTATGTACATATGCACATACATACGTATGTACGTATGCACGCACATACGTACGTATGGCAGAGGTGCTCACACATGTCCTGGGAAGAAGGCCTCTCTTTATGCTGCAGCCTTGGGAGCCTCATCTCGTTGTTGAAGACTTCTCACATCCAATTACCTGCGGGGATTTCTATGGTACGTGTGTGTGTGTGTGTGTGTGTGTGTGTGTGTGTGTGTGTGTGTGTGTGTGTGTGTGTGTGTGTGTGTGTGCGCATTGTTTGTCTGTGCCTGCCTGGCCGTCTGCTTCACATGATGATGATGTGAAGATTGCTAAATATCTTGCTGTTCAGTGTTCATGCCCACACACTGCAGATGACAACATGATGGTGGTGGCGACGCCAGCTGATGGCACGTTCTTGCTGTACAGAGGTGTGTGTGTCTGTCTGTATGTGTGTGTACATACATATGTCTGTGGGCACACATGCGTCTTTGTCCTGCATTTGCACTTGTGGGCAGGGGAGGATCTGGGGGAGGGGGAGGGGGCTAGTTCTGCTGCTAGTGGGTGAGAGTAGGTGTGTGTACATGCACAGTCTATTTGCTGTAATGTTGAGAGCTGTGATTTAATCATGTGCATAGACGTGTACTGTATGCTCTGTCCTTCCAATCTGCAGATGGCCACTTCTCTCTCCTCATTGACAAGTCTGTTCCAGTGGTACAGCTTGTGGTCGCACACAAGCATGACTTGATCATCTTCAGAACAGGTGTGTGTGCACATGCACAAGTGCCCTTTGTGTGTCTGTGAGTACGTAGGAATGTACGTACACATGCATGGTGTGTGTGTGTGTGTGTGTGTGTGTGTGTGTGTGCGCGCGCGCATGCGTGCGTGCGTGCATGTACATACGTATGTATGTATATTGTATGTGTGAATGAAGCAAGGATTACCTCACACAGTTGTCCAGTGTGGCTCGCTCTTTCTTCCTTGATGCTGCTACTCCTGACCCATCCATCCCCTGTTGCTGCAGGCTTCCCAAAGGACAACTATGTGCATGCAGTCCCACTGCCATTCTTCCACGGTCGCCAAGGTGACAAGGTGCTTGATAAGCAAAAACTGTCCTCCTTTCGTGTCCCCAGCAGCAAGGGTACGCACTGCTTCTGTACCACCCCACTGGAGGAGAAGTACCTCCGTCTCTTCGTGGCCGTCAAGAACAAGGTGTGTATGTTGATGTGGAAGCACACCTCTGACTGCTTGCCAAGGAAACTGGCAGAAATGAAGATTGCAGAAGAATTCATGATGCACAGGGTGAGGGAGGAGGTGTTTTGTGCTTTCACATGTGATATGCAGTATATACGTACATGTGGGTGTGGAAGGTGGTGTGGGAGTGTGTGTGTGGGTGTGTGTGTGTGGGTGGGTGTGTGGGTGTGGGTGTGAGTGGGTGTGGGTGGGTGTGGGAGTGTGTGTGGGTGCGTGTGTGTGGGATGTGTGTGGGTGGGTGTGGGTGGGTGGGATGTGTGTGGGTGGGTGTGTGGGTGTGAGTGGGTGTGGGTGTGAGTGGGTGTGGGTGGGTGGGTGTGCACTCTGTACTGTATGTTATTCAGTGCTGGTTAAGTGTGTGTACAATAGACATACAGTATGGCCTACACATGTGTGTGACTCGGGAGTGAAGTCATACATACAGTGAAACCTGTTTTAGATGGTCACTGTGTTAGGCAGCTCTGAAACATCCAGCCTCCCCAGCCCCAATAGCACTAAAGCATTGCAATCTGCCTCTGTAGAGCAGCCACTTCTCTATAAAGTTCAGTTAGAACTGGCCCACAGGTGGCTGTCTTAGACAGATTCCACTGTGCAAGCAAGTAATGTGAGTAAAAATGGCCGACATGCTAACTGGCGGCTATTCATATTTCAAATTATATTTCAAATGGGGAGCAAATCAAATGCTGTGTGTGCATGCTTGTTGTACGTATGTTAGGTGTGTTTTGTGTGCTGTGTACATGTGTACATGTGTGTGTGTGTATTGTTAAGTGGTTAAATGGACACTATCCACACATGACTTAGCATCGTACCCAGCCTCTATTTCCATTCCGACTTTCGCTCGGGAGGGAAATTCCCGAGCTGAAGTCGGAATGGAAATAGGGACTGGGTACGAGGCCACACATGACTGTGCTTGCTAATATTGTGCACACATGTAACATATTTTGCGTGCAGGAAGCCGTCCTGAGTGACATTCCTGTCATGATGACCATGAAAGAGGAAAGACCTTCAGGAAAACTATTCGCGGCATACAAGAATGGCACCATTGAAGTGGTGGATGAGATCAGTGCAGAGGCACAACGCTTCCTCACAGTTGACTCGAGAGTGAGTGGCTATGTTGTCGGTATTGGTGTGGTGAGGTCCATTCAAAGACCTCCTATGTTGATGTTGGAGTGGGAAACATTTGGTATTTTTGCTGTCCATTCGTAGGTTTTCCTTTTGTAGTCAATTATGGCACTCTGTTGTGAGTGCTGCCTGTGTCTCGTTATTACAATTGTTGTGTGTGCCATGAAATACTAATGCTCTTTGCAGTGGCTTTGTAACGCATTGCATATATACGTACGTACCTCAAGCGCATGGCAATCCGATTTGTTAGTGTCCCTGAGATAGTAGCGACACTACGTTTAGTTAAGAAGATGAAAGTGCGGGACTTTTGTACGTATGTCTTGTGTGTTTAAGACTATCTTATTTCATCTCTTCAGATCAGGAACATGACGGTGACAAGCGACAGCAAGGAGCTGCTAGTGGGATATAACCGTAAGTGGCTCTGCAGTGGAGGTGTGCACTCACCCGTGAACAAACACCTTTATCGTTACACTTACCAAAAGGACACACGTATAATCACTGTTATGATCACAAATTACATCACCTTCATCACAAGACTGCTGCGTGTGTAACTCCTTATTTGGGGAGTGTTAATATGTGTTGCAGTGGTAGACCTTCACTGCTGCTGCCAGTGCCAGTTTTAATTCATGTTCCTCCAAGTTTCAACTGCATACGACAGAAGCAACATATTCACATTGTGAACACATGTCCTTGTTGCTCTGTGCCACTGTGCCCATGTCATGATGTACATACGTGTGTGTACATACATGTATAAGCCTTTATCTGTTACTGATGGACAGTAATGGGCTATTAGGTGAATGTTCGTAGTCATTAGCTCTGTTACTGTAGAGCATGTGCTGTCCTTCTGTGTAACTGTGTGTTGTTTGTGTTTTGTGTGTTCCTCTTGCCTCGTTGCTGCAGTGAGCTGCCAGTTCTGCCCACTGTCAGACAGAGAAAACCAGCAAAAGACCATGGACTTCAACTTCCACTCTGAGCCAGAAGCCCTTGGTTAGTATTTGTGAGGCGTGTGACGTTGTGTGCAGGTGTGGGTGTGATGTGTGTCTCTGTTCCCCTCTGCTGCAGTCCATGTAAATCCTTACATTCTTGCCTTCACCTGGGACAGTCTGGAGGTGCGGCTAGCTACCAACGGATCCCTTGTGCAGAGCCTGGCCTCGCAAAATATCCACCTCCTATCCTTGAAGCGAGACATCCTCTTTGTGACTTCACAGCGTCTTCATGTGTCCTCTGATCGTTCACAGACATCAGACCACAAATACTTCTCATCTGACCTGTCTGGGACAGTGGGAGCTGTGTCCAACTCCAGACCGCGATCTCGGAGCACCAGTGTAACAGCGACCCCTCACCTGTTTTACATCTACAAGATCAGCTATGACAACTTAATTGGGGCCAGAACTGCAGAACACGTGCCTCCAGATCGCACCATCAGTGTATCATCTATTCATACAGATGAAGCAGATAGGGTGAGTATGGACTCCGGAGACTCCACTTTATTGGAAATCCCTCAGGCGAGAGAAGGGCGGTCCCTGTCTTCTTCCCCTGACCCCTCCCACAATCCGGGCTCCACTGTGTCACCAAGTCGCATGCGTGCCTGCATGAAGAAATCACTATTCTTTCAAAATGGCGAAGTAGACTCTGAAGATGTCCTGCCTCCCAACCAGCTTGGCAGCCACCGTGGACTGTTGAGAACGGTATTCTTCCAGCACGACACCTCTCCAGACAGTGGCTTTGTGCCAGAGGACTTCGGCCAGCCAGTTACCAGACGTACCTCAAATTTGGAGGTGCTGCCACTTTAAGTTAGTGTATTACATTTGATGTAACATTAAATTTCTCATTCGCTTAATTTTAATAGAAGAATTTGGCTCTGACAAGAAGTATATAATTATTACCCAACTTGTATTTCCTTTGTGTAAATTGATCCTGACATCGCTGTCTTTTATTCAAGTGTGCTCTGTGATTATTGTTGTATCATTCATAATAATAGTAATTACTGTACCATACCTGTATGTTTCTGTACAGAACATTATAAATTGACATGCTCTTTAACTCCCTCTGCTGAGTCTCTCACACACACATAGGACACACGTAGCTCTGTATCTATAGCGAGCTCTACACAAATTCCCTCATCAGTTCTGCATGTGGAACACAGTTCATGATCATATGCGACCCCTTAGCTATAGCTACGTACTATAATGCTCCCATTGGAGTTGAATATAGGTCACGAAAAAGCGCGCGCTTTTTGCGACTGCTTGTACGTATATATACTTCCTGGTAGGTCAGCGGAGTGTAGACCACGCCTCCAGGAAACGTGCGCCTAAGATGGCCGTTGGTTTGTGAGAAGGGAGCCGCATTTGGAGTCGCTTTTCATCGCTGTAACGTGAGTAAAGTGAGATTCAGGGGACACAGAACTCATTAACATTGGTTCACTTTAGCTCTCACTCGCTGCGACTCTATGTTTTAATGCCATAACGCTTAGCAAAGGATTGCCCCCCTTAGTTCCTACCTCGGCATGTGGTCGTACCAAGCCACAGCTTTCAAGTATTGGTGTCCTGTTTTCAATGTACCACCACGACCAGTCTGTAGCTAGTTAAAGTACCAGCTGTAGCACGTTTAGAGATATCTGCTCTGTGCATGGCTTAAGTGTGTTGTGTAATCGTTAGCTTACTCATCGCTCGCTTGTGCCACTTTTTAATACAGTTTTGGGGCAACCCAGCTTCGCGTAGACATTTTTGGAGGGAAGCGTAGTGCAAGCGGCTCGGTGAGGAAGAACGATGAGCTGGGGCACAGACCTATGGGTGAGTGTGCTATGGAGCTATGAATCATCCTTGTCAGTACTTGTACCATGGTTTGTGTTGGGGGGTTTGCTTGGCACAGGCTGGGCAGTATGAAGGAATTTACTGAGTTATACTAGATTCAGCTGTGGTGCCATTTTGCTGCAAAGTACTCATACCACAATTTGAAAGTGCTCATTAGGCAGAATTTTCATTCTATTGATTTGCATGGATGCTGAATCTGAGAACACAGCGCAATCAGTTTCACCGTGTGAGAAAGGTGGAGTGTCATTGTCTGAGCACCTGTGGGTGACTGTTGGATTGTGCTGTCCATGCTCCACAGCAGACTGTCACCTTACTCCACTCTCACTGCAGGCACTGCCTGCTCATATCTACTTTGCTTGTTTGCCTTCACACTCAGTCCTGGTACCATTTCTCACTTCCCTTAGTCAATGTGATGCCCCATCCTCTACCAACTTACATATCTCTTATGTGTAGTGCACCGCACGCACACACACACACACACACACACACAGGCGCACACACACACACACACACACACACACACACACACACACACACACACACACACACACACACACACACACACACACACACACACACACACACACACACACACACAGATACACACACCCCTCTGTCTCATACCATCTGTACATACATAAAGCTGTTGTTTCAACACATGCCATTGGTCAAAACAGTCCATTCCAGCTCCAAACTCTTTGCTAGGGAAGGGAAGGCTGTTGAATGGCTTCAGTTGTGCACTTATACCTCTTCTAGAATGTTTGAGATTCCCACTTCCTTCCCTTTCCATATACCCTTCCCCTGACCCCCTCCCTCCCATTCTCTCCCTCCCTCTCTTCCTCTCCCTGTGCCACTTCTCTCTGGGATCGTTTCAGAGTGCTATTATTTTACACTGGGCCACAATCTCTTCTCTGAGAAGCACAACAAGCAAGCCCAACACAATCGAGTGATTGTGTTGTGCTTTCACCTGTCTTTCACTTGTCTAGTACTGGTTTGTTACAGAGATGTGTACCGCACACAGTATTACATAGCCCTTGCCCAATTCATGCACTGCACAGTGTACAGTTGGGACAATAACAGTGAAAGTGCCCACTGCACCAGCCTTTGTCTGTGTTTGGGTGAAATTGAGAGATATAGTGTCCTATGAATGCCCTGATGGGGGCGCAATCTACTGTATCACTGTATTGTCTCAGCTCTCCCTTGCTCAATGTGTGTGTGTGTGTGTGTGTGTGTGTGTGTGTGTGTGTGTGTGTGTGTGTGTGTGTGTGTGTGTGTGTGCGTGTGCGTGTGCGTGTGCGTGTGTGTGTGTGCTGTGTAGCAAATACTGTGTTGGTATGTGTGTTGCATAATTGTATTGTTTAGTGTGGCTAAGCATTAGTGATGCATTATGTATTGAGTGTTCAAATTTGTATAATTTATGTTACTAGGTATGTGTATGTAGCTAATAATGTTAGAATGTTAGGGTTTATACAGATGAAGCCTTTTATAGGACACCCCCCAAATGTAGGACACCTCTCTAATAAGGACAGTGTCTCAGTTACATAGAGATATGTACTAAACTATGTGCCTCTGAAATGAAGGCATCTCTCTAATGAGGACACTTGGGAGCCTTTTCCGAATTGTCCCAAAAGCATCCAGAATAGAGAGGCGTCACTGTAATGTACAAGTGGAAGACTCACCGCATGAGGCTTCATCTGAATGAAGTGTGTGTGTGTGTGTGTGTGTGTGTGTGTGTGTGTGTGTGTGTGTGTGTGTGTGTGTGTGTGTGTGTGTGTGTGTGTGTGTGTGTGTGTGTGTGTGTGTGTGTGTGTGTGTGTGTGTGTGTGTGTGTGTGTGTGCGGGCCTGTGCACCTGTGCCTGTGTGTGTCTGTGCGTACAGGACCAGTACGAAGTAGTATGTGGTCATACTGATCAGGGGATCGAGTTTATCAAGCGTGTCAGCAACTTTGTCAAGGACAGGATTCATGCTGAGCAGCAGTATGCAAGGGAACTGAGGTTGGTGAAGGGAGTTGGGAGAGGGAGGGGAGGGGAGGGAGGAAGAGAAAGAAGGGGAGATGTTGGGAGGAAAGGCAAGGAGAGGGGAAGTACTGTAGGTTTAAAAGGGAGAGGAGTGGAGAGGAGGGAGGGAGGGGTAGGAGAGAAGGTGGCAGAGGAGAGAATGTAGAGGCAGAGGGTGAGGTGAAGTGCTGAGATGTGAAGTAAAGTTGGTGTACAGGTGTATGAGGAAGTGGACAGGGAGGATATAGTAGGAAGAAAGATACACATGGAAAGGTGGAATTAAAGGCTTTGTTTGATAGGGTTAAAAGGTGCTCAC